>CAXHWN010000166.1:0-11000 GCA_964020975.1 Hermodice carunculata | reverse complement strand
AGCTCTGCAGAAGACCTTCATTTATACAATGTCAAAGTTAATAATTGCATTTGCAGTGAAGCTTTTCCACCTACGATAACCTGTGATATAATGGCCCTGCTGTACATGTTATAGGGTTTAATTAGTTTCTTGTTAGCATAACAATTATACTATTACATCTTAGTTTAAATCTAGTTTTAACTTTACATTTCAGTCTGTTTTTTCAACTTCTATATGTGTTCTTTCAGATATGCTACCAATGTCACAGCGGAATTTCCCGGCATCTTTTTGGAACAGCAACTACCAGCCTCCAGTCAGTTTATCGGGCAGTCATAAAGACTTTTTTGCTACAGACCCATACATGACGTCATCACTTCACACGGTTCCGAGCTTGCATCAGGACCCGTGGCATTATTCTCTGACGTCACAAGCTCATACGTACACGCACCGCTCTATGCATGACTTTGCTTACCCTTCCATGGCCAGCACAAGTAGGTTTAATCCACAATACAGTTCACTTTTACCTACTGGCCGTCTGGGCGCAGTAGCTGGACAGTGTGACGTGAGCAAACCAGGAGACAGTTGGAGCGGACGTTACCATAGTGACCCCCTTGGATCTAGCCTCAGCACGCATGCCCATTCACATTTAGATGCAGCATACAGTGGTGAGTACTGATTTTGTTGATTGACAGCTCTTGATACATTGATACATATATAAATGAATATATCACATCCAACATATGCATCTTGAGGTCAGGATGAAATTCGTACATAAGGTGACCCAATTCGGACATTTATCGTAATGTAGTGTCACTACTATATAATTTATAATGTAAATTGTGCGTATAATCTTAATCACATTATTTTTGCTGATACACCAAAATCCTTTATCCCCCCCACCACCACACACACACACTCACTGAAAGCTTTCTTGAGGGGGGATGATATTCATAGCTTTACTTATTTGCATAACAACTAATCTTTGAAGTTTTTGTTAAGGCAACAGCCACACTATATGCAAATGATCAGCGCCAAGTGCTGCCATCTGGGGTCCTGAAAGCCACTATTAACAAGAATTGCACAACTCACGCTAAAACGTACCTATGATCAAGAAGGATCACATGACATCTCCTGACCACTCAGATACGCCGAGAGGTGTCATGTTCCCTTTTCGCCAATGGTGTTGTCTAGTGACTCGAATAGTCTAGACCCATATCATTATCGGTATGTCTTGGTACATACAGCCCAACACAATGGAAAGAAATTTACGAATTACTATCTTTGCTATGGAATCAAATGTATGATTATTCAACGAAGCTGGGCTGTGGATATATTGTATTTTGGCCCACACTGGGTTCTTGCTTAAATCTGTATGCTAGTCAACAAGACGCATTCCTGTTAAGTTGTCATGGGGAGCAATTAATGTATAGCATTTTCCAGGATTGATCTTTTATCAAAAGTTAATTAAAGGTACATGACTGAGTTCTGACATCAGCAGTATTGTAGAACTTGACGACTTTTAATGTAGATACCACCGTTCGAAACCATCTACTTGAAAATCTGACATTGGTCAACCTCAATAAGGGTGTTACCATCACTAATGTAATAACAACAACAACCATTATAAAAAGAAGTTTTTGGGTCGAGGAAATTTGTCACGTAACCTAGCTTTAACCCTGGTAGTTTTTTGACTTGCAAACTAAAGTTGGCTGCTGTGTATATGGACATGTGATGTAGAACGGTAAATTCACATCGTTCTGGCTTGTACGTTTTATTTAATGTAACGTTAGTGATGCTTGATCGTCAGAGGTCCGGTACACAGTGTCCAGACAATGCATAGGATTATGCAAAAGAGACTAAATTTGTTCCACATCGAGCTGCTTTCTTGGTCTGTGATAACACCAGTACCTTTCAAATGACTGTGGCACCCACTAGACTTCCGTGTGGCCTGAGCAGACTGAGTTCTCGAATCTCCTGCTTTTCAGTGGTGCTGCGCGGCTACTTGAAGCATTGTCCAACAATCGTGTAGCACTTGTGTGCTACATGGTTGCATGATATTCACCCCGCTTCACGTAGAGGCGTATGTACAGAACAGGCAGCAAGCGGGCGAGCCGCAGATGGCACCATTGCCAAGAGATACATAACCCCACCCCTTGTGCGCCTGCTGCATCTTGGTTATTGCCTTGCACTATGAGTTATTGCCTCATGCAGTAACTTAGTTTTTGCCCATTACCGTATGTTATACCTGCTGCATCATACGATATGTTAATTTATTGCCCCCCCCCCCGCAGTATTCAGGTCATAAACCTGTATCGTATGTTAATAGTGTTAATAGTTGCTATTGTTTGCAATATTTCTAACACTTACAACACAGTGCACGGTTTGCTTTCCTGACTTAATGGAGCGCCATTTTTCGTCATTTCACAATTTAATATGTCAGTTACCTTTGTTTGTCACAGACCAATGCAGTTTATCGGTGAGACCTTTTCGTTAAAGTAAAGCAAAATTTAGCGTAAGAATAACAACGCTATTATATTGCAGACTATCAAAATATCCCAACGTTAAGACATTGAGAAACTCATAAAACAAAAGTTTTCTTGCGACTATAAGAAAATAAACCTGTGGGAGTTTATATATTATATATATATATATATATATATATATATATATATATATATATATATATATGTATATATATACATATGTATATATATATACATACATACATACACAGTGGAACCTGTCCTTGCGACCACCTGTCTAATGCGACTTCCTGTCTTTTGCGACCGTCCTCTGACACCACCCAACCCTTTCATTCGTTTTTCACCTGTTTAATGCGACTGCGACCGTCCTAATTGGTCATATTAGGTTCATTTACATTGCATAATGCGACCTTCCTTTGTGTTAAGTGAGCCTCATTTTGACAGTCCGAGTGTCAGCCGACCTGTGTGTCAATTCAAGCAGCTATGAAGGGGTCCCTGAAACGCAGAGTCTTTGCTTACAAGAAGGCATGACCAATTTGCCAGCATCCGTGTCAAAAATGGAGAAGCAATTGTGCGTGAAAAATTATCAATAAAAATGCATTTGACACGTCAGACCTCCACTACAAGCTGGCTAATTGAAACAAATAATGATTAAGGAGACTGATAACATAATTTCAAATGAATAGGCGAACCGACCTGTGTTTCTATTGCTGGCGGCCAAGCTTGTGCTTTAAAGACGTTTCTTTTAATAACAACATGTCTTAATCGCCCATTATTATTTTACGTTAATAATGACTTTTATTATTTGCATTATTGAAAAAGTGCCATTTGAAGTGAATTCTTATGTAGTCCTAATTAATCTTAGTGTCAATGGTGATTGTCTATGCCCTCAATCGTCAACCCTTTATGTGGCGACACCCTGTCTAGTGCGACCTTTTTGGAATGCACCAAGCACGGTCGCAATAGACACGTTCTACTATATATATATATATATATATATATATATATATATATATATATATATATATATATATATGTGTGTGTGTGTGTGTGTGTGTGTGTGTGTGTGTGTGTGTGTGTGTATGACGACATACTTTTTTCAATTCTTGAGTACGAGTAGATAGGAGGTATTCATATTAACTGGGAGCCTGTGCTGCCACCTATAGACAGGAGCAAGGAACTTGAGAGGGCGCAAGGGCAGATTTATGTGTTAAGCAGTGCCAAATGAACTTCTTTGACAAAAGAAACAAATTAAGAAAGCAAAAGGCTAAAGAGAAGACATTTAATCAGTTTTGAAACAAACCAGATGCTTAACATATTCAGAATATTTCATTTGTTTGAAAAAAATGTTATTTCTGAGTGGTTAGGTAACATACTTGGGACAATTACCCTCATCATAGCGGAGGCAAAGTCCCGTTGACCAGCAACCGAGGGAAAAAGAGCAGGTCTGCAATTAATATATTGTTCAATTTAAGTACCTCCTATTGGATTGATACTGATGTTTAATTCTTTCTTGTGGGGGAGGGAAGTTTATTTTATTTTTTTATTTTTTGGAAATAGTGTATATGAGATGGGCTTGGTTATTAAATCTTGAATATTTGTAACACCACGATAGATAGAGATGTCATTTTACCTTATATCTATAGGTGAACAACAAGTGCGCATCCAATGAATATTTAACAATGTCGAAGCATGTTTGATAATACAATTTGAATTCATTTGAAACTTAAATATTGAATATCATCAAAACTGTGATAGGTGTAAATGTTATACTCAATACTATGCATCATGATATTGATCGTCTTTCGCCTTCGTTGGATATCGAGCGAAAGTACAGCAGCATTTAAATTATGCTACTTTGGGGTATTTCAATTTTCAATTTGAGTATCTGTAAAACTACAATTTATACAGTATGTAAAAGTTGTCATTCCAACGTGACTTTTTCTCATTGAGTGTTGCTCGTTCAAAGAATATTAAATTACGCTGATCAGGGGTATTCAAATTTCTGGATCTTGAATATCTTGAAAACAAAGCAAAAAGACAGGGGAGCCATTCTGAATTCTGCTCTTAAATATTGACCATGGAGCGTCTAATTGATAGAAAAATCATACATAATTTTATTTGATAATCGGAGACATCTCTCAGAAAACAGAGTGTTGAATACATGCAAATCTGTAGCGGAGATGTCATTCCAAGTTGTGCACGTTATTGATCATTGTGAATCCAATAAATATTGAACAAATCTAATTGCATTGTAGAATATTCTCATATAGTCTTATAAAACTGTAAATCTTGAATATTTTCAACATCAGGTCGATCGGGTAGAAATGTGATGGTACCTTCTATGTGTATATATTGATGACCTTTCTGCATCCGACGATTATTAAACTTCATTAATTGACAGATCATTTCAACCTCATATTATTGACAATCGCGCCTCGTAATAAATGATTAGCAAAATTTGAAGCATTTTTAAAATCATGTGAATTAAAGGCGTTTTATATTTTGAATATCTTGAAATGCACGATAGACAGATACCATTCCAACTTCTATTTGTAGCTCTATTCCACGGGCACAAATATGCTGCTAAGGAAATCTTCTCTGATAAATTTCCACATTTGTATTTCTTCTTTTTCACGAACAAATTCTGTCTTCCATTTTTGTGACACCGTGACAGGTTTTGCATATATACCCTAATGGAAGAAATTCTGCCTTTGTATCTGGAGTAGTGAACATGGTGAAATTGGACGAATTAAATCGATTTTACTTGTAAATCTTGTCCATCTTCAAAGCTATGATATAGATGTCATTTAAACTCCTCTCAATATATTATAGACTATTCTCGCCCCATTTTAAAAAAAAGTTGCGGTACTTTAAGTTATAAAATTCGGAACATATTAGCTTTTATACCTTGAACATCTTCAAAACTGATGTAAATAGATTCCATTTCAAATTTTAGATACATGTTATTGACCATTTTACATCCATTGCATATGTTCAACAGAAATCGTGGCATTTAAAATTATTGTAATGATGGGTATTTTAAATGTAAATCTTGATTTTAAACTGCAACATATAAAGATGCAGTCCATCTTCTAGGTATATATTAATGGCCATTTTGCGTTCAGAGAATATTGAAGATAAGCGGCATCAATTTAAAGTAAGCCTACTAGGGAAATTTGAAATTTTGAATCTCTTTAAAATTATCCATGTAATTAGGATAACTGCCGTTTCAACTTCAAACTGTTTATCGCGCAATATGCACACCTGATAAATGTGACCGAAAGTCATGCCATGTTGAATATTACTAAGTAGGTAGCATTTTAAATCCCAAGTTTAGATATTTTTAAGACTATGATAGATAAGAGATGTCATTCTTTTTTTTCCCAACAGTCAACCTATGTAGGCACTCAGACATATTTGCTGAAGAACAAATACGTTCTGCGTTGATCTTTTTCTTTTTTGCTAGATCCGATCTCTGCCAATGATTTCAGTTGTTTCGCTTCCTGTCCCGGTATTCTGAGCCTGCATACCATTGCCTGGGACCAAGCCGTTTATGTCCTAGAATTCGATTAATTTTCCCGTCTTGGTACACAGTCCTAGGAGTTATATATATGTTGCTGCTGTAATTTTGGACACAGGAAGGCATTGCTTGCAGAAATGACGAGATGCTCTGTATTCTGAAGCAGACAGTCTAATTATGTATCATATTTGACGATGCGTATAATCTCTCACCACAATTTGACATGCGATCAAAGAAGACACGCGACAGTCATGTTTTGAGCCATGTTATACCAAATGGATCGTAAAAGCCATTTCCGCCCCTGGCTTGTCCTTGATGTAAACCTACAGATTTGTTCTAACACATTGCAAAAAGAAATGCCAATACCAAGCAGTATATATTGATGTATTGTCTGCCATTTAGAAATAACTTCTGTCTTCTTAGTCCATTTATTTTTGTTCCACAATGAGTGACCGCTTTTCTTTTACTTGAAGGACCCATGAAACGTGCTCATTGTGGGACCAGGCTGCAAGTAGGGACCCTATTACAGTAGCAGACGACATTTGGCCAAAAAAGGGCGCTAAAGGTGTGTGTCCAGCGTGTTACTTGAACATATTCAAACGTATACTTCTAACAAATAGTCTCGCTTTTTTAACTCCTTTCACAAGACATTCTTTGTTTAATGTCTTGCCTCTAGTTTATGCTTGGAATAGTTTAATGTAGCAAAAAAGCCCAACTGCAAATTGATCGGTTTCCGGTAGCCAGTTTGTAGCAGTTGACTTGTCAAAGCAATCCGTGCTCAACGATCAAGTTTCAGATGGTGCTACAGGTCCATTTAAACTAACCAATCAAGCACAAGTCAGGGAGGTGTCTTCTTCTGTTGACTTTGACACACAATATTTGATTTTGGTGCTCAGTATCTCGTCACTTTTGTTTTGCGAGAGCAAGCTAGAGCGGCCACTTCCTGTTTGACTTGTCACTATTGTCAAAGACTGCACGTGAATGGTTTGGAAATGTTAAACTTCAAGCTTAATTTTTTTTTACGCAGACAGAAAAGAGATAGAACAAGTCAGGCTACTTCTTTGCCATTTTCTAGTGGCAACAAAACAAAATCAAACATGTTTTCAATTTGACACAGCAGTCGTGTGTAATTTGACTCTCGCTGGCGTTTCTGTATTTTACTCGAAATTGTCAGAGGCACATTCTATGTGATGTTGTCAGTTTGACTTCTGATAAGACTATTTCTCCTTGTACTCTAAAGAGTATCTTGTTTTTGAATCGGTAAGAGTAACATTAGTTGAACAGGCCTTTTGCACAGTATTTTGATATTTTATCAGGTTTATCACCAAATAATTGACATATAAATATGAAAATCCAGTTTTCAGAAGTTGTAGAGGCAAAATGAGTCGCGGGTGTTCTGCTTGACACCCACAAAATTGTACGATGAAATTCCGTAAGCTTCACGTACAAGGTAAGCTAAAATATTTGCGGCGTCGTGGTCATCTGTAAAGAAAAGGCTGGGTGGTGTCCTTTTAGGGGGAAAAAATTTGTCTAAGTTTAAAAAGGGAAAGTGAAATTTGTTTTTGAAAGAGGAAATCGTTATTGAGTGTAGATCACCGGGGTCAGGCAGAGGCCAGAAGCTATGTCTATGCTGGGAGGTGGCTTACTTACTGCGTCATACGCATTTGGCCTAACATCGTCCAAGCTACACACTGACAACAGGTGCTTAACGCAAAACACCAGAGCTATTTACTAACAGACAAGAACCTGGCTCAGTCTGGACTGTATGAGCTCCCCGTGCCGGCAAAGTAGTCCTTGTCTACCAGCATGTTTCAGCTTCTTATATGATATCCTCGGTTTTGAAAGGTGTTGATTTGATGCGTTCAACTAAGACCCAAATCCATTTTCCCGACGCCTGTGTTTTGATTTGGATGGCGAACTTTGCGAAGAGAGGTTTCTAACGTTTCAATAGATAAAGACGAAAAGGCCCAAGACCGAACTAGCAAGACAGTACCGGGGACTGCGTCTATTTCGTGTCCCAGACACGTTTGAAGATTCGGCAAATTTAAACGCCAAAATGATTCCCGTTGGTAAAATTTGTACAGCTGATGTAGGCTCTTGCATCTTGTGAAACAATTGTTAGTCCACTTTGAGCTTCGTGAGTGTTGAGTTGTGACAAGTGTTTGTGAGTTGTGACGTGGGTCGAAGCGCCTGTATGGAGAAGACAATGTGTGGTTGCATTGTAATCATGTCAGCGGCTCGCCTCGCAACTCGTCTCCCTGCATCACACGAAGCCATATTGGTTTATTTCACCTATGTCGCTCCGTGTGGCCCCCGCATCATCTGTCTGTGCGGATTAATCATGCATTGTGCGGGTTTTGATTAATCATGTATCATGTCCTAACAAAGTTCCGTCAGTGAGAAAGCCTGCAGACAAGATTATCACTTAATACGCAACAACCTCAAACAATTCGCCCCTGTATTAATCATTACGACGCGGTGCTGCAGAGCTCCATTATAAATCAAAATTGATTTTCACATTAATATTTGTCTGAGACTATCTTCTGAATAAAACATGTAAAATAGAAGGAAGAAAGCTCATTGTGTGTTGGAATTTTTTGATATTTAAGTATTTTTCCACCTGTTTGTATTTGTTCTTGTTTTATTTTTTCCTTTCTCTTTTTTTCTTGTTTACTGTAATTTGTGAGGTGTTGTACCCTTCAGATGGCTTGACCCAGAGAAATGACGAACCAGTATTGGGGGTGGGGGGTGTCATCCCAGTATGCTGGTACAAGATTTAAAAAAAGGAACTAATGCCTGCATGTATGTATCAAGTGAGGAAAATAAAAGGGCTTCCGATACGCCACTCAGGAAAATAAAAATGTCCAGTACGGATAACCCCTTTACCCCCTTTGCTTCGTTTGCCGTCCATGGTACTTTGTATCATTCGAGCAGACTGAGGACGCCTCACAATATGCTGGCTTGCATCTAACTGTTTGGATTCCAATTTATGTGACGGCTTTTTACAGTTATCAGTGCTCCCTAAGACCTGAGAAAAGTATATTGCCTCGCCTTGACTATTAATCAAATCGAGCTTAATCTTTGGGGCGACAGAAACGACAAACGCTAATCTTGAAAACTGAAAACGAACGGCCTGCCAGAAGAAAACTTATGGTATTAAAGATAGAAGATAGCACAGTGATGGCCGAAAGGTTTAAATATAGTAACTCATTAACTGTCGTTTGCCAGGATGCGAAAACCCCAGATACACCAATTATATGCTGAACTATACAGACGATAAGTATACCACTGGTGCCTCGTAAGTCACACTTTTCTTTCTCGTGCAACTTGACGTATTAGCAGCTAGTGTAGACAGTTGAGAGAGACACAGAGAGATATAAAGTCCGATCTTTCGTTACACAAAAATCATTGCCACATGTCGTTGTTCACACAGGTAAATCCGCGACAATTGGCGCGTCCCCGACCACACGCTTCAAAAACGAAAATAGATCTAGGCCAATATTCCCCAAAAGTGGCGTCGTCTGAAAAGTGGTTGACGATATGCCTCCAGGCACTGCATACCAACAACTTATACCAAATATTTAACTTGTATCAAAGCTGTTTGCTCGCATATATTCTTTATGTTGCTATGACAATATTATACGTTATCCACTGGTATTTATACAGCTATTTAAAATGTAATGAATGGGATTAGTTTTATTAGCTCAGCTGACCGACTGCGCGTCTGTATCTTCTGTCCATCTGTGGGACGACTCGAACTTGATGTTTAAAGGTACTAAACACGTCATTAAATTTGTGTCTGAAAATTGACTCTTTGCTATATTCCATGAGGTAGTGTTTGTAATTCAAGGAACAACTACACACACACACACACACACACAGACAGATATATATATATATATATATATATATATATATATATATATATATATATATATATATATATATATATATATATATATATATATATATATGTATGTATATATATATATATATATATTTTATGTGTGTGTGTGTGTGCATGCATGTAATTCTGACTGGGCGATTACTTGTACTGCTTTTATTTGTTGGCCTATTTAATTAGACCTTGGTTGTTTTTGTTCTGCAAAGCATCTTGCGGTCTTTTTGATTTATTTATTTGTTCTTCAGTCTGAATGCGGGCAGGTTTACCTGTCATATTAGCTGCTTTCTTTTCTTTCTTTCTTTCTTTCTTGCTTTCTTTCTTTCTTTCTTTCTTTCTTTCTTTCTTTCTTTCTTTCTCTTTCTTTCTTTACTTTTCTTTCTTTTTTAATGAATTATCATAAAGACCTGACGCAGAATTGTGATAAATGTAAAGGCGTGGACTTCTGAATGAAAGATATAGGGATATGGTGGGACAAACCAAGGAGTCTAAATAGACTCGTTGGATGGAGGGAATAGCGTACTTGGAGTATTTTGTGTACACCTTTGAAAATGATGAAATCGCTGGGCGACCCGTGGCAGCAAATCAGTTTGGTTACTCTTTTTAGTGGGTCAATGCCAGTTCCATGACACTCTTGGCCATGCAATGAAAAATCACGTTTTCAATGGAACATTGGTCAGTGCGCAATGCGATGTTTTGCGTAGGTCTCTTATCACAGCCTCTGAAGGGACCAGTTCTCAAGTTCAGCATCTTGCTATTTAATTTCCCTCTTAAACGTGTCTGAAAGTGCATTGGCACGAAGAGCACTCTCTTCACATCATGTTTGTGTTGGTAGTCGAATGACCAGAATCTAAATCAAATGAACACAAGATCAGGCCAAATGGGCATAAAATAAACTTGTCCCTATATTTTTTGTTTTAAGTGCGTGCGCAATTTATTTCATGAACACCTGTGCACGAGGATTCTATACAGGCGACAATTTCGACAATTCAACACACTAGACAAGACAAACAATGCTCAGAGCACCGGGCTATGCTGTTTTTCCATAGCAAGCTTGACGTGTTTATCCAATGTGTGCAAGAAGTAACAGAAGCGAGTGTGTCTACTTTGTTTT
>CAXHWN010000165.1:0-13000 GCA_964020975.1 Hermodice carunculata | reverse complement strand
GGAGCGTGACCATTTGAACAACTTGGTTGAGATCCACTCAAGGTGTATCCCCACCAAGTTTGAAGTTAATCTGGATGACGGTTTTGGAGAAGAAGTCGAAAATGTGAATTAGCATTAGAATACTCATTGACTTCCATAGTAATCAATAGGAAAGCTGCATTGACCGACAAGTACCAGAATTGAAAAAATCGTTAAAAATCAGGAATCTGCAGTAATCCCACATAGTGAACAATTTTGTTTGACCCTTGTACAAGGAACATATCCACCATGTTTCAGCTTAATCTGAGTGACCGTTCTGGAGAAGAAGTCGAAAATAGCTATAACACACAAAAATTCATAAAAAAATAGGAAAAAATTGCAGCGCCACCTGGTGAACAAATTAAGAACTAGGTGTCCCAGGGAGTGTTCCTGTGTGATATCAAAGCAATTGGGTAAGCGGTTTCATCGGAGAAGATTTTTTAAGATTTAGCCAAAAAAGAACAAAAAAATTCATTAAAAATCCAAAAATCACTGGACCGTGACCAA
The DNA here is from genome assembly GCA_964020975.1 of Hermodice carunculata. Classification (NCBI taxonomy): domain Eukaryota; kingdom Metazoa; phylum Annelida; class Polychaeta; order Eunicida; family Amphinomidae; genus Hermodice; species Hermodice carunculata. The sequence continues at coordinate 12,475 of CAXHWN010000165.1, read as the reverse complement.
TTGAACAAACTTGGTAGAGACCCACCCAAGGCACATCTCCACCAAGTTTAAAGTGAATCTGGCTGACGGTTTTTGAGAAGAAGTCGAAAATGTGAATTGTGGACGACGGACGGACGGACGGACGACGGACGGACGGACCGAAGACGGATGACGGACCCTCAAAAAACCTCAGCTGACAGACAAGTCAGCTGAGGTAAAAATTGGTCTCTGTAAAGTGAGTATTTTTGGAGATATGGCATTAACAAGGCACAGACGGAATGATGGATGGACGCATAGGTGACGACAATACCCCTCTGGCCTTATTGTCTGAGGGGTAAAAAACAGAAAACTGTTCCTGTCTGAGATCTGACCTTGGATCTTGAAAGATGTCCATACATGCCAAACACCAGTGACACCAGTTAAAATGATACTGGTCCCTGTACAATACTTGAGGTAAGACATAACACGTAACAAGGGCTCTCTCACCTGCTTCCACCTGAGCTTTCTTCTGAGTGATGGTTCTCTGCAGTACAGCCAAATTTTCCCTGGCAAGCAACACCTCGTTATTCTGAAAAATAAAGTGTACAGGCTCCCATTCCATTTTACATATTACAAAAAGCCTTGTCTTCTGCTGTCTTGCAAGGACATGAAGTTAAGTGCATCAGGTCTTCTTTTGTGACCACATAGATCACGGGACCTCACTAATATCATTAGCAATCAAAATTTTGACTTCCTCCACAATCCCACTTAAGTTTATAAAGATCCACTAAAAACTTGAGATGCTGGAGTACTCATAAGATTTTTACATTTTTACACATATACATGTTTTAAAAGATACTGTAAAGTGGTACCACTAATATCAAACTCAACCAAGATTTTAATACACTTGATATGTCCTGAAAGCTATATGAGCCCAACTTAAAAATTGTCGACTATATTGCATTCACAAACATAAGGCTTATAGACTGTCACAGAGACAAACAAGAGTGATTGCACAGCTCTGTGGTCAGCAAGGCTAAAAATTTTGTCACCTTACAACTTCCTAAAATCTGTGTTATGAGAAACAAAGATGTTTATAATGTCAGCCTATGCAACATGCTAGTACAGATGAATGATGTGAATGGTGCGCATATGCATTCATGAAAATTATTGTGCAACACTTTGTTTTTTAAGGTAAATGTATTAACTATTTTGTTTCTTTTACTAACACTACCACTCAACATGACAAACATTTTTGTGGGGTGAGCTTTTTTGTTTTTTAGATACTATCTCACCTTTGCATCAATTTCATGTTTCTTTTTCACACTACTCTGTATTCTGCAAAAAAAAAAATATGGTCATCAATAAACAGAAACACGTACATGTATGCATGCATCGACTCCATGTGTTCAATATCAATTACACATATATGCACATACAAAACAAAATAAGAGGGCTGTGTGAACTGTCCATTCTTAGTTGACCTTGATACTCTCAACCCAAAATAAGTTCCACCCTATTCTGTGAGTACCCAGAACCATTGGTGTGCAGTTTCAAAGTCATTGGCTAAGTTGCTCTAAAGAAGAAAAAATTTAAAAGTTTTTTTTTTTTGCTGAATATGAAAAAAGAAAAAACAAGAGGTCAATGAGCCCATTGCTCTGCTGGCATCGTGGCTATATTGCACCTGTTCATTTCAAAGTTGTGAGTCCTCAAGTGGCTTAGATGAACATATAAAGCTTAATGTAAAAATTGTCTACCTGATAGCACTTCGCTCCACATGTAATCATAGCTTATTTGTGCAACTCCTGTGATGAATATTGTTGCATGTGCCAAGACAACATTAACAATGAGTGAGTCCTTAACTTTATGTCCTCAGTTACCTTGGGACAGAAGATCAAGGACACCCAGATTATGTAATACAAGAAACCCATCATCCTGCCTGGTGCTGTGCTGACATTGCTATTCAAGTCCAAGCTGCACCCTGCCATTACAAAATCACCTCATTCAACTTTACAGGCATGGTGAGCTCACAAAAATAAGTCAAGGTCACTGATATTACATGTATATACGATTCTAGCTTTGGACATTGTCTATATATCCTATAAATTTGGCAAGTCTAATCCAATTACTTTTCAAGATATGGAATTTTATATCTTACAACACATTTTGGCTTATAATTTTGGTCAAATTATAGGTGGCACCACTAGTATCATTACCTACTTAGACTTTGACCTCCTCCACAATCCCACCAAATTTGGTGGAGATCAGCCAAAATTTGAAGATGATAGAGTGTTCAAAATTTGAAGATGATAGAGTGTTTTCATATTTTGACCCCTATATTGCATAATATTGTAGGTGGTGCCACCAATATTGAAAAGAACCTAAATTATTATACACCCTTTAATTCCTGAAAGTTATTTTGGGCTAACTGGAAAAATGTGGATAGCACTGCGGTCACAAGATTTTCACCTTTTGACCTGTATATTACATAATACTATAGATGGCGCCAACAACATTGATGTTGACAAAAAATTTGATACACTTCATAACTCCTAAATGTTATATAGGCCGATCTCATGAATTGTGGGATGCAGAGCATTCACAAGATGACCCCACTATTCAAACTGGCCATTTGACCTTGACCTTCAACTCTGATTAAAAAACTGTTACATTCAAAATATGCGCCCCACATCCAGCTTTCCATATAAAGTCTGTTTGTTCAAATCGGGTAATAACTTTTCGAGTTATTGAGGAAAAACAATAATCTTGGACAAGTGCCAAACTCCATAATTTTTGCGTCACAGGCAGGTCACCAAGTACAGCTTTATGTATACTGTAATCAAGTGCAATTTTGATCTGGAGGCTCAATTCTCTTTGCCATTGATGTCCAAACTACACCACGCCATTACAAAATCACCTTTTCAACTTTACAGGCATGGTGACCTCACAAAAATACGTCAAGGTCACTGATATAACATAACATTCTACCTTTGGCTATGGTCTATATATCATATAAATTTAGCAAGTCTAATCCAATTACTTTTCCGAATATGGAATTTTACATCTTAAAACACATTTTGGCTGATAATTTCTGTCAAATTATAGGTGGTGCCACTAGTATCATTAGAATCTTAGACTTTGACCTCACCCACAATCCCACCAAATTTGGTGAAAATCCACCAAAAGTGCTAGAGTGCTCAGAAGATTTTTTGACCCCTATATTACATAATAATGTAGGTGGTGCCATCAATATGGAAAGCAGACTAGATTTTCATACACCCTATAAGTACTGAAAGTTATGTTGGGCTCACTTGAAAACCGTGGAGGGTATCTCGCGAAAGAATAAATGTTTACGGACATCTCTAGTATGATACACTTTTGTAGAAAAACATGACCCATATTCATAAATATCAAACCCAACAATGACACCAAAGAGATTCCAGAGTTACCAAAGTATCAACATTCATCTTCCAATACCCATGTGAAGAAACATATTTCACTCCTGACTTCAGACAGGCAGTTACCTACAAAAGGCAACTGGTGGTTTTAAACTGGTCCTCTCAACCTTTGAAATATTCTTCATTAAATACAGATTATAGTGTTTTCAATATGTATAGGCCCAACCACTCAAAATTCAAATTTTATTACTTCTGCAAAATAAAAAAAAAATAAAATAGAATAAAAAGAGAGAGAGAGAGAATTGTAGGCCTATCACTATTTTGGTTCCTCTGACTTGTTCGTCAGCTGAGTTTCTAGCAAAAGTAGAAAGTAGGCCTATATCGTTTTTGTGATATCTATGAATCTGGAACATTATCTAATTAATAAGTTAAGTGATTGAATCACTGTTACAGAGTATGAAATGCAAGGAGCCGACTTCTACAAGTTCCTCATTATACAATTGAAGTTCTACAGACAGACGTCTCTAGTATGATACACTTATGTAGAAAAACATGACCCATATTCATAAATATCAAACCCAACAATGACACCAAAGAGATTCCAGAGTTACCAAAGTATCAACATTCATCTTCCAATACCCATGTGAAGAAACATATTTCACTCCTGACTTCAGACAGGCAGTTACCTACAAAAGGCAACTGGTGGTTTTAAACCAGTCCTCTCAACCTTTGAAATATTCTTTATCAAATACAGACTTTAGTGTTTCCAATATGTATAGGCCCAACCACTTAAAATCAGTGATGAGAATGCTTCCAGTGCATTTTGGCTACCCCAGGAGCAAATTGGCAACCTTGTATACCCCACCTCAAATATTTTAACAGTTTTGAAGCAGTTTGACCAAGCTAAGAACATTTTATTTCACTGAACAAAAGCAATTTTGGCTGAAAGTTGCCAAATGGCAACCAATTCTCATCCCTGTAAAATACAAATTTATTACTTCTGACAAAAAATTAAAAAAGGGAATTGGTAGGCCTGTCACTATTTTGGTTCTTCTGACTGACCACTAGAGCCTCACCACTTGAACACACTAAACAAAGATTCATCCAAGTTACATGTCCACCAAGTTTCAAAGTGAATGTGAGTGACAGTTGTGAACAATGTGAATTAACAATCCAATTACCATAGACATACATAGCAAGCAAACACTGAAACAGGGATTTGCACATTGACCAATGAGTACCTGATCTGGAAAAAAAAATGTGAAAAATTAGGGATCCACATCATCACCACCTAGTTAAAAAGTTTGTTGACCCTTCCATAAGGTACAGTTCCATCAATTTTCAGCACAATCTGCATGTCAGTTTTGCACAAGTCAAACATAGCAAACAACACACCAAAATCTGTTTAAAAAAAAAAAAACAAACCAGAAAACATATCAGCACCACCTTTCAATCACATAAGGTCTGGGGGTCCGCAGAAGTGTCTCTAGGATCTTCAGAAGCGATTGGGTTGCTGGTTCTGGAGAAGTTTTTTTTAAGATTTTGCCAAAAATGAACAAGAAATAAAAAAAAAAATCCCAAAACTAGAACAGACTGATTTTCCAACAGAAAATCAAATGTCTCCCAGTGGAACACTTACGTCTCTGAATAAGCTACAGGTGATAACAAATTACAAATGACCAAGTTTGCTTGAAAATTACAATCCTATTTTAGCTCTCACCTAGATACATTACTCTAGCAATTTTCATCAAGTTCTTCAAGACTTATTGCAGACAAACGAATTTCACATAAATGACCCTGTCACCTTGAAAAGTAGGTCAAGGTCACCCAAATACAATCCCAACCTTGGTCTTACCTTGATACATAATACTACCAGGTTTCATCAAATTCCATCGCGTTCTTCATGACTTATCGAACGGAAACCAATTTCACATAAGTGACCCTGTGACCTTGAGAATTCCCTCAAGGTCATCCAAATACAATCCCAACCTAGATCTTGCCTAGATACATAATCCTACCAAGTTTCATCAAATTCCATTACGTTCTTCAAGACTTATTGCAAGGAAACCAATTTCACATAAGTGACCCTGTGACCTTGAGAATTCCCTCAAGGTCATCCAAATACAATCCCAACCTAGGTCTTGCCAAGATACATAATCCTACCAAGTTTCATCAAATTCCATCATGTTCTTCATGACTTATTGAACGAAAACCAATTTCACATAAGTGACCCTGTGACCTTGAGAATTCACTCAAGGTCATCCAAATACAATTCCAACCTAGGTCTTGCCAAGATACATAATCCTACCAAGTTTCATCAAATTCCATGATGTTCTTCATGACTTATCGAACGAAAACCAATTTCACATAAGTGACCCTGTGACCTTGAGAATTTGCTCAAGGTCAGCCAAATACAATCCTAACCTAGGTCTTGCCAAGATACATAATCCTACCAAGTTTCATCAAATTCCGTCAAGTCCTTCAAGACTTATCACACGGAAACCAAGTGTTGAAGAACCTGAACAAGAAGAAGAAGAAGCAGAAGAAGCGGAAGAATGGGCACTAAAACAATATGTCTCCCGGCTTCCACCAGGAGACATAATTAATGGAGCGTCACCATTTGAACAAACTTTCTAGAGAAACACTAAAAAAAAAATTGCCACCAAGTTGCAAATGAATCTGGCTGACCATTTTGGACAAAAAACTAAAATTTTACTTGAGAAGTGATGGATAATGGATTGACAGACGATCTATTAGTATAAGTGAGCTTGACTCAGCTTTGCAAAAAAACAAAAAAGGCAGACAAAATTAAAATATTCTTTGCAATGTATTTTACCTTATTAAATAATTGGATGTAATTTTTAACTCAGCTTTGCAAAAAAACAAAAAAGGCAGACAAAATTAAAATATTCTTTGCAATGTATTTTACCTTATTAAATAATTGGATGTAATTTTTAAAATTACATTAATGCAGGATTCATTTTTATATACAGTGGTACCTGCTGTATGTGGCCACCCTTACTGCCAAGAGAAAGTGGCCACATATAGCAGGTGACCTATCACCACAGGTAAATTTTACAAAGAAATTGACTCCTTTGTCTGAGCCTAGTGACCACAAAAAGCAATGCGGCTGCTTACGGCAATGGTTGCATACAGCAGGTACCACTGTATATAATTCTTCACTGTATTCAATATGCTCACAGACATGAACTATACTGCAACACTATCAGGTTATTGACATAATATCATGTTTTGGCACTTAGGTTCTGTAAACATAGTCAGTAAGTTGGAATCAATTCAGTGACACCATCTGCCCTACACATAGTTCCGTGGTCAAAAAACAAACAGGTATCAATGCAGTGATACAACCTGGTCCTACACATTATCAATGCAGCTGACTGATGTCACCTGCCTCTACATGTTTTTTTGCAGAAGACTTAAGGACAGATGATACACCAAAAGCATTTTGGGGTAGCTTGCACCAAACAAAAATCACAGATTGAAAAGTACCATGTGCATATAAATGTGGAAACAACTCTGCACAAGCTTCATAAAAGTATGAAATGTCTACATAGAATATATGTTCACCTATGTGTCTGAAAAAAATTGTGACAGATTTATTTATGTATTTTTTTGAATCGGCATTTGTTTTGGAATTATCAAAAGCAGGCTCTCCTGGGCCTGGGCCTGGGCCTGGGATTGCAACTGGGACTGGAACCGGGACTGGTTACCAGCCAGATACAAAAATGGCCCAAACAAGCTGAATATCAGCTATGGAGGCTAATCTTAAACTGCTCTCTACACACTTGGAGTTCTTGTAAGTCTGAAAGGCCTAATTTAGACAGCTGTACAAGTACTAGGTCAAAAACAAAAATAATATAGCCATGTCAGATTTCCAGGATATCGTTTGTTTATTTGTTTTATGGGGGGGGGGGACTTTATCTACTTTTTTTCCATTTGATGATCACCTTGGAGTACTATGTTTAAAATTTAGAAGAAGTAAACTACATTAAACAGAATTTTAAATAATCCTGTCATCTTTGCAATTTCAAAATCAGCATAATAGTAGCAGCTAGGCATGTAAACACATTATCAGGAATTCCATAAATTCATCCCTTGTTTCTGTAAAGGCAACCTTAAGTTCTAAATAGTTGAGAACTTTTCCCCTTTTCCTTGGGCCATAAAGCAGATATTGAGGGCAAAATAATATGATTTTGTAGAGAAAGAGACACATGACACATTTTACAATATGAAAGATATGTTTGAAATATTCAAAGAATGTAAATTCCATATCAGATAATTTTTTTCTGGTCCACAATTCTGCTATCATTGAAACCTCACGTGCCCCCCCCCCCCCAAAATGGGACCTTTTCTAAATCAAATATACTTATTATTTTTCTGCACACATTCTAACATTTTATTGAACTTTCAAGCTATTACTTCTATATATGTGTATTTACTTTGCACTCTGTCATTTTACATAATCGTCACAAATTGACATGCTTACTTAACAATTAGCTCACAAAGATATAAATTGTGGTATGTAAAAGTACATACAATCTAGATGTATCAAAACTTTCAGTGAATATACACTGTACTTCAAAGCTAAATTGTTTACTCAATATTTTATGAAAATAAGATTTTTTTCAGTTGGAATAAATATACACAACTATAGCATGCCAGTATATTCAGGCAAATATATTGGACTGTGTTAGTCCATGCAGCTGGATTCACACCACAAAAAGGCCAGACTACATGTAACTAGGGATGTAAGCATATTAATTCCTATCCAAAATCTCTGATCCTGTCAGAAGGCAATGATGACATTCAGCCATCATGTCATGATACAAACATCTGTGGGAACACAGAATACTTATTCCAAACATATGATGACAACTTGCATCAACATGATAAACCTTGGTATGTGTTTGGAGCACACGGCTATGATTTTTTTTACATAGCTAATTTTCACCACATTGTTTGTTCATCAAAACCAACATATTTTGCCAAGTCTGGTACATGATCTGTCTATACCATGTATACATAGGGTACTTCCTTGTTTAACACTGTTTAAGGGTATATGTACGGGCCAAAGCAGCACCACGCCTCAAATGAACATCCTGTACTATTGTGATAACTCATCTAACATACATGTACATAACCTTTTAAACTTACCTTTCAAGTAATTTTAATCTCTCCTTCTTTAATGTGTGCCACTTTTGTAATTTTTCTGAATACCTGTGAGAAAGAAAAATAATCTAATATACAAACATGCATGCATACAGACAGACAGACTACGGCTTGACAGTACCATTTTTCATGACCTGCACCTTACCAAGATTTGAAGAAATCTGGCCAAGTCCACTATTAATGTCTATATAGGCTTCAAAATTTTCACTTGCCCGAATCAAAATTTTACTTGCCTCAGGCAAAAGGGCGGTCTTTAGGGTGGAAGATCTGCAGCCAGCACCTTTGGATAAGCTCTAATCACTTTTTAATATTTTTGGATAGTTTGATACTTAGACTACATGCTCCCAAAAAACTCAGATATGTGAACAAAATATTTATATGATAAAATTAAGCTCAAAACTTTTGTTTACACTAAAGCTACAAGTTTATTTCACACAATAATAAAAATACAGCACAGAAAAAGTGAGTAGGTGTCACAAAACAGCAATAAATGCATAAGAATTGGCAACATTTCCTTTCCACGCAATTTTCTCTGAACTGTTTTTTGGACAGCCTATGCAATTTCTACTTATGCCTCACAACAAACAAATTGCCCTATCTCATTAAAATCAATAGACATCAAAAGAAAAATTAATATCATATACAGGAACTTTTTTCTCACTACCCTTTCCATGACTTTTGGAGCAATTTAGAGAAAGAAAATGCCCAACCTGTTAGGATAGGACCAACATAAAAATTTTATAACTTTTTATTTATGCTTTTTCAGGACTCACCATGGAATTTGATCCTGGACACAGATACATGCATATATTTTCAATTTCTTCTGATTTCAGCTTGAAAAAAAATGTGTGACTTCTGTGCAAGAAATGTGAAAATCCGACCAAGTCAGACACAATGCTATAAAATCTCAACAAATTCCAATCCTGCTAAAAAAAAAAAAAAAAAAAAAAAAAAACTATGGATACAAATCTATGGATATGTAGTAATCAGGACATACATGTATATAGGTTTAATATACTTGTGAAAAAATTAAATGGGTAATATTGATCCAAAGTTTCCAGTCTCACTGTGCACTGGCTTCAGATCTTCCACCTTAGTGTCAATCCATGACCATACATACATATGAATGCACACACACACACAGACACACACACACACACTATTAGCAGCAGAACAACTTTTAAGCAAACACTGTTCTATGGAAAGCGTCACTAGACTCGGGCTGTTGCAGAAGCAAAGTTATAGAAGTTTGTAACAGATTGTGACATAACTTATCACATTTCTCATTATCATTATCACAGTATGGTAACTTAGTTTTTAAGTTGTTCAGACACATGTTGCATTTGTTGGCCATGGCTTGTTAGGAACAAGACACATATATTTTTTTTTACTTCATCAATTTGGCATTCAAATTTCCTATGTTCAGTTTGCAAGCACTATGTTTGCAATTGCCAAAATGTTTTTATTTTTTCATATGAAGAAATGGGATCAGAAGAAACATCACACAGAGAAACCCAGTGCCAGAGATGATGTTTTTGAAGATGAGTACATTTGAATCTGGAGAGAGACTTAGCTGGAACACATGTTGCTGTGAATGAACTCTTACACCCAATTATATACAACACCAGTGGTAATCTTCATATACCATGGTTCCCAATTCTAAAAAAAAAAAAAAAATCATTTATCTACTTCAGTTCCAGTTTCCATTGATTTCCCTAACTATCAAATCAAGGAACTGGATGATAAAACAGCCAGCTGAAGACAGCAAAAATACAAAACATTTCTGAATGGATGTACAAAAGCAGAGTGCGAGAATGAAATTTGTGACAATTTTCATCATGATTGCCGTCGACTGCACAAAGAACCAAATCTTGAACTAGCCCCCTCACACAAGTGCCAAGGTATTTACTTAATCAATCATTTCAAAATAATAATTTATTGACCCAAAAAACCCAATAGGGGCTACAAGAGTGGTATAATCAGCAAAAATAACATGCATTATTTATCAAACACATAAAAAATATCTTTTATAGAACCATTTGACTACTGTGACAACATAGTAGGTAAATATTTAACAATACATGATCTGACACATTATTAAAAGACACTATCCATAAAACTAATAAACTTCACTAGGCTTTTTAATATTACACAGTTTTCACTTTGAAGTAATTCAGCAAGCTTCAAAATGTTGCGTGTGACAGAGTAGTGCTTTTTTCAGCTCTCTTTCAGCAAGAGAGTGGAGACATTTAGATATATATGTATAATGATACTCATATCCAATATCATGTGAATCATACAGCAGACATTTTCTGTCAGATCTTGGTGTGTTCTGAAATGATAGTGCATAATGGTACTCATCTCCAATATAATGTGAATCATATAGCACACATTTTCTTTCAGATCTTGGTACATTCTCAAATGATAGTTTATTCAATGGGATCAATAGATTACTTGTTCCAAACTTTGTGAGTAGGATTCTGTCCCTCAATGTCCGATATTTATTTGTCAATGACTAGGTGATTTGTGCCAAACATTGCTGGTTCGAGACCCAGCCCTTCTGTTGTCACAAAAACATATAGAAATTAAATAGCTCTCAGCTTTAAAATCAATGTTTCAAAAGTTTATAAAGATTAACTAGAATTATCAATTCGACCTGACCAGATCTGAAAGTACTGATCTTTGAGATGAAGTACATCACCCAAGATGAAGGCGGGAAGGAACAAAATTTTGGCAAACATAAAATAGTAAAACTAACCTAGCAGAGAATACTGTTGCCCAGGCATGAACGAGGCCTTCCTGGGCTGCAGTATTCTCTACGTAGTTGGTTTTACTTTCATGCGGTCATCATAATCTGCATGGACAATTTCACATTTGAATATGAAATAAATACCTTCTGTGGTGTTTCCAAACACATTGTGGTCAATAGTTACCAATGGATCCATTGTTTTCCTACTGAGCTAGAAACTGCTCCACCCAAGGCAATGAATGGAATTCTAGGAAAAATATCTTCTGCTAGGTATTGACCTTTGACCCTGCTCATGAAAGTAGTATCGGGAGAACTAGGAGGATATGGATAGGGTTATTCCCCACTCTGTATATTCCTGCTTTTGAGGCTAATACAGCTATAATTACTGGATAATGCATGTGTCACACACAGTCACTGTCAAATAAGTATCTTCCATGGGCGACCCAGGGAGTGGATGGCAAGGGGGGAGGGGGGGGGGGGGAGAAGGAGGTGGCATTTCTCTGACGTGGGTCAAGCTGGTACAATCACCATCACTAGGGTTCTGGGATGTGTTCGATGTGTCATTAAACTACCCACAAAGTTTCCATTTAATTCCTCAAAACCATTTAATCATGCCCAGCAGCTGTTATGCCATCAGTTATGTAATGACAGTAAGCACTATGATAAGCGTTCACTGTCAATGTCACGTCTGACATCTGTCATGAACCATAAATAGCAAAACCAGTTATTAGGCCTACCTCTCATTTGTTTTTTCCCTGGAGTGTGAGAAATTTCCCTTACGAACGCAATTTGTACAATAAAATGGTTTTCGAGCACCTGTACATAACTGACAATGTTCAACAGCTACACTTAGGGCTCCATGGCTCTCTTCTAATGATGAACATATTCTAAAATCTGTGGGAGCCAAACTGCTTGCCTGACTCATGGTAGTCGCCATATTTATTATGATGTTTACGTCAGGTGAGTTTGTTTTCAAATGGGAATTATGGGAAATGAAAAATGATTGATACCGAAGAGTGCCACCTTGAGGACAAATTTGGAACTTACTTGTGCCATCTTCGTTCTTGTTCACAGTGCTCACGTCTCTGCATACTGTATTACTGGCCAAAGCTTTGGTTGCTAGAATCATAGATGTGTTAGGGTAGCCAAACATCAATATGAGATGGGCCCTGCATTCACT
>CAXHWN010000163.1:0-17000 GCA_964020975.1 Hermodice carunculata | reverse complement strand
TAAAGTCATCTGCATAGGCAACTGCACCAAAGAAGGTGTTGCCGATATGACAACCGTAGCCATTATGTCTAAGTCACTACAGAAGTTCATCTATGTAGACACTGAACAATATTGAAGACAACACACGACTTTGTTTGACACCATTGGTACATGAAAGTGTATTGGACAATGTTTTCTCTCATTTGACTCTGAAGTTTTGACGGGTATATAAATTCAGAAGCAGACGACTTGCAATAAGACATAGGCCTTTCTTAATCAATAAACGAAATAGCTTTACATAATGCACCCGATCGAATGCCTTTTTAGCATCCAAAAAGACTAAATGCACATTTGAATCATGTTTAATGTAATAATTAACGCAATTTGATACAACAAGCGTGCATACCTTTGTTGAGCTTACTGGTTTAAAACCAAACTGAAAAGTAGAAGTACCCAAATCCATGTATATATTTGTTTAAGATTATCCAGTCCATAACTTTTGCCAGCACACTACTTAAGGCAATACCTTTATAATTTGCAGAGTCAGCAAGGGATTTCCTTTGTATTTTGGAATTGGACATAACATAGCATTAAGAAATCCACTTGGTGTACACCCATGGCTCTTCAAGGCGGAAAGCATCAATGATAAATGAACATATAAACTGTCTGGTGTATAAATTAGATGATCGGTATAATGACCAGAATGACCTTCATGTTTACCATTTTTCATGTGTTTAATGGCCATTCTAATATCAGATGTTGAACACATGGAATTCCCTGAATTATATGAGCCGCATTCCGACTGAATTAACTTATTGATATCAGCTCTTAGTTTACACATCTTGGTCTCATAATACGAAACTGAGTTGTATGGCTCTTTGTATTTATCAGCAAACAGAATCACAATATCGTGGGGATTATAATCTGCTGAGTTGGGTATACTAGACTTTGACTGTTTTATTCTCTTTAACTCTTTCTAGAAATCTCTATTACGACTTCCTGATAACGGTTCGGCTAATTTCTGAGAACAGATGTTTTCTTTGTTCTGTTCGACAGCTCTGAGGGTGTATTGATATGCGTGTTCTTTATCTAATTTCCGCTATTATTCCTACACGTGGTGAGTTATTTTGCTTCCAAATAGAATGCCAAAAAAACTGCTCGTTGCCGAAAAGGTTCAATGAAGTCGCTCCATCCAGGAACTACTTTTAGTTTCTGGGTATTTGATTGTGGTATTGAGATACAACCTGCTTTTAGGCCGGCAATAATTATATCATCATGATATCCCTCGATAATATGACAATGTTTATCACAAAAAGACCACAACAATGAATAGCTAGCCATGGTGCGATAATGTTTTCAAGTCTTTTTTTTTTTTTTTGAGGGAAATAGCATACTGATTTACATTTTATTCTGCAGCCTTGTGCCACAGAGGGTAGGGGGTATCGCTAATCTTTTCGTTTATAACATGCTTCAATGGGATATTTATAGACATTTTAACCATTGAATGATCTGACAAGTTATCGCGTTCGTGCGTCACATTGTATATGTTTACCTTATCATACAAATGTTTTGATACGCAAAAATGGTCAATAGCAGATCTATTATCGTTACATTTGCTTTCAAATGTGTAATCAATTACATATGATTTATGCAATGTCAGACACTTTAGATCTTCGTCCAGAAGAAAGACTAAAAGTCCAGAGGTATACTGATCGAATTTCCACGCGACAAGTCCGTACTAAAACCACCACCTTTGATTATTTTATCCATTAATATCAAGACATTTACTCGATATTTCATCTAATACTAGTATGTTCTTATATTCTTGGTTATTATTGTCATTGCCACATGAGGTATCGTAAGACATGTATACATTCAAAGTAATTATTTTATCCGCTTTTATTTCAAACATCATTGCACAGACGCGCTGTGAATTGAAAGTAATTGGGGGAAGAACTGCAATCTAGAGTGTTTTTCCATATTATGGCACATCCACCATATGGCCTACCTCTCAGCAGGGTGAGCTTACCATACCTGAAACAAGATACACATGACCCTCGGGTACTTTTTGTTCCAGCATACCAAACTGTTGATGGAACAACCAGTGCTCTTGCATAAATAAGAAATCATTCTTATGGGCGATCTTTTTAACATAATCAAGGCGTCCTATGCTGTGGCCATGAGAATTATAAGTAGCGAAGGATAGTTTGACGCGTGACATAAGGCTGATCAGATATAAGTATTGTGGACATTTTGGTTGGTTTAAAAGTATTTTATTTCCAAAAGAAAAACAATTGGGAAGAAGGGCAAAGCCCTATATTAATCCCTCTTGTGGAGAAAAGCTGTGCCCTCTTGTCATTCAAATGTTCTTTGCTTGTCCCAGTGTTCTTACTTACTTCCAATGGACAATCATTACACACAAATATTTTGGAATTGGAAAATGACAAATACCACGTGCAAATTATATCTATTTCGTCACATTTTGTGATTTTCTACTTTGAACTTACGTAAGTTTGGTTTATTTCCATGAACAATGAAACAAAAAGCAGCATTGTAAGACTGTAATCAGTAATCCTTTACACATGATCTTATTTTGGAGAGCAAAAAACATACAGGGCGCTCCCCTCTTCCTCCCGCTCTTTTCCTTCCTTTGTAGAGCCTCTACATTTTACACGTTGTATCAGAGAAACTGGAACAAATAAAGAACTTAAGAATCCTGACAAATTGATGAAGGGATGCAGGAACTCAATATTGACTGAAACATAAAAAGTAACATCACAGGAAGTGAAATTTAAATCCATCTGATGAACCATATAAATTCCATAATTAGGCCTATTACTTTTCGTTTATGTCTACAATCTGCAGCATGTAGGAGACGATCCATTTTTGAGAACCACAAAATGCACAGCGCTTTATGAGAATCATGCACGACAGCTATCAATACACCGCAATGATCACTACTCTCCTATTTCGAACTCTCAAATTAAAACATCCCCAAAACACGGTTTTAAAAACTAGAAAAGTAGATTTTTGCTTCCACGCAAATCTGTGTGTCTTCAAAACTGTACATAAACTTAAATGCTACAACTTCTGTGTGTGGTTTGCTGGATGCACATTCAGCATGTACAACCCTATAAAATGTGGAATGGCACCACTACATATAATGGTTTTGAAGATAGTCATCATTTAAACTTTTCAAGTGCCCCTAATCACCATAAAATACAATTCTACAACTCGTGTTTTGGGTTCATCGGATGCATGTACAACACAACTCATGAATTTAGGTGGGAATGCGACCGCCTATATCGTAGTTGTGAAGATATTTAGCACTTAAACTTTTCAAGTGCACTTAGTAAGCATGGATTAAAATTCACCAACTTTTGTTTGTGGTTAAATTTGGATGTGCGTACAGTACACACCTATGAATTAAATTTGAAATGGCACTTCTAGCTAAGTAATTTTGACGATATTCAAGAGTTTAACTTTTCAAGTGCCCTTAATTAGTATAAATTACAATTCACCAACTTTTGCTTGTGGTTCATTGGATTCGACTGCAGCACAAACCTATGATTGGAGTTTGAATGGCACTTTCACATAGGTCTGTAATACTTTTGAACATGTTCAACATTCAAATTTTCAAATGGCCCTAATTTGCATAATTTTCAAAACTGTCACCTCTCTTTAGAAAAAGATCTGACTTTGTGTATGGAGGTACAATCATGCCGAATCTGGAGTTTCTACGTATGATAGTGTTCAAATAATATATCGGACAAAATTCCTTGGAAAGAAAGAAAAAGGGAGAGATGTCTCTATTGAAACATAGATATAATTAAAAGATATTTAGTGTACTGACTACTGCAAAAACTCGATAATTCATCGCAATGTTCTATAAGTGAAAAACGATAAAACTAGAAAAGAATGTTTGCTCGAATGTAAATCTCAATACGTGGCTTCAAAACTTGCATGAATTTAAATGCTACAACTCTGGTTTGCGGTTAGGTGGATGCGCCTACGACACAGACATATGAATTAGATTTGGAATGGCACCTCTTTCTACCTATAATACCTTTGTAAGATATTCAACATTTAAACTTTTCAAGTGCCCCCAATTACCACAAATTACAATTCTCCAACTTTTGTTTGTCCTGTGACTTGAAGTTGGAATGGCACCTCTGCCTAACATAGTTTTGAAGATACTGAACATTTAATCATTTCAAGTGCCCCTAATTAACATGAATTAAAATTGTACCACTATTGTTTTGTGGTCAAAGTTTGTTGGATGTGCCTACAGCACAAGCCTATGAATTGAAGTTGGAATGGCACCCCAATAGTTTTGAAGATATTCAAGATCTAATTTTTCAAAAGGCCGTAATTTGCATATTTTTGAAACCCGTCACCGTGTTTACAAAAAGACCAGACTCAAGCCACGATTATGGAGAGATAATCACGCCAGTTTGGATTATTCACGTATAAAAAATGTACGATAAAGAAAGAAAGAAAGGAAGAAAGAAAGAAAGAAAGAAAGAAAGAAAGAAAGAAAGAAAGAAAGAAAGAAAGAAAGAAAGAAAGAAAGAAAGAAAGAAAGAAAGAAAGAAAGAAAGAACGAGGTTTTTGTATTTATCACTTGCCTTTGTTATTCTGTGTCCCACAGTAATTAGTTGCTCCAAAATTCCCAGGCCGACACTTTTTAAATACAAATTTGAAGCAGCAAATTTTCTCTCCCGGACTGTACCCTCACACCCCCCCCCCCCCGCGGGGGGGGGGCGGGGAGGGGGGAGAAGGGTTACTTCCAAGTTCCATGCAGGATTGTACTACTACTGGGTAATGGTATGTGCCGCGAGAAAGGCCCTGTTTTCATTACTCCCAGGATTAGAAAAGCCTCCCTCCCCCCCCCCCCCCCCCGTGCCAATGTACACAGCTGGATTAGGATAGGGGTCCTGGAGCTAGGAAGAGATCGAGCTCCATGCCTCACTGTACCCCACCCTGTAGTTCATTAAAAACCCCAGTTTGATTCTGTTGGAGATCCACAGGTGGCATCGCAGGACGATGTAATTGTAATGCGCAGTGCGCACGTCTATAAAACCAACGAAGCGAATCAATAATAACATCCCCTATTATGTAATTGTTTACACGGAACCGAGCAACGAAGCGGCGACTGAAGCAGTGGAGTCTAGATCGTCACAAAACAAGTGGGGCCATTATTATTTCTTGAAACCGTATTTTTTAAAGACAGATAGGCATATCATAGATCAAAGACGAGATTTAGATGAATGACTGTAAAATAATAGTGTTTTCACTTCAGGAAAAGTGCATGATTGCATGATACTATATTGATAAGCAGTGTGTCTGATCTGAGAATGAGTGCATAGCCATGAAACCATGATTGTAGGGGTAACGGTGAACGCCCGACGGGTCCAGACAAATGGAAATCATACATTAACAAAAACAGTTGCAGAGGGATGGAGAGTAAAACAGAAAGAGGGGGTGAACGATAAAAGTACACTAAATTAGCTTATAAAGTAAGTGCTAATAGATAGTGGTACGTGTGCACACTATAGTTTGAATTAACTCAGTGTGTTTACTTTATTTTTTCATACATACATACATACATACATACATATATATATATATATATATATATATATATGTATAATTTTTAGGCCCCACATCTCAGTTAGAGGTCTGGGCAAATAAAGAACTTGAACTTGGAAAAAAATAATAGGAAAACTCAAGAAATCATATACAATGCACAGAGGAAAGAGAACATTTAGGAGGCAGCTAGGACATACAAGAAGCATCACGGGAGAACTGGGAAGGCATTAATGACTTAAAATGGGGTCAGAGAACAGTACCAGCCTGTCAATCCTAAGATAGACAAAATCGATGGGATCCCGGGGTTGTGTCACAGAATCAGTAGCATTGAGGTCAAGATGGCTATAGAACTGAAATTAGGCAAAGCTCCAGGAACATGATATTCTGAGTGAGATTAAGAAGGGGTTAGAGGAAATTGAAGACAGTTTACAAATGCTTTTCAATAGAATGATTGAAAAGTAACAAGTACCCATACTAAGGAGTGGAATACACTTAGGATATTCCTGAAAGGGTAAAGGTGACCAGCCGAACAAGTGTAGGGTTATGTTATCACATCTAATGTGAGCAAAATATATAGTGATGTACTATACCAGACACTGACCAGAATAGTTGAAAGACTTTGGCTTCTGGCAGAAATTCAGAATGCTTTTAGTTTTAGACCAGGAGGACAGGTAGGTGATCATATATTTATACTGAGATTGGTTTCTAAAATGGAATTGGCAAGGCAAAAGGAGAAAAAAAGTTTTCATGGGTTTCTTGGATGTGAGAAAGGAATATGATAAAGTATGGAGGGATGCTGTTTAGGAAAAACTTAGTGGGTTAGAATTTGGAGGCAGTTTTCTGGAAATAGTGAAAGCCCAATACAAGGCTGTAGAATGCACACTTTTACTGGTTGAAAATGCAGAGTTGAACATAGGCCAAAAACGGGGGGGGGGGGGGGGCAATTTTGTTTGCTCTGTATATTGAGAACTTGGGTGAACAGCTAATGGATTTTGATTGGGGAGTAACAACAGGACACCAGTTAATTCCTGGGTTATTTTTACAGATGACATTGTGCTCATAGCGGAGCCTCAAAAAGAATTGCAGGATATATTGAATATGGGAATAAACGGAGGTTATAATTTAGCCAACACAAAAGCCAGGTTATGACACTATGGAAACCAAATGGCAATAGAAAGTGGCGATTTGGAAAATTTAATTCCAAATTTCAAATGGCACAGAGCTGCTGATTGAAATTGGAGAGGTAGAAGAATATATGAGTATCTTGGGGTAAAGATAAAAGCAACAGGTAAAGGTATGTTGAGGTAAGTACATGTATATTGAAATCATGAACATCTAGGTGAACCATTCATTAATTGAGTGATAAACGCAGCAGTAAATATCTAATTGGGCATTCACAGCTCAAGCTCTGCAGGATACAGTGGCAAATCAGGAATGCTATATGGGTTAGATTTTATTGCAGTAAATGAGGGAGATATCCAGGCTATATAGAAAGCACAGAATGAAATGGGAAATGGATTCTGGGAGCACCACCTTGTACAGCAACAGAAGCCATCTTAGGGGAGTTAGGATGGAAGAGCATAAAATCATAGACAGAATTGCTACTTTGAAGTTGAACTACTAGGGATATTTACAATCAGTAAGTGAGTACAGGTAGTGCAGGAAAATGTGTAATGAAGCTGTTCCAGTACTGACAAGAGGGGTCAAAAACATAAATAAGTTAGCAGAAAGGTATGATTTGAAAAGTTATGGTGAGATTGAGGATTGGAAAACTTACATATGCATACCAGGAAGGTGCTGACAGCAGGATGGAAGAAGACTGGAACAAAGAGTTAGAGAAAAACTACATTCAAGTCTAGGTTTTAGAGGAGCTGAAAAAAGTACATGCTGGGATGATTTGAAGGAAACATATACCTAGTAAACATATTCAAATTTATATTTTAGAAGTTTGGTATTCATTGGAGTGGCAATTTTTATATATCCAGTTTCAATGGTCATTTTTCTTTATTCATATTTTTACACACTGCAGGACTTGTTCAGTTTGAAAGCGGGTAACTTTTTATTTCAAAGATACCCTATTTAGCTTTATCATATCTTGGTGTGAACCCAGCCCAGACATTTTGTTTCTCCAAGAATTCTTTTCTTTTCTTTTTTTTCCTTCTTTCTTTTTTCTTTTTACCCAAAATTTTCTGGAGTTTTTTCAGACACAATATTCTGGAAACCACCAAACTTGCCATGGTGACTGACCTACCATTGAAACGGTGCATATTCATTAGAATAGTCATCATAATTAAAATTATGCAAATTAAGAGCAATTAAAATTTTAAAAGCCCCATATCTTCCAAACTATTGCAGACAGACACAAAATTTCAATGTGCATGTATAGGTTTGTGACACCCTCCAATATAATGGACAGTAAATAAAAGTTGTAGAATTTTAAATTATGTTAATTAGGGCACGTAAAAATTTCAAAGTTGAATATCTCCTAAACTATTATAGATGGAGATGCCATTCCAACTTCAATTTATAGGTTTGTGGCAAAGCTGCATCCAATGAACCAGGAACCAAAGTTGTAGGATTTTAATTTATGCAAATTAGGCTAATACACAAAATTAAGATTATGTGGAACAAAAGCAAAGTGTAGCATTTCAAACTGTTTTCATTTTGAAGGCACCCAGGTAGATTTGCTGTGAAGCAAATCTTCTTTTCTTATTTGGAATACGTTCTTTTACAGTGGTATTTTGCAAAAGAAAAATCTTATGTATGTTCGAAGAGAGCACACCAGTTTTAGCCAATGCATGAACTCTATGTTAAACTCACTATTTCAAGACATTCAGTTTAGTATACATGTTGCAATTTACCCCTAAAATTAAGGGAAACTGCAATGTGAGACTAGGTTCAGCTGGGTAGGAGTAATGAACATCTTCAGGTACAACTGATATATACATAGTGCATCCCTGTTTCATTGAGAGACCACCCCTGCTTCAAGCACACCACATGAATCAGAATAGGTGGTATTTGACTAAAGTGAAACAAAGATGGGGCTTGCACATTAAATTCCCACCATAACCATTATACCAGTTACTGGCAAACAGTGACAATGATCTGCCACAATGATATTAGCATAATGATGGAGGACAAAGGATGTTGCTTACATTTGTGCATAAAGACTATTCTCAGGGGTTGAATTAAAGGGCTGTTCCCCTGTCCATAACAAAAATGGTTGGGACATTTTTTTTTATATGCCAGTTGTCCCAGGGATAACTTTTTATTGAAGGATGAAGCTGGACAGTTTGAGCTTTCAACTTAATTATTTACATGCAAAGTTGACCAATGGAACAGTGAAAAAAATAGGAATGGATACACATGCAAAACAGAGTAATGAAGAAAATGTTTTCTACTTTATATTTAGTTATGAATCAAAAAAGCACATTAAACTTGCAGTTTTGAGTCATGAAACACATGTATAAGGACGGCAAACATTGCAAAGAGATATACATGTACATGTAAATGAGTCTGAAAAACATTACATGAGTGGACTCCATCATTTTTGCTTGAACATGTCCCAGCCAAACTGAATATATTTTGGATGTATATAAAAATATTAGTTCCTGCTGCAGAAATATTGAAATGCAGATTGAAATCTATAACATAATGACCATTCCATTCATAACTTTATGAGCATACACTGTGTGATCACTTAAGTGCCCAAGCCATGCCAAGGAAAGCTGTTGACCTATGGCATATGATAGGTCTCCTCTACAATTCTCTGTCAAATTGTTTTTCATTGCTGTTGAAATTAGTTGAGAACACAGAAGCAAATGACATTTGATTACCGGCTGGTTTTGGCCGATTTAAGGGGGAAAGGGTTAATCAATACTTTAAAAAGAACAGGTGACTGTATGAAAGTTCTGCAGAAGCCACTTTACCTGTTAAACATAATATGTTACATTTTGTTGAAGTTACTGTAATTGGAGACCATTACTGTATATGACTGCGTGTCAGAATATCAAAGATCGATACATGGTTTTGAAAACAGCTTTTGATAGGCCACTGGCTTTATGTCTTCTAAGTTATTATTTGTTTCCCCTCACTGTGGACCTGTCCTTATTGTAATTGGTCAAGGCATTGTACCAGAGTGCAAAGAGTTTTGAGGAGCTGTGTGCTGCTTGATAAATTTTGGCTTTTGGATGAAACATTTATTACCATTCCTGAATATACAAGTCTGTTGTTAATTGTATGCACATATCTGTTCATCACATTCGATTTTATCCCGTAGTTTAAACAGAGCCATGGGATGTGGATCCTCTACAGAGGTGAAAGGTGGACCTGCTACAGTGCAACCACATCAATCTCACAATAAAAAACAGACACACCCATCCAGTGATAGCCATGTCAAAGATGAGCAACGGTCTCCTGGTGAGAACCACAGACAGAACAGCACTAAACCTGAGAATGGAGCAGTGTCCGGTGGCCAGGGGGAAACACCGCCTAGGCAGGAAGAAGGAAATGTCAAAAAAAAAGAGCCACACCCCCTTGATGACGACCCAAAGCTGCACTCACCACACAGTGACTGCATTGAGGACAACAAGAGCATTGAGGAGGGAGTGGCCACAGTGGACATGGTGAATGTGGCTGGAACACCACAAGCTGGAACACATTGGTGGGACACAGTGGACGACTTTTGTGAGAAGTCATTTGTACTTCAGCCAGAGACCAAGGTGAGCACATTTAGCTTCACTGGTGTTCAGCTTTCAGGTATTCAGTGACACCTGTGTGCAAAAATAACTTCTGCTGTACATCTCATTTGGGTTGCCCCATAAAATTTACGCTGGATTTAAAATGGGCTTCTTAATTCAGACCTTCCTTCCACAGGGAACTGTCTTTAACTCATTCCATACTATGGTCACAGGCCTTGGTCAGTGGTTCTGGCACTGCCTGGCAAGTCATGCTGTAGCTGCCCTTGCGACAGCTGCAGCATGACTTGCCAGGCAATGCCAGAACCACTGACTCATGACCATAGGCATGTTGGTACTTGAACGAAAGCTCTTTTCATTAAGAATGTAAAATGCAATTGTTGTCTTAAATCTAGGTAAATATATGGAAAAGTCAGGGACTGGTATGCATTGAGTTAAAGTATGAATAATAATGGTCTGACATCAGTGGTCTGTGCATATTTTCATTACAGTGACAAAGAACTGTGGTCTGGCATCAGTAATGTGTGAATGATCCTGGTCTGACATTGTACTGCATGAACAATCTTAGTCTGACAATTCGGTGATGTATGAATAATCCTGACCTGACACCAGTGGTGTATAAATGATCCTGGTTTGACATCACTGATGTGTGAATAAACCTGACCTGACTTTACTGATGTGTGAACAATCCTGGTCTAACATCAGTGATGTATCGATAATCCTGGTCTGGCATAAGCTGTGTGTGAATAATCTTAGTCTG
Organism: Hermodice carunculata; assembly: GCA_964020975.1. Lineage (NCBI taxonomy): Eukaryota > Metazoa > Annelida > Polychaeta > Eunicida > Amphinomidae > Hermodice > Hermodice carunculata. Next base: position 5,972 of record CAXHWN010000163.1, on the reverse strand, counting down.
ACATCAGTGTTATTTGCATATCACCAGCTGCCCTTGCAACACGTAGGGCATGCCTTATCTGTTTCAGTGTTAAGTTTGATTGAATCAACAGCTTTCCTTGCCTTGAATGCATTATACCAAGAATGTCCATTTCTCTGCATAACTACAGCCCGTTCTCCTTATGCTGAAGTCTGGTATTCCTTGAAAAGTATAGCTCAGCTTACATTTCTTTTTTTTTTTTTTTTTGCTTCTTTCAGCGGAAAGGATGGAAAACAATACGTTTGTTTGTCAGCAGCACGTTCAAGGATATGCACTCAGAAAGAGAACACCTAGTAAAGCGTGTATTTCCAAAGTTGAAAGTTTTTTGTGAGGAGCGCAAGCTGCGATTGGTGGAGTGTGACCTGCGATGGGGGGTACCAAAAGATGCAGATACCAGGGAGGTACTTTTAGCCTGCTTGTCAGAGATTGACAGGTGAGAAAAAAATAGCAATTATCAAAATCATAACAGAAATTTTTTCACCAAAAGAGGCAATCTGTTCTGTGATGGCATGTGGAAAAAATTTGATACAAAACATTTTGAATATCAAATTATCATGATAATTATACAGCGTACATCTCAGTTTTTGCCTGTCAGTGTTACAATGCCACCATGATGAATTGAATGATATGTGGGTACATTCAAACAGCATTACAATCTGAATATATATTTTTAATTTTGTTATTTATGAAGCAAATTAGGTTTAATTTTTTCTTTCCTTTCATTTTTTTTTGTAAAGTATATATGTGAAAGTAGTTTTACTTAATTTGTTGAGACATTCACTTGTATTGAAATATAATACTTTGTCTCCAGATGTCGGGAAGAAAATACTCAGCCGTACTTCCTGAATATGCTGTCTGAACGCTATGGTTGGGTGCCTGAAGAGGGTGAAGTGCCGTATGACATAAAGCAGAGGTAACTGTCAAAATTAAGTACATTTAATTGTGTAAACATATTGCAGATACATGTGTCTTGTGGATGATACACATAGTTGACATCCTATGACATAATTAAAACAGAAAAGGTGACCACATACATAAAGTAATAACAGCTTATACGTGTAACTCTAGTTTTCTTTTTAGGGAATTACACCATGTTTAGGCTTAGTATCATCAAGTTTTGTCACCACAAGTGTAATAAATTAAATGGCATATCCATGACATATATATATGCTTGATGTTAACATGAAACATTTTTAGAGGGAAGAAAAGGACATGCACAGATTGTGTAGAATGCATGTTTGCTACAGGTCTTGCTTCTGGTTCACATTTACCAGGAATATGTTCCAAATAATGGAACTTGTAAAAGTGTTTGCCTCCACAAGTCTTAACATACTTACCATAATACTGTTACCTACAAAGCTACATGTGGCTATGGTTCACATCAAACACAAGAAATGGCAGGAAAATAGTTTAATAGACTGTGCATCAGACTTTCAAATTTATTGACTGTCAAATCAAAAAGAAAACACAAAATATTGAATTTCCTCCCAATATTTTCAAATAAAGTGGTACATATTGTATATGTCCATATATTGTTGTGGAGAGCCATGGAAAAACACTCCTACATAAAAAAATATTGGAGTCAGTTCTTTTGTAAGTGGACTTCCAGTGAATAGTCAGTTCAGGGGTTTCATAAACCCTTTGCCCCTGGAATTGAAACTGAGTCAACACATTTCCTTGGTATGGGTTGGATGCTAAATGCCCAAGCCACATTAAGAAAGGCTGGTGACGTAGGACACATAATTTTTATATGTGTCCTATAATTCACACCAAAGTTGTTTTTCACTGGTGTAGAAATTGATAAAAAACACTGAAGCAGAAACTCTTTGACCACCAGCAGTGTTTGACCAGTTTAAGGAGAAAAGAGTTCAGAAAGTGGCTCTTCAACCAATGAGAAAGCTTTTGAGGAGACATGAGACTATTTCAGGACTTTTCTCCATGAGTGGAGCCACTGTGCACAACTACTCTTATCTCCATTGCTAGAGAAAACCCCTTTGCAGGCCAAGCCTGCTTGTCTGTATACTTTTAATATACATGTATAGGCACTGATCCTGGTACAAGCTTTACGTGGTGAAATAACATGAATAAATATTTGAACACCAACTAGTGGGAAAGCAAAGGGGGCAAGTCAGCCATAAAGATTATTTACATAACAATAAAACATGAACCTACAAGAGTAAATGAAAACAGTTTTTGGAAAATAAACTCTATTTTGTCAGTGAATGTTGAGTTAGAACCTTGACATTTTGTCCTGTATTTAATTATCCTTCCAACAGGTGTCCAAGGTGTGCTAATGTATAAATGACTGGGGATTCCCCCCCCCCCCCCCTGTTGACTATGCTGTGGCATGATGATGTCATTGCCAAACAGACTCAGTGCAGAGGTGTCAAAAACTGTGCAGATCATTAATTGAAAGGTGTCTTAATCAGCTGTCTCCACACATGAAGTAACAGAGCTACTGCTTGAAGGTGAAAGTTAATTCTAGAGCTTTTTAGCATATGCTGTCAAAGGACAAATTTTACAAGTCAGAAATGTAAACAAAACATAATGTAGGTTTCATGCCCTGTCATGCTAGGAAATACATAAATATTACTATTATGAAACAGTTACTGTTGCAGATCATCTAACAATTCACAAAAGGCCAGAGTTTTTATTAGAAATTCTTGTACATGTATACCAGTTTCATAAATGTAGATGTATTAGATTAACTACTTTTTTAAAGTCATGAAAATAAGTTAGGGAAGAGTTGTTTTTGTCCCTGCAAGGAATGTACATTCTGTAAAGCTGCACATGGTTATGATAAGTAGGCTGATAGGTTTGCCAATGTGCTGGCTCATCTAGGGGGTTAAATCTATTGATTAACATGACCCACTGATTTTATAGCTTATGAAACATTTATTGATTTGTTTGTAAAATGAATTTGAAATCATGTAAAATATAGATGGTTACATTTAATCTCTAACATACTTATTGATCCACAAACTTTTTTCTTTCTTTTTATTTTTTGGTGTGTGTGTGTGTGTGTGTGTGTGTGTGTGTGTGTGTGTGTGTGTGTGTGTGTGTCCGAACTCTTTACTCTCCATAAGCTGTATGTATGTATGTACATGTACTATGTAATTGGTCTGGAGGTTGTTGTTACTTTTAATTATTTACACTCATAAATATATCTTCTGTACTGGAAATGTCAGATAGCACTCTCATGATAATGGCAATATGAGACATTCATATTTAGTTGTGATCCTGCTCACTTCCTGTGTTGCTGGGGCAACAGACTGATGCTTCCACCATGATCAGGGCAGATTTGTATTATATACATGTACTACATAAACATCCATAAATAACACCTTTTCAACCAAAAGACAGCCCATTTTTAATCAATTTAACCATCCTTTATGTTTCAAATATATGTTAATACATTTTCTTAAGATTATTCTGTGGTCGTGTTGTTCATTTTATTGAGAAAGTACTTTTGACCATGCTAAATACACGGATCTGCCCTGATGCAGGTGGCTCCCTCTTTTGCTCAATAGGTGTTAGAGTAGGACAGCATTTAAATATGAATACATTATATTAATTCTTGTATACCAAAACTGTAGAAATACTCCCATTATTTTCATTTATTAAAACTTCTCCACCAGTTAAAATTCAAAGTTTCTCAGGCAACAAAGATTTTTATGAGTGTACTTTTAAAAGAATTTCATGTCTGATGTTTAAGTTGCCGCAATAAACATGATATTTACAAATAACTTAATTTGGTGCTATTAACACACACTCCCTTATGCTGAGATGTGTCCTGCCCTGCGATGCTCTCTTCAGTCAGTTGGAGGTGAGAAAGTGTGTGCTTGGCTGCAGCATGGCTGTGGGAAAGGTGTCATGCAGATGGCAATTTCAACTATCGCTGTAATAGCATGCTGATTTCACCTGCTACTGCCCTCTGATAAAACCTTGCACATGCTGCGTATCATGGTCACTTTCTTATGGCAAAAATGCAGCCACATACAGCCAGTACTAATTAATGTACAAAATATCCTCAGTTTGGAATACATTTTATTATTGCAAGCAGTTTTTATTCTGTAACCGTAAGCCAAAAAAAAAAAAAAAAAAGGGGGGGGGAGCTTCAGTATTGAGTGGCTATACAGCTGCTGTATAGTGGCTATACAGCCACTTGGTAGCTGCTCCATATGAAGCCATATGGTGATACACCAGATTTACAAATATTAAAGCTACTGTATAGGGGCTATGTAGCAGCTGTATAGTGACTATATAGCCACTATCAGCATTGTCCTTATACATGCATATATTAGGTTGAGACTTATAAATGATGGAGCTGCTATATAGTAGCTATATAGCCCTGGACAGCAGTCTCCAAGGAAGGATACTCTTGCTGGTTCAACAACATAATCCTGGAACTGACCTATATTTAGTCTAGCTCTCTGGGAACAAACAATGTTTTTGGTGTAAGTACATAGTATATTGTACATATAATGAAGATATTCATGGGACTTTGTCATGTCACCAATCTTGTCATATTGTTGACAGTGCATACCTACATGTACAAACTTTTTGGATAACACCAGCTTCCTGTTCGCTATCATGAGTTGACAAAGTATAAAATTCACCTGCATCCTTCATGCTGTGTGCTTCCCACTTGTGTAAGTGATGCTATTTTTGTTTTCATGCTGGTTTACTGGTTCAAGTTGTTTGTAGGACATCCTAAAGTAAACAATATTCCTGCACCATCCTTACACTGCATGTAGATCTGCTGTTCATACTATAAAAAGATTGTTGTAATGTAAATAAACTTTCACAAATTTTGTCAAAAATGACTTTGTTATTATTTTAATAAAAGTAGAGAAGAACCAGTGACCCGCATTGACAATTCTCACCACATGACTGCCTTTGTCCTGACAGCATTACCTTCATGAATGCCTGGATAATAAACGTCGTGACTTGCGCAGTCTTGTGATGAGAATTGTTGACTTGTGTGGTTAACAATTTTTTCCGTCAGGCCATAAATTTTGTATCGAGCTCATCCCAACATGCATTTAAGTGCCTTTATTCTCACATCGGTGTTAATAAAATCAATAGGGATTCAAAGTTTTTTACCACAGCAGGACAAAGAATTTTCCTGCCAGCCCCTGTGATAGGGCATCAGGTGCAAAAGTACGCAGTTCACCTGGTAAACAGCTCCATACTTTTACACTGGTTGACCTTTAACCAGTATGTTCAGTTTCCAAATTAGGAATTTGAACAGTTCAAACATTTGTTTGAAATTCCGAGTTACGTGGTAACGAGAATGAAACTAGGCCTTTGGCCTAGAATACGCATGTGCATAGACGTGCACAACGTAGCAACGTAATTGTTACCCCTCACCATAAATATGGAAGCATTTTCAAATCCCAACCAGTGCCTGATGAGACGTATCTAAGGTCGAAAAGTGTCGCACAGCTGTTACTGCCTTGGCTACTTGCCTTGTCACATTTGCTTCTTCAAATTTTTGTCAGAGATGCACATTATAGTGGACCATATTCCTATCGAAAACCAGTTTCCTCTTATTATTTTTAAAGTTTGTATGAAAGTTTTGAAGTATTTATTTGATGGCTGTCTGAGGGATGCACAGTACAGTGGTCTCTGTCACCAGAACTTGTCCAAGATCATATCCAAAAGTGCTCTTTCATTTCATAGACAACAATATGGAAATTTTAGGTAAAGTATTCTTGTGTGAAGTCTCAAAAATGCAGAATTGAGGAAAAAAAGATTATGGGCACAATCCAACATATAAGCAGCAGTTACTACAATAGGATATATTAACTTCAAAGTTTATGTGTGAAGATTCCATTATTTGGACAGTTATAACGGTAGCCTGGCACATACTGAATGGTTGTGTATATGTTTGAAATGTAATTGCAGGTACCACTGGCTGCCTGGAATGTCAGTCACATCACTGGAAATAT
>CAXHWN010000162.1:0-19000 GCA_964020975.1 Hermodice carunculata | reverse complement strand
AATACAGGTGAATGAGCTCTGTACTTGCAAGGGTCACATCATTGTCCTGCCCCCCCCCCCCCCCCAGAACGTTACCATCTAGCCTGGAAGACAGTGCACCTACATGCCCACCAATGAAGCAACTATGTGATGAAGCAAACCAGACTTAGCTAACTTTATTTAAACAGAAGCTACATCATGCTGAAAACACAGTAATTTCACAATAAGACCCCCCACACACTAACGCGATAGTGCGACGCGATTTTGATGCGATGTCGCGTGGAACGAAACGGCAATCGCATGAAAAATCTCCTCATCGCATAGGCCCTGAGATAACCATCGCGAACTGCCCACATCACTGAGATTGCGATCGTGCGAGAGATTATCTCCAATAGCCCACACCAGTGCGCGCTATTTTCGCTAATAGCCGAGATTGAATGCAGTCCACCACAACGTAGGCCCATTTGTATAGCAAATGAAACAAGGTGGTTTTGCAACTGTATGAATACAGTGACATCTGTTGGTGACCCACTATAATTGTGTATGCGACCTATTTACACGCTCTTTAAAGACGGCGCAACTAATTGCAGTGTCAACGTCCTATATGGGCCTGTTGATCATGTATAAATTAAATGCCAAGCTAAGGAAGAAGAGAAGAGCTAAGAGAATTTAGATGCATGAATGGCTGCGAAGGCGTGACGACCCTGAGCAGCAAAGAACCACCATGTTACATCTCTACAAAGAATTCTTGACTGTGAATTTCATTAATAATCATAGCAGGGGTGGGGCACTGGGGGGCGACATTCTCTATCTTTCGTTAGTATCATCATTAAACAATGGGTCAGCTATCCCTTTCAAGACAACTGACCAAGTTCTGGTCAAAATAATAGTATATACTTTTCACGGATTGAAAATATGTCATACGATTGGTACTCCCTTTTAAGTGCTTGTATGTGCATCCTTAATTAAATAATAGGGCATGGCTAACAATAAAGTAAAAATGAATTCTACACGTTGTTTTTCACCAGAATACGTTACTAAAACTTAGTAATCAAAGAACTTTGGTTTAATATACCAATGTACCTGATTATGGAAATAAACACAGACAATTGTTTTCAATGATTTTTAAACATGATAAGGCCTTTATATCTGTCCATGTTTTCGTAGATTTTTCTGCTTGTTACCATGACCATACGTGTCCTGCAGTTTTTCGGAATTTTCCCGGCGCCTTAATAGGCGGAGATGCTCTCCCTGGCTCAGATTCAGTCTCAGAACCACTCCTACTTTTCTTCTGCGGCCTAGATTTCACAGGTGTTTTACTATTTCCAGCCCTCCGAATCTTCTGGACCGTCTTGGCCTTTTTAGGCCTACGTGCAGCCTTTTTGGGTGGCATACCAGCTTGTCCAGAGTTGACCACAACAGTACGGGTCCCTGTAAACAATGTGTCGGAGGCACGTTTTGCGAAAGTGACAGGCCGGGAAGTTCATGTAGCGACATCTGTGGGTCAGAATTTTAAACAGCTGCTAGACGACCAAAGCGCCATCTTTGGCAAAAAGCGGAAACTAAAAAACATTGCGTCATCGCACTCCTTGGTGTGGGCCACTGGAGATTGGTATGAGATAAGCGGCGACGAAGCGCGATGATGCGATGATTTATTGCAGTCCTAAAACCATCGCATGGCTATGAGATGCTGTTGCGATCATGAGGAGATGGAAACAAAAATCTCTTCATCGCACGCATATGGCCCAGACCAGCGGGCGAGATGATGCGATTTTTTTTTTTGACCCGCGATTGGGATGCGACCATAAATCGCGTAATCTCGCTCCTTAGTGTGTGGGGACCCTTGCGGACTATCTCTGTCGGGATGCGCAACCAGCCAATCACAATTGTGGTCTGTAACCTTGTGGTGAAACTTGATTAAAACATATCATGTGGATAAATTGGCATCCGCTCACTGGGCAAACATGCGTATTCCTGGTTGGTAATGAATTCGTCAATGTTGTTCTGGGCAAAAAGACACAAATACAATTCTGTTTGCTTTGAACCATTGATGCTTGGTGGATATGTCTGTTCAGGCTGGTCCCCGATCTATGATTTTCAATGCATACTGGAATTCCAGGTAACGTCTTTAGTCTAGCACCCATTTTTGGACTTGTTTTAGTTATTGTTATTGTTATTGTTAATTTTGTTACTCGGTGGACTTAACAACGACGAACCAGGATAAGGTTTAGGGACATGACTACAGATAAATGGCATGATGGGCTTTCAAAATTATGTTTAAAATCTAATACAATCATGAACAATGAGATAAACAGAGAAAACGGTTCAGCGTTAGCCTCGAGCGCTGATTTTGGAATATGTTTTGATGGAAATTGTAACTGTCTATTCTGCAAGTCAAATTTCACAAAGAAAAAAGAGTTTCACAGTAACGTTACTAACAAAAAATTCAAATTAAGGAACCCCCAATTGGAAAATTTGGTATTATCTTGTGAATCTACCAATATCATTTATTTGTTATCCTGCATCAAATGTAATGCACAATATGTGGGCCTAACTACTCAATCAGTTAAAAAGAGATTCAGTGGTCATAAAAGTACAATTAAAAATCACAAGTTAAACACTTTTTTGTGTAACCATTTCAATTCTGCAGAACATTCACATTTGGAATGCCGGATACAAATTATTGATTACATAGAGCCAAATTTGTTAGACCAAGACAGTTATGTTAACACAAGGAAATTATTACAAATGGAAGATTTTTGGATCAAAACACTTAATTCAGCTTTTCCTTATGGACTCAATGACAGAATTTTAGGCTTTGGTGATGTTAGGAATTTGGACTTTACAACTCTTGACAGAAGTCACACACCTTTTCATAATAATCAGGCTGGTATTCAAAGAAGAAGAAGAAGTCATGGACAAAGAAAATCACAGAAAAACAGGAAATGTAGGAAAATGGATACTAAAGACCTTGTCCAAAATTTACTACAGGCTTTCTCCAATGGTATTGATAAATTACATACAGCTCTTAAAGCACTATCATTTCGAGACATAACAAGAATTAATGAATATTTGGGTCTTACTGATTCAGAACACACATTTCCGCAAAATTTTTGTGAAATTGTGTATGCTTACACAACAACTATTCGGAAACCTGATTCTAATAAGAAAAAATTAGATCAAATGTTTTGCAGCATTCCTTTCAAACACAAAATCATTGACTCACTAAACATTCAGTCCCTTTTCAAATTGAAATTTGTTCGTAACATGATTCCCAAGGAATGCAAAATAAAAGATCCCCCCATCATTTCCTATAAATATGGCAACAATATTGGACAAAATATCATGAATTACAAAAAATTTCTGGCTTCAATTACTCTTGAGGATATCGCAGCAAATCAAAATTGTGACTGTATGTCTAATAGTAAATATTCTAATTTTGTTGATGCACACCACAAACATGTATTTACAGGTAACTTGGATATAATACAAAATTCAGATTTAAAAGAAATAATGAAAAAAGGTACAAAATTTCGGATATGTCCCAAGTTGAATATTGACAGTATTTTTCAGGATACATGTGATGCACTCGATTCCTACTGTATGAAATGGGCAAAGAAAGAAAAAATGGAATTTCAGAAATTTGAAGGATGGTTATCAAACTTGAAAAGAGTCTTTAGAAATAGAATTTATCGTTACAAATCCCACATTAAGAATTTCAATACGGTTAATCTAAAACAGCCTAAAGTTTCTAAAGCAGTCAAAGAACTACAAGATAGATTTGTAGTCACTAACATAGATAAGGCAGGTAACAATTTTGGGATCATCTGCAAAAAATATTATCTGGATGTTTTGAAAAAGGAACTTGGTATAAACAATATTTCAGACATAAGAGGAAATGACGTTTATAAATTACACAAACAATCCATTGATAATTTGATAGATACACATAAAGATGAGATGAAAAGGAATTTTAATATCAAAATTTCTGAAGAGGACTCCTCTATTCCACTTTTGTTCTGGATACCCAAATTACATAAAAACCCTTTTAAATGTAGATTCATAGCTGGTGCTTCAAAATGTACTACAAAGCAATTATCAAAAGAAGTAACATTGTGTTTGACTGCAATTAGGAATCATTTTTGTAAATACTGTAATGCAATTTCTAGAAACTGTGAAATAAATTGTTTTTGGAGTATTAACAATTCTTCCCAGTTTGTATCTAAAATCAAAGATGTAAAGGCAAAAAATATCAAATGTTTTGATTTTTCTACACTGTACACAAATCTACCCATAGATGAAGTCAAAAGTTCACTTTCAGAATTAATTAGCAAAATGTTTAAACATAATGGTAAACCATACATAAATATTAATTCATATACAAAGAAAGCATATTGGTCACACAATAAATATTCAAAAAGTAACGTTAAATCTTACACTGTTGAAACTTTGATAGATGCTATAAAATTTCTCTTGGATAATACTTTTGTTCAATGCGGACCATTGGTTTTTCAACAAATAAAAGGCATTCCAATGGGTAGCAACTGCTCCCCTTTACTGGCAGATTTATATTTAACCTGGCTTGAATTTAAGTATATGAATAAATTGATGAAAAAGGACTTTCAAATGGCTACAAAATTATCAAACAACGCAAGATATATTGATGACATTGCTTGCGTAAATGTACAAAATTTCAGTGAAATTGCTAAAGAAATTTAGCCAAAAGATATCCCTTTGGAGGGTAACAATTCAGATGGTTTCAGAGATGTGTTTTTGGACTTGGATATTCAGGTCACTAATGACAGGTTTTGTATTAAAGTCTATCACAAAATAGATGAGTTTAACTTTGAAGTGGTTAATTATCCTTTCCCGGACAGTAATATTTCGGAAACTATTGGATATAATACGTTTTTGTCACAGATTTTGAGATTTGGTCGTATTTGTTCTAAATTTCAGGACTTTGCATCTAGAACCAAATTTATTTACAATAAACTTGAGTCAAGAGGATTCAAAGATGTACTTTTGATCAAATATTTCTACAAATTTTGCTGTATATATCCCGAGATGGTTAGAAAGTTTGGCTTCAATAATTTTAGAGATTTTAGACTTGCCTGCTTTGCTACTTAACTTTATCTTTTGGCATCATTCTGTTTTAATGTTCACCTTTCAGACATTTTAGGCTAGCTTGTTTTCTGTTAGGTCAAACCCCCAGGGGCTATAGGTAGCAAGCAGCTACTGACGACAGTTACAAGCTCGCCCAATTGTGCTTGATATCTGTTTAAGAAATATTACATTTTCGTTGCATTCTCTTGACTTAAGTACAAATAATGACTTTCATTCTTTTCTGACTTGCCCTATAATTTAGCTGTTAATATCCTAAGATTAGAAAGTTTGGCTACAATAATTTACAGTTTTTAGACTTGTCAGGTTTTGCTACTTAATTTTATCTTTTGGCATCATTCTGTTTTAATGTTCACCTTTCAGACATTTTAGGCTAGCTTGTTTTCTGTTAGGTCAAACCCCCAGGGGCTATAGGTAGCAAGCAGCTACTGACGACAGTTACAAGCTCGCCTAATTGTGCTTGATATCTGTTTAAGAAATATTACATTTTCGTTGCATTCTCTTGACTTAAGTACAAATAATGACTTTCATTCTTTTCTGACTTGCCCTATAATTTAGCAGTTAATATCCAAAGATTATTAGAAAGTTTGGCTGCAATAATTTACAGTTTTTAGACTTGTCGGTTTTGCTACTTAACTTTATCTTTTGGCATCATTCTGTTTTAATGTTCACCTTTCGGACATTTTAGGATTGCTTGTTTTCTGTTAGGTCAAACCCCCCAGGGGCTATAGGTAGCAAGCAGCTACTGACGACAGTTACAAGCTTGCCTAATTGTACTCAAAATCCTGTTAAGAAAAATTGTTTTGATAACATGTTTTTTGACATAAATGCTAATGACTTTCATTCTTTTCTGACATGCCTAAATGCACATTTACTCAAAATTGACAGTATTTTCTTAAATGTCACAAACCTGACACATTAAGTTGATACATTGACTCAGAGTTGGCAGTTAAATAGAGCTTAATTGCTTGGGGGGTAGGTGTCATCACAGAGTTTGTTTTACATTTCTGGTGCAGGATGTCCATTGTTACAGTCCTTGTTGGGATTTCCCTTGGTTTGTACAGGTGGTCTAGTTGCAACTGTTTATTTTACTATCACTGGGACTGAATATAAGGCCCCAGCTTGTTTCCACTTCAGTTATACACTGGCGGGTGGTTTAACTAGGATAAACTGTCCAGCCAGAAAGGGTACATATTGGTTCAGGGGTAAGTCAAATTGTTCTTATCTGAACCTGTACTATACAAATTTAGTAATTAGAGTTTGTTTGACAGGGGTTCTTCTTTCATAACGAAGCTCTGCATTTATAAGCAAAACTTCACGTATTTAGCTAATTCATCATTTGCCACGTTCTTATTTATTCTTTATTATGTGGGTTGTCTTTGCTGAATATTTAGCTTAGACAAGGAGCCGCTACTCAGAGAGACATGTACGGGTAAAAGGCTCCGAAACATGTTGAGTAGTTACCCGCTGAAGACCCTTTAATTTATTTGGGCTGATACAGCCTATGTCAAAATTTTACAGAGGAACGTGTGCAATATAGACAATAGTAATTCCATATGTATACAGGTTAGACAGGGACAGGTTAGCTTATGGAGAGTAAAGAGTTCGAACTGCGGAATAGGATATTGACTACTAGGAAGTGGTTCTGGGCAAAAAGACACAAATACAATTACTGATTGAAGCATAAATTCCTATTAAATACCATATACGTCAAATAGAGATTCAAGGCTGATCCACATTTTCTGGGATCTGTTCTGAAACTCATTGAAGGAGAGCTTTTTTATATAAATTTGTATTAAATAATCCCCCCCCCAAAAAAAATCACACAGTGGTTGCAATGATTTAGACAAATGGGGCCGCTACTTCTGACACTATGTAGTGAAATCTTATGAGTAATAGAATCTAATGACCATGGAGCTGTTGATATAGAGGATCTGGCCATGCTAGATTTTGTTTCTCACATACCTCAAACTGACAGAAATAGCCAAAACACATTACAAATTGTCACCCTTTTTAACGCTTGAAAATCACCATCTTGTTTTGATTATTCCCCACATGCACTGTGGGCCTCTTCACGCATAAATACAGAGCTGTAAATGTGCATTTCAGTGAAACATAGTTCCATGGTTTTATGGTGAATTTGAAAACAAAGAGTGACAAAAGACTAACATTAGTTCAATATATTTGTAACAACAAATAATAATAAAGAGTATTACATATTTTATGGGTAACAGTTCATCATCCATTCCACTGACCTCATGAATATGCAAAAGAAAGTAGTCTTCACCTCTTTGTATACGAGACCAATCATGTTGTCTTGCAACAATGGGTAAAGTTATCCACAAAATCGTTGTGGATAATAACGGTAATTGCATAGCAACGCCCCCTAAGTATGTGAGAAAAAACTATACCGAATGTTGTATTCTAGAAGTACCATACTGATGACTACATGGTAGAGAGGTAGAGATGTAATGGAAAAAGATATGGCGTTGATTGATGTGGAGTGGGTGTAGTACTTAGGGAGCGTCCAATAATATATTTCTTCTCCAGAAAACTTACTATTCAGACTTTTTTTACTGTACAATGGACATTTTCACTTGTAGTTTTGTTTGCACTCGGACACTTGCCTCTTACTGCTTCACATGTTGCCAGATTCTTGATTCACCTTTTTCCATTCGATAAGAACATCCTCCATATATATATATATATATACATATATATATATATATATATATATATATATATATATATATATATATATATATATTATCTGGGGCCATTATGCTGCACTTAACTTGTTTCATGGTACAATAACGCCTTGCACAACAAAATGCATCATGCTGGTAAGATTCAAAACTTTTATTCTTATCCACCATGACAGAAATTTACATATATGAATATATGCCTGTGATTATTTTTTTTCTCTCTGTAAATTTCGTTGCAAATAACTCTTCATAGTTATCGTTTTTCATGACAATATTACCTTTCCTTACCTTTGTAATTTTACTTATGTTTTTGTATCGGAACTTGGCATATATTTTGTACAAAATGTTACTTCCCTCAATGATTGTCATGGATACGAGACTGGCAAATATTGTGAGCAAGAATTTTTCAGTTTGCAATGCAAGCGTTGGAAGAATAAAAGCGACAGGTAGATGTAATGGAATTAAGCACTTGTTTGAATTAGCCAAGCTTGATTATAATACTGTGCCTGATACTCGGCTCAATAATAGCGTATCATATATATATATATATATATATATATATATATATATATATATATATATATATATATATATATATATATGTATATATATGTATATATATATATGTATATATATATATATATATATATATATATATATATATATATACATATATATATATTATGTACAGAAGGTGTGTACGCACCATGAAATTAGGACAGGGAAATAGGCAATGGAGACAGGGCCCGCCACGTGTTGGGGATAGTATGCCTTTTAACAGTCGTCATGACTTGGGAAATCCCAACAGTGAGTCCCTACGCATTAAATTCGTCTAAGTTGTGGCCTGATATTCTTAGGTGTTTATCACGCCTGGCCAACTATCCAGCAAAAGAAATTCATTAATGAATGACCTGGAATTCTCGATTACCAGTATCCCTGAGTTAAACGCATACGTTATGCTCATCATGGGTGATTTTTCTGATCGCTGCCAGAGCTGGAACACTGAATATGCCGACATGGAATTAGGTATGAGTCTAGCAAACATGGTAGCTCATAACAACTTATTCCACCTATTTTTCGTCCCAACCATGTAAATGAGCTATCTGAGATCCCCCTGACCTTATAATCACAGATTCGCCTGGTTACGGACTGAAATTAGGCATTCCCCCAACTCTGATCATTCAGTCATTTTCTGTTCATTGTCGCTGTTGCAAAAAAAAAACATTACCCTTTTAGATAAAAAATATGGGATAAAGGTACTAGTTTTGAAGACCTAAACAAAGCTATACTAGCGATCACTTGCGATACTTGTTTTAAAAATCAATGATATTGTCATATAATGGTCTGATTAATGGTCTGATTATTTTAAACCTATGTAAACAATATATTCCAGTCTGAGAGGTTTTAGTTAAGCCAAACGATAAACTTTGGATAACCTACACTGTGGTACACCGGCAGTAAAAAGTAGGGACACCAAGCTGTTCTTTTCACCCTCTTTATTGGACGACATTGTGACGTTACATTCCATAAAGCTACAACACAAATACATCACATTAGAAATCACATAAGAGAAGACGTTGACACAATTAGTATCACATTTACAACAAATCTTTTTAACATATGCCGTTTACATTATACGTAAGTTACGTTTTATCGTCGTAATTATGAAATAGTCAAATAGACTGATATGCACCCATGTATCGTATCAGGTTTACAACTTAGCAAAGCTATTAACTTATACGTTAATGCTACTACTGAAACCAGATATGAATTACGTTTATAATATGCAACGATAGACGTGCAAATCTTACGCCATGACCTGTAGCTGGATTACATTAATATCAGCCACATATAAATTTAAATACTCCGGTACGTACATATATATCAAATATCTTAATCATGAACTCATGAATTGCAATAATATTCTCGTTCAGCATAGACACTTACTACAAATCAGACATGTATATACATAATATCATGACACGTGTCGTAATGCAAAATTATCGACTTCATGCTATACTGTTCGTTAATCCATGAATATATCTTGACACGTTCCCATGCACGTGCGTGCGCGTGTGATAATACACGCGCAATACAGTAATAATATACATATATCTTTCAAAGTCTCGCAAGCTAGGGTCTAGGCTTCAGATATAAAGCAGCTTATAATGATACCGATAAAGCCATACAACTACAGATACATTTACATCTTAACTGAATGAACATGAACTAAGAATATCTATCTAGTGGCGCAACTAAATAGCTACTACAGATAATGTTTGCTTGCGCCACAAGAAGTACCTTCGTTAAATGACTAATACGTTAAACAATTAAACTTCCAACGCGCGAAATCTATACTAGCAAAGCGACGATAACCAAATGGAACTGGCGTTTCAGTCTACTGCACCTACGCAAAGTTGCGATAAATATGTACGACAAATATATAATAAACTTACAAGAAACGGTGGCGGGAACAAAGCTCTATGTGTCGCTTTAAACTGCTGGAATATCACAGCGGTTACTGTAGCAGGGACCAGCTAGAAAACGAAACGTTTATATACACTAGTTACATGTGGCATGACGAAAAAAAAAAATCTTGGTGAAGAATTAAAGAAAAAATGTACAAAGCATGAATTCGATTTGTACCAGCTATAAATCGGAGAAAAGTACTTACATAGCGCTCTCCAGAATACATGCTGTTAAAATGCTTGCCAATAATTATAAAGCCACGATGCCGTGTGGCAAAAAGAACATATTCTGGACTGACCAGCCGAAGCACGTCCGTCGGTAGGAATGGTCAGTGAGGCGAGTGAACTGAGATCGGGAGACACGCGCATAAAAAAGAAAGGGGTGAGGTGACTAGGTGCGCACGGCCGATGGGGTAACTTAATTATGATTGGTCAACTCTGGAAATGTTTACCTGGCAACCTGGCGGGGCAAATAGAACAATAAAACAATGAACTACGCAGGTAAAAAAAAATACATGTGGCGAACACGTGAAATATGTGAATCGGGCAAGGTCACTTAATGAATGATGAAACCAGACCTGCAGCATTTTAATTTATGCAAAAAAAATAAAGTAAATGCACAAACTTTTATCTTGAGCTACAAAAAACAAAAAGAAAAAATCATATTTTGTGCAAAAAATATGACATTCCCCCCGCTGGAGTCTCCCACCCAGGACCCCAAGCGATGTTAAACTTCATTTTTAAAATACACATTATTCTGATTATCAGTGCATCACATATAAACATATAGATATTTACAATGAGCAAAATAGACAAAATTATGCAGTTTAGCGACATCCTATCCAGCGCATATATATTTTGGAGGAAACTTTCCTTTTTTCCGCCGAAAGCGAGATGATTGATGCATACCTGTAACTGTAACTGTAACAAGGCATCAAAGACCCACTTAGAATTTACCTTATATGTATAAACTGAGCAAAAGCCATTCTCCCCACACTGTGAAGCATATGAAAGATGACGTAAATATGAAGTATCACTGATCCAATCATTAAGATATATATATATATGATACCGCACATTAACAAAATACCTCTTTTTGCCGACTGTAGCATGACACAACCCCGGCGCACACTGTAAATGAATAGGCACCTAAGACCCTCTTAGGATTTACCTAAGTGACTTGTATTCCTATTTAAGTAAAACTGAGCTACTCACTTCTAATGAATTATGAGTTGACAAGTGCTCCCAGCAATGCCTAGCTCAAGCTTACCAAGTCACAACTACGCTAAATGACCATTGAATAACTTAATGAGCAGGCCAAGATTATGGCATCGACTTGGTAATTGTAACGAAAAAAGTGTACCATAACTACACATGACTCATGGAAAATACATATTTATGTTACAGTTTCAGTTGCACAATCTACTTTAAATCTTACAAGATGGATTTTGAGCCTGCATAATTAATTGACTTTCTTCACAGTTTCTGTTTCACAGTCAAGCTCTAGCCTGACAAGTTGGGTGATGGGTCTCAGTAAATCTGTGACTCTAGTCTTAACCAACACCTTTTGTACTTTCCCATCGCTCCCTGGATAAACCTCTTTAACAAGTGCTAGTGGCCACAAAGTGCGGGGAAGGCCAGATTCGACAATCAAAACTAACTCCCCCACTTTAATATTGTTTGACTCCTCTGTCCACTTAAACCTTTTCTGAAGTTGAGCAAGATATTCACGTATCCACCTGCACCAAAATTCTTTGGCCAGGTGTTGGACATATTTCCAGCGACAACGATAAGCATCTGATGCTGAACCTACATTTGGAGGGAGATGTGCATTATGTTGTAGTAGAAGTAGACTGTTTGGTGTGAGCGGTGTTAAATCATTGGGATCGTCACTTAATTTTGTCAATGGGCGACCATTGATAATGGACTCTACTTCACAAAAGATAGTAGTTAAGACTTCGTCTGTAAGATGAGTTGCCTTGGATAGAACGGCACGAAATATTCTTTTAATTGTGCCTACCATGCGCTCCCTAACGCCTCCCATGTGTGGCGCCAGGGGTGGATTGAATGACCACTCGATAAGGCGTGAAGCAGCATATGATTGCAGTGTATTTTTAGAATGATGCAAAAATGCTTTCCTAAGTTCTTCCTCTCCCTTAACGAAATTACCTCCGTTGTCAGAAAATGCCTTAACAGGTAAAGCTCTACGGGCAATAAACGGACGGAAGGCATTAATGAAAGACTGAGCATCAAGCGAATGAAGCATTTCAATGTGCACTGCTCGGGAGGTCAAACACGTGAAGATACACCCGTATCTTTTCTTTTGTGATCTATACAACTTACTGTTATATGGCCCAAAAGCATCAATGCCAACATAACTGAAAGCAGGAAGATTTGGCTATATACGCTCAAAAGGAAGATTGGCCTTGATTTGGCAAGATGGCTGGGGCAAACATTTTCTTGCATAAGACACACCCATGCAAAATACGACGAATCAGACTTCGGGCTCTAACGATCCAGTACTTTGCTCTAATTAGACTAAGGGTCCACTCGCATCCTACATGACCATATGCATGATAGTTCCTTACTAGAGCAGTTGTCACAGCATGATCACGAGGAAGTAAAATAGGGTGTTCCCCAGTCCTACCACCTAGTCTAAGCAAACCGTCATTGTCAAGAAAGGGGTTCAAAGATCGTAAAGAACTAGACTTCCGCAAAGTCCTCCCAGCTGTAAGATCACTAATTTCTTGTTTATATGTATGCTGCTGAACATGCCTCAGAAGAATCACACGCGATTCCATAAGTTCAGATGCTAATAAAGGACCATTTGCCTGTCTACGCCCAGTTATTAATAATACCCATCTACGAATCCAAGCAATACTCCTGATAATACTCATCCAGGAAGAAAAATGCTCTGAGATACGCTGTAACCAGCTTGGACTGGATGTTTTAGTCTCACAAGCTAAAGTACTTGTAGTTTTCTCTTCAGGGTCATTTTCTGATATTTCACCCGACTGAACGTCAGTGCGGTGCCAGAAAGGATAATGCTGCCTCAGCAAAGTTGGGCCATGCTGCCAAAAATCATTGATTTGATCCTTAGACCAAGCACTAGGTTTTGTCAATAAGTCAGCTGGATTGTCTTCTGAAGACACATGACGCCAAGTCTCTCTATTAGTAAGTCTACGAATGATACCAACTCTATTTTCTACGAAAGTACGAAATTTACGGACTTCATTGGTAATGTACCCCAGTACAATCATCGAATCTGTCCAGAAGAATGTAGGCACCATCTCTAGGCTTAGTTCTGTACTCAAAATATACGACATCTTGGCAGCCTTTACAGCGGCTTCCAGCTCAAGTCGCGGAATAGTGCACTGTTTGATGGGAGCGACATGACCTTTACTCATCAAAAGTTCACACGATATTTCCCCTCTTTTATTTACACACCTCAAGTACCCGCAGGCCCCGTATGAAGCCTCACCCGTGTCTGAGAAAAAAAAGTACTTGTAATAACTGTCGTCAAAAGGGAAAGGTTTAGCACAGCATGGAAACTGGAGTTGTTGGAGCTTAGACAACGACTCTGACCATAAATTCCAGCTCTTTTCCATGTCGGTAGGAATCGGGTTATCCCAGCCTAGCCTCAAACGTGTGACATCTTGAAGTAGCAGTTTACCTTACAAAACCCAAGGTATAATTATACCCAATGGATCGAAAATTGACAAAACAAAGCTGAGCATGGAACGTCGAGTAATTTCACCTCAATGGGTCTGCTCAATGGAAAAGAAGAAGATATCTTCATGAATATTCCATTTCACTCCGAGTGTTTTGCCTACAGAATCTGGAGAGAAATCATGTACTTCCTTAGCATGCTGCTCTAACGGAATTTCACTAATAAGTTCCTTATCATTGATAGAGAACTTTGTGAGCTTAAAACCACCAGTCTGTAAGGTAGCTGGAACACCGATAACTACTGTGTCTACATCCTTACTGGTCTGGATTGACTGCAACAAATCGTCAACATACATGGCTTTCAAAATGGCTTCCTTAACTAAAGGGTCTACCTTGGGGTTGTCAATAATGGTCCTCCTCAAAGGATATGTACTTCAGCTCGCACACCAAATCGCCCCAAACAAATGTGTTGACATGCGCAGATGTACTAACTTTCCATCTTTAAACCACAAGAAGCGCAAAGCATCGCGATCGTAAACTGGGATGCGAACCTGGTTATACATGGCCTGAATGTCAGCCTCCACAGCATATCCATGCAGCCGGAACCTCAACAATACAAATAGCAATTTTTTTATTAAGTCTGGGCCTTGCAGACACCGTTCATTCAACGAGCGGCCTTCAAAACGTGCAGCACAATAAAAAACAAGACTCAATTTGTCAGGTTTGTTTGGATTTAACACACAATGATGATGTAAATACCACACACATGTAGCATTTTGCAAAGAATCTGCTGGGACTTGTTCTGCATAATTCTCATCCAACCATTTTGTTATTTCCTGGTCGTACCAGTCATACAAACCCTCTCGATTTAGACGTTTTACAGTATTATCAAGACGTTTCTGAGCAAGAACAAAGTTATTGGGAAGCTCTTTGTTACAATCTTTCCAGGGAATCGGTAATTCATAGTGTGCTCCGTCTCTTTTACAAGTCTCATCCCAGAATTGTACAACCCTCTTGTCCAATACTGACATCTTTGGTCTATCCATGCCCTCATTTTCCAATTCCCATAATTGATTAATATCCAAAATTGGAGGGAAATCAGAATTTTGGTCTTTGTACGTGGTAGCAAGAGTGGTGGATATAAAATTGCAAATAACTATGTTACTTACATTTTGACCCGGGACACGATCCCTCAGTCCCCAACCAAATTTATATCGGACAGCACAAGGCTCACCTGTATTACCCTTGCGAGTTTCTAAAGGAAAAAGGGCGTCGGCAAAATCTTGACCTATAAGAAGGTCAACCTCCTGACATTCAATGTTGGCAGATAGGTCTAAATCACATAAGTGAGGATACATACTTTGATCTAAAGAAGTGGATGTGATTGGAATGCTTTCAACGACCTCAACACCTGACATGTCCATAAAGTCATCATCTGATGAAATTTTCATGCTTACTTGTTTTGATTTTACGGGTGTAACAGCACTCATGGTCTTCAAAGTATAATGTGACATATTTCCTCTCAAACCTAATGATTTTGAAAGTGACCGTGTGCAGAACGAACTGCTAGAACAGGTATCAAGTACAGCGTTAACCCATACTTTATCATTAACCAAAACTTTGACCATTGGCATAAAACAATTACCAGAGGACATAGCATGGCTTGTCGACGATTTGTCAACATGTAAAAAGGCTGAATGTTTCTCCTGACACACAAAACAACGACTTCTGCTCGTACAGTCATTGGTGGCGTGATTATCTCGTAAGCAATTTCTGCGCAGGTTGTGATTCTGCACAAAACAAATACGATCAGGTAAGGACAGACATTTGAAATCAGGGCACCACATCAGAGAATGGGTCTGATTGCACATCTTGCAAAGAGTAATATTGCGGAAAGTTCCGGGATTGGAATTTTCACGAGTGGAATTCGAACTTGCAGATGCTGAAGCGCCTTCATTTAAAGGAGTGCTGTCACTAGAACTAGGAGTGGACGCGAACCGACTACCTATATGCCGACATCGCCTGGACTTTGGACCACCAGATTTTAAACTGGCCTATGTAGCATGAACAGTTACTTGTTTCTTTTGTTTTACGCGCTCTGCCCTAGCTCCGGCGCCGCAAAGAGGGTCATTCATCTCGTCAGCAACTAGTTTTACAAACGTGCCTAAGTCATCAAATTTTAGATATGCACCCGAATCATGTTTACTCTTCAACTCCTTTTTGTTCCACCTGTTTTGGACAAAATTTGGTAAACGGGACACTTTATCGAAAATAATGACTTGAGCATTGACTTCACTCAGGGAATCAAGATTACGTAGTATATCGTAGGCGTTACGCAAGTCATGACTCATTTGACGCATGTCATGCGCAGATTTGACAGGAGTCGGCTTGCGCAAGCTTTTGACTATGTCCTCAGTAACTTGATGCTTTGATCCGTATAAATCTCTGAGAGTATCTAACGAGCGTCCATAACCTTCAGGACCTCCCACAATCTGAACTCCGTGTATGGCTTCATGAGCATCACCTGTTGTATACTGTAAAAGGCGAGCTATCTTACTATCAGGGTCCTTACATAACTTATCTACATTACTTCAAAACTCTTGATGAAGGAGTGATATTTTGAAGGATCGCCAGAAAATACTTCCAACTCTACCTTGGGCAGACTTAAGAGGTTGAGCAAATCACTATCTGTGTGACCTTGACCCTGAATCTTACCAGAGACCTGACCTTGAGATGTCTGTGAGGCGTCGCTTGAGCTAACATTGTATTTAAAAGGTTTGGCCTTACATAAAGCATTCACATAATTGGCCTGGACCTCTTCAAAATACTTATCATGATCTACGTCCTCATCTGTGTCTTTACATACGACCTGTTCATTTAATTGATCCACTAAATCAGGTATTTAGGTTAAATCATCATCTTCAGCAATAACCTGGCTGAGTTTGTTGCACAATTTCGTGACTTTATCCTTTTCAATCTTGCGTGATGTGATACGTCATGGCTACAAAATGAGTGACTTGGACCTGGCAGGAACGGTAGCTGGATGGACCAGATGAGTTATGACGGACGAATTCCAGTGGCCGTGGTGACATTGTCGAAGGAAAGAGACGTTTCTTCTTTATTTATGTGTGGTACACTAGCAGTAAAAAGTAGGGAAACCAAGCTGTTCTTTTCACCCTCTTTATTGGACGACATTGTGACGTTACATTCCACAAAGCTACAACACAAATACATCACATTATAAATCATATAAGAGAAGACGTTGACACAAATAGTATAACATTTACTACAAATCTTTTTAACTTATGCCGTTTGCATTATACGTAAGTTACGTTTTATCGTCGTAATTATGAAATAGTCAAATAGACTGATATGCACCTACGTATCGTATCAGGTTTACAACTTAGCAAAGTTATTAACATATACGTTAATGCTACTACTGAAACCAGATATGAATTACGTTTATAATATGCAATGATAGACGTGCAAATCTTACGCCATGACCTGTAGCTGATTTTCATTAATATCAGCCACATATAAATTTAAATACTCCAGTACTTACATATATATCAAATATCTTAATCATGAACTCATGAAATGCAATAATATTCTCGTTCAGCATAGACACTTTCTACAAATCAGACATGTATATACATAATATCATGACACGTGTCGTAATGCAAAATTATCGACTTCATGCTATACTGTTCGTTAATCCATGAATATATCTTGATACGTTCCCATGCACGTGCGTGGGCGTGTGATAATACACGCGCAATACAGTAATAAAATACATATATCTTTTAAGGTCTCGCAGGCTAGGGTCAAGGCTTCAGATATAAAGCAGCTTATAATGATACCGATAAAGCCATACAACTACAGATACATTTACATCTTAACTGAATGAACATGAACTAAGAATATCTATCTAATGGCGCAACTAAACAGCTACTACAGATAATGTTTGCTTGCGCCACAAGAAGTACCTTCGTTAAATGACTAATACGTTAGACAATTAAACTTCCAACGCGCGAAATCTATACTAGCAAAGCGACGATAACCAAATGGAACTGGCGTTTCAGTCTACTGCGCCTACGCAAAGTTGCGATAAATATGTACGACAAATATATAATAAACTTACATGAAACAGTGGCGGGAACAAAGCTCTATGTGTCGCTTTAAACTGCTGGAATATTACAGCGGTTACTGTAGCAGGGACCAGCTAGAAAACAAAACGTTTGTATACACTAGTTACATGTGGCATGACGAAAAAAAAAAAAATTCTTGGTAAAAAATTAAAGAAAAAAAGTACAAAGCATGAATTCGATTTGTACCAGCTATAAATCGGAGAAAAGTACTTACATAGCGCTCTCCAGAATACATGCTGTTAAAATGCTCGCCGATAATTATAAAGCCACGATGCCGTGTGGCAAAAAGAACATATTCTGGACTGACCAGCAGAAGCACGTCCGTCGGTAGGAATGGTCAGTGAGGCGAGTGAACTGAGATCGGGAGACACGTGCATAAAAAAGAAAGGGGTGAGGTGGCTAGGTGCGCACGGCCGATGGGGTAACTTAATTATGATTGGTCAACTCTGGAAATGTTTACCTGGCAACCTGGCGGGGCAAATAGAACAATAAAACAATGAACTACGCAGGTAAAAAAAAATACATGTGGCGAACACGTGAAATATGTGAATCGGGCAAGGTCACTTAATGAAAGATGAAACCAGACCTGCAGCATTTTAATTTATAAAAAATGAAATAAAATAAAGTAGATGCACAAACTTTAATCTTGAGCTTCAAAAAACAAAAAGAAAAAATCATATTTTACGCAAAAAATATGACACTCTTGAACTACTGGAATGCATTGATTGCTTGTCCGCGGAGGCGAATACTCACGTTGTCATTTTTGATATCATCTCAAGATTTACGAATAATGTTTAAAATCACTGGTACAAACTGGAGATTATATGCAAGAAAGAAAATGATTCATATCTGTATATAAGTTTAAAGATCTCGAATCTTTCGTTGAAGCAATCTGGGATAAGTTCATAGG
>CAXHWN010000161.1:5000-13000 GCA_964020975.1 Hermodice carunculata | reverse complement strand
AATGTCATCATATTGTATTATTCATTAATTTTACCATCATACGGCACATACCAAATAGACATTATGTTCATATTAGAACCTTCAAATTTTGGATCCACTGTCAAACTGCACATATGCATAATAATCTCTTCTTCCTGCATGAACTGTGTGCATCAATAGTTTTCTTTTCTTTCATTCTTTTTCAACACATGTACACTGCAACAAGTGAAGCATCAACCTCCCGAAACTCTTGCACCGTCTTAACTGGTGCATTTTGTGTATATTTGTAAATATCAGAAAGGTGAGCAACACCACGGCCACTAACAAGTCAAAAGAAATCAAGACATACTGAAACATATACTTTATAAAAATATGAGAGAAGAAATAAAGTAGTATTAAAAAGCACTCTTCGGCAAGTCATGGACACAAATTTTCAAACATTTTGCTAAAAATTTTCATCAATAGGCTATAATATAACATTTTGATGCTGAAAAAATTGTTTTATGTTCATTTTAGGGGTTTTGAGGATGTCATTCTTTCTGTAAATAGTTGGTATACTTTATAAATACTATTTAGTTTCAATTTCCCAGTTCAAAATCTCTAGGTAAAATCTTATGACTGAGTATTTGGAACAAAAACTGGAGAGAGAGAGAGAGAGAGAGAGAGAGATAGAGAGAGAGAGAGAGAGAGAGAGAGAGAGAGAGAGAGAGAGAGAGAGAGAGAGAGAGAGAGAGAGAGAGAGAGAGGCGGTGTTGTGAATGTGGTAATCGATACTGCTTTTCTACCTCAAAGTACTTTAGGCTAACTCTCATTTCAAACTGAGGTCAGACTTTACATGCAACAATACAATAAAAGAAGTTACTCATTTGCCAATCAAGTCAACCGCAATGTTTATATGTATTTCCTATTATAATGTAATATTTGTGATACTTGAAACAATGCTCATAAAAGCCTTGCCTACTTTTCTATTACCATGCAGCTTAGCTCTCGAATTTGCACGCAAATTATAAAATATCACATTTCCCACAGACGAATATTTTTTTGTGCTGAATGTACCTGTGGAACACAAGAATTCGTGGTGCAAGACATGGGTTTTCAAGTTACAGCTGCTTCATGTATCGTGTAAATGAAAGACAACACGCATTCACAAGGAATCTTTTATTGTGTTTTGTTCTGCAAGGTTCGTGTTTGCTGCACTCATAACGTTTGTGGTTTATCATTTTGCACATTAGAGTGTAATAGGAAATCCATAGGATTTGTTTTTGATACAATAGTGTAAATGAGTTTTGACTAAAGGCGCTGCTTCATGAATATTATATACACAATATGATCAAATTATTTTTGCAATTTCTAGTGGTACCAAGTACAAATATGCAATATTTTGTTGCGAACATGCCATATAAATCATAACTTACCAGTTACCGTTTGGTTTCAAAAATGTTTGCGTTTGAAAATCTTAACGGGATTTAGACATGAAGATAAAATGCATGTACAAATAAATTCTCCAAGTTCTTCAACAATAAACTTGGACTTGTCAATAAGACCCCCCCCCCCCCATCCAACCATTTAGAAACCGAAGTATCTTTTACCTCACTTTAAAACAAAAAAAAATTTACATGTTCTCTTTGGCTTTTCTGTAGGGGTTATTTTGCATGCATGCAGACTTTAGGTGTCCCATAAATGTGTGTAATGTCTAATGCAAAGGGAAAAAAATTCTCATGAATAACATTATCGATGAGGATATATTCGTAACTTGATGTACATGCATGGTGCCGTGAATGCGAAAGAATGACGGCCTGAAATAATTTGTTAATACAGTTCAGGTAAATGTATCGAGAGCAAGATATATGACATGTCTCTTTTAGGATCTTCTCGTGTTTTAAAGGCAGAATAAATAAACCAAAGACCAAAAGAAGAGAAGAGAAGAGAATTTTGTGCTATAACCAACAATTCATGCAGTTTTTATTAACCAAACCTGCAAAATATTTAAGTTTTACTTGGTATATCTCGAAAAATCAATGGGTGAAACATGCTCACGAGTGATTGTTCAGATTAAAGTTGATAGCTAGCTTATTTATGTGTCGTTTGCGCACACACCTCTTCCTGCAATTGTTCATTGCTAGACCATATGTTTGCAACAACAAAAAAGTTTTGTCAGAAAGTTAGATCAATATACCACCTGATTGCTAATATACATCGATATCTTTTGCAATAATTTTCAAATATCACATTACCTCAACTCATATCATTACATGAAATGAAGACTAGGAAAAGAAGTGATATAGAGAAAAATCCAATCAATCAATAATTAATTAATTGACCGACTAACTGACAGACTAAATGAATGAATACCTGCATAAATAAATAAATAAATAAATAAATAAATAAATAAATAAATAAATAAATAAATAAATAAGTTAATTAAGTAAATGAATGAATGAATGAATGAATAGAT
The DNA here is from genome assembly GCA_964020975.1 of Hermodice carunculata. Classification (NCBI taxonomy): domain Eukaryota; kingdom Metazoa; phylum Annelida; class Polychaeta; order Eunicida; family Amphinomidae; genus Hermodice; species Hermodice carunculata. Next base: position 10,566 of record CAXHWN010000161.1, on the reverse strand, counting down.
TTTACAAACTGAGGCAATAAGTATTAGGAATACGTAACGTTAACTGAATTTACCATTGCTCAGCCAATGGCAGGTACATATACGTATTTCTTGCTTATTTATCATTCCATTCCCTTTTAAATCTCTACTTTCTATTGATGTTTTTTGAATAACTGTACATTAATTGCATGCTTGCAAACATTGGTCAGCCCTCGGCTATACCTGGTCAGATCGCGTTATACTACAACTCGAACAATCACAAAGCAAACATCACACGGGAATCCAATAATGTAGAGAGTTGTTGAACTTCAGGTACAAAACAAATATATTTTGTATAGTATAAGTTAAATTCTATGTTCCATGAACAAAAAAAAAAAATAAAAAAAAAAAATGTGTTTTTGGAATCGTAGTTAAACATACATAATAATGAATAGGCACTTGAAGCAGAGAAAAACTACGGGTCTTTTGGTTGATTTGTCATGATGCGTCGGCTGCTTTCCTCACGTGGGAGCTAAAACTGTTGACTTAGAGCGCATTTTCCTGAATATATTTGACTGCGGCCGTTTCGAGAAAAAGCAAAATGCAAGAAAAAAATTAAACAAACAATCTATGCCACCACCTATTGCTGTAGCCCGACTTTACTGGGAGAACGTTAATTTGTCAGTCAATTAGTGTTGGAGTACAGGGATTTCTCAACCAGAGAAATAAATTTGTTGTCAGTGTGCCAATACATATGTAAAAAATCCTCGAATCACATTTGCGGTTGAAAGCAGAATCTGTCAGGACAGTGGGGTTGATTGTCAAAATATGAAGACACGCTGCGCTGGAGAGCTTTCACAATTTGAACAATTATGTTTTGGCAAAATTACGGGGCATTTGATTTGGTAGAGTTCTTTTGTGCAGTGTTGTCATTGGGGTTGACAGGCTCCGTCGTCTGCCCCTGCCATGGTGGTCCAAACGTCCGCAATAAGAACCTCCCATGTCACCGTGTCGCAGCGGTACGGTATTTCCGCGACTTTATTCCCCGCACAAGTAAAGTGACGTTTTGGTGTGGACGACCAGGTATTTCCAGTCGACAACCCCGGGGCAGCTGTTGCCTACCCTCCCACTAACTTCTATCACAATGACCCTATGGTCCAGCCTCTCACCAGTGCACGTTAGCACGCTCAAGCTGCACAAAAGCAGGCCAAGGATTATGCCAGTTTATTTTGCCATTGCTCCACGGGATCCTTTTTCAAACTGAAATGTCTCTTCGGGGAGCCAACTCTCCCTCCTAGTGGATATAACGTGACTTCCTTCCCTCCATTTCTATTCCATTGGCGACATTTTCTTTACACAAAAATGACTACAGATTTAGAATAAAGGCCCATATGTCAACTTTGAACATCCAAGCTCTTACGTTATCTGCATGCACATTATCTTGATGTACTTATCACGAGGGTTCCCGCTATTTATGTCCCCCATTAGATAATGCTCAAATTATAAATGAACTTGGGAAAATAAGCCAGAAGTTATCAGAACTATTCAAACTCAACTGAATACACAGCGGGCCAATAAACCGTTGATTTTCCAATCAACTAACATATTAATTCACATTCAATCGGTATATGAAGCTATTGGATACATTAAATCTTGCTAATTCCGCTTCCTTACATTATCCAGTAATAAATGAATTTGACAAATTGTATAATTAACAACATTTAGGTTAAAGCCACAGTTGCACAGATACAGGTATGCTTTAGAAATGTCGCACTTTCGGCGTTAATTGGAAGATTCGCATTAACACTCGCCGACAATTTCTGCATTTACTTTGTATTGTTGTATAGATTTGAGGGTTGCAATAAGACTAATTGAAGTGCAAGTGCTGTGTGCACGGTATAGGATGGTCCATAGGAGCACTGGGTGTTCAGTGTCGCCGGAGGGGCCCACCATAATTAAGATTGTTTATGCACGGCCTCCCTGGCACCGGGGCGGGGTGCTACTCAAGTCTCTTGTCACCTGTCCATGTCTCCACTCATATAACTCTCCTTATTCACACACCACAAACTTTCCACTCTTTTTATTTTTACTGAACAACAACAAGATTTTGAGTGTCGAATTCATACCTATGTCGCCTTTTCTTCTTTTTCTTCTTACTTGTTAGAACCCCACCAGTCTGTACCATCAAGTTATCGCGGGGTGTAAGACTATCGTCACCTGAAACCAAAGAACACACCAGTCTGTCAATTAGAAACCTATGTTTTTCGCAAGAACCAACAATACATTTGACGCCCTCAAAACGAATTAGCACCAATGGTGTGCTAATTGCGTTCCCTAATTGGTTAAGTATCATCGTGGGAAAGTATAATGCAAACAAGAAAATACTTATTTAAATTACGTTACATTAGTATTTTGGTTTAATTCCAGGGAAATCGGTCGCCTCGATTTTTGTAGAAAGTTGTTTGTCTGTTGATAAGTGGAGTGTTGCGCTTATTTAACATACTTCATTATGTAAACAGGCTACCACGACCCCCCCCCCCCCAGTATTTGAAAAAATGGGTAAGCGTGCATTTTGCCTGGTGACCAAAGAATTTATCCGTAAGGCAACCGTTTTAGAGCTATACATTTATAGCAGTCTCTGTCCTCAGAGGGCAATTCGTTCATACTCGATCACCGATTTTGTAATTAGCCGCACTTTATGTAATTAACTCTGTCGACAAAACTAGACCCGAAGGCGATTCTAAAAAGACATATATAGCTTGTACAAAATTAACTCCTAATCATTTACTGGTCATTGTGAATATGGAATCAAGCAAGATTTCCAGCCCTAAAGGTTTGCTTGCAGTGAACGCTGTATTGATCGCTGAAAAATGGCATCCTCCTGGTTGGCATGCACACGTATATCAGACTATAAGAATACGTATTCTGCTACAAGGAGTTTTAACTTATGCCAAATACATACAACTGTACTTATATATAAAGCCATTCACAGGAACTAATATTATTAAGATTATTGGCTTGAAAAGATACAATCTGATGAAGAATTTCAATGACAAATGTCCCATTATTGCAGGACTTATGAATCGAAGTTTAAGAGACAAATGATGGGAAATGAAGAGCAATTTTGTATTGTCTGATGAAGAGTTTCTCATCGACAATTGCCATTAAAATTAAGACTTTTTTGTATGATGAGAAAGAGTTTCAGTTAAAAATATCAAAATTTTTAGGAATAAATTTTGTTTTGTCTGGTATAACAGACTCGGCTCTTTGATGGAGCTGAACATGATTGATCAAATATCTCAAAAGTATTTACTGCAGGAACTTTATTTTTACGTCGATTTGTTGTTCCCCAGGAACACTTTTCAAAACGAGCTCTGGTGATAACATGATTGCATGATTCATATTCAAAAATGAAACCTGAATACCATACAGAAGCCAGGAATGTGCGTGAATAATTTATCATACTTTATTTTTTACAATTAAATTAGTGGATCGCCCAATATCCCTTTTTTGTTTACTTATAAACAGCGTTCTCTGCAATCTCATGTACATAATAATAGACATTCTAATGCAACTTTATTCTACAAGCTCATTACAAGTAACTGATGGATTCGTTTAATCAATTTTAACATATTTCATTTCCGTGACAAATCACGAATTGTTTTTCTTAATCATGTTCATGGGTACACAGTACCCCAGTCTTTAAAAAATCGGAATTCATGACAAATTATATCCCGCAAATTTGTTTTACAATTCACAAGACAAAAGAAAAGCGGCATAGATCGACGCAGAGAGGAAAGAAGGAAGAAAAGTTTGGGAGTGTGGGCTTATGCTTAAATTGATATGTATATGTTGCTTGTGCTGCTGATGTGTAGACTACAGTTGCATGCCTAAGATCATCGATACAAAATTTTCGTCTCATTTGATAGGATCTCAGACCCTTGACCCAATGTTCTGATATGTAGTTTTATGATTTGCTTGAAAACTGAAAATTGTAAAGGTCACAATATTGCTTTTCCAATTTTGACACACTGACTAAAATTGAAGTGATATATATATATATATATGTATCATTTTGAAAGAAATAAGGCATTTGATATAAGGTAGTCTGACATCATGGATATGTTCATTTAATTTGCTATGAACATCATAATAGTCTATTGACTTTCATAAAGGCCCTAATGTAGTATCTCATATTACACTTGGAGATGCCTACACGTGTGCATTGAACTGAGAAGTTTGACAAAGAAGAATTATAATTTATGGTCTACATGCACTTTGAATATATGCACATCGTCGATTGTGCACTGCATGTGTGTTGCATGTATATAACTAGCACTAAATATAATTAAGCATCAGACAGATCAAGAAACTCATTAAAATATGACATATTTATGTTTCTTCAAAGAAAGTGTATGTCTATATTGATATGCACAATCCGTTTACAAACGGCTGCTAACAGATGTGTATTTTTACTTTATTAGTTTCATGGCAATATCCTCACAAGGTGTTTAATCTCATAATGAATCAGAATAATAGGCCTATGAAAGAACTGCCAACGGGTGGTATTATTATTATTATTATTTTATTGAACCTCCGCGAACGGAGAAATAAAAGTACATTGAAATGACTACATCGAGATGATAAAGACAGATAAAATACACCATGCAGAAAGTAAAGTAAATACTGAAGTCTGTAAAATGAGAGATACAAAACAGTCAAAGGGTACAAAACCAACATAGCTGATGCCATGCCACTGCATGGGGGAACATTACCATAGTACATATAAATAAAATGACTTAATAACACTCGGTAAAACATCGAAACTATATTTTTTCTAAGTTTATGTTCCTGTTGTATTGTATTGTATTGTATTGTATTGTATTGTATTGTACTGTGCATCAACCAAGCTATTTTAGAAAAACTGTCTTATTGTTGGAAGATGAAGAAGGACACTGTGTCAATATATGAGCAAACACGTGTTTAAAACACAACCTAAGATAGTATTAGGAAATGAAACTCGGGAACAGTGGAAGTACTTCTTATCTTTTTTTTGTCAAAGTGCAAGTTCGATAAAATTGCTTCTGGTTGAGCATAGCTGCTTTCTGAATCATTCATTCGAATCCGGAAACCTATATGTTCTTGCAGTTTAATTGTTGTTTTCATCTAACGTTACAAACTTTTCAGAAATAAACATATTCCGACAATGATATCGATATACGCACTAAAACATCGGAATGAGAAGCTGAACTAAAATTAGAAATATATTCTAAAAGTATATGGGTTTGGTCGAGAAAGAACTAGAATTTATTGATGCGATTTTTATTATGATAAAGCATTCTCCATGACTTAAAAAATTGCACCATTGCCTTTGTTAAATATTTGTTGGGAGATGTAATGGTTATATTATAAGCGTTTCATGGATCTATTATTACATATTCGGTTTCTCGGTTTATGTGCATTCTGTGCAAAATATAATTTTAAATTGTGTATTCAAGTTGCATGAGATGAAGATACACGCAGCCAAGGTTCATGTTCACAACCACAATTCTGTCTGATATCAGTTTCCTGAGTTTGCTACTTTCAGAGGGAATTACATTTAGCAATT
>CAXHWN010000160.1:0-11000 GCA_964020975.1 Hermodice carunculata | reverse complement strand
GATTAGTGAAAGCAAAATTCAATTTTCTGAAAGGTCAAAATGGAATTAAAATGGAATCAGAGATACACTGGATCCCTTCAGCAAGTTCAGCAGTGCTTGTACAAAAGTGTGCCTTCCTCTCTAGCATCTGTACATATCATTTTTGATGTGGAACACTGGGTCAGTGAATTGGACATGGATTCAAGGTCAGTCATATGCAGTAACAAAGTGTTGAACATGTCATCCAGCATCCAGAAACCAAGTACGCTCTACACTTAAGCATAATTGTGTGCTATTTGGGCTAACTCAGATAGTTTTGTATTATCACCCGGAAACCAAATACACAAAAACTGCCCTGAGACCTTGAAAAAGGAGGTCAGGGTCACTGGGCTTTGAACTTAGCCTAGGCCTTACAGTGGTACATAAGCATGTGCAAGTTGCAAGTCCTAATTCAAAAAGCTTTCTGTAGTTTGATCACCCAGAATGCAGCTGTAGGCACAGACAGATGGACAGACAGAAAGACCACACATATGCTAACCCTTATAGGGAACTATCATCCTGCGCATTATGAAAGCCATACCTCAAAAATTTCTCAAGTTACCAAGTGGAAACCAAATTTACTAATGTGGCTCTGTGACCTTTGGAATTGGATCAAGGTCACCCACCTTTGAACATGTTGAACTTGACCTATAAATCTATGCAATGTGAAATTCCTAGGTAAATAAGTACTGAAGTTATATTTGTGTGAAAAGGTTGTGGACAGATGGACAGACACAGTGATTGCTATAAAAATGATAAATGCTTCATCCTCCTTTGGGGAGGGGGTGGGGAGCATAAATATATCTCAGGTGTGTTTGGTTTTATTATAGGCATCTATTCAATACTGATGTCAAATCACCTTTACTTAGCAAAACTATTGTCCATTATCTAAGACCACCTTGTTTGGAGTCAGGAAGAACAACTATTCTTGTCAGTACTGTAAATTAACGAGCTTGGCCAGTTCACCACCATCCAACATCCTGATCATACCCACTGACATTTCACCCCTATCCAGTAACATGTAATACATCCCACTTGTAGATTAGATTGAAAATAGCTTCTGGTAATACTTTTAAACATACCTGTATGAAGAAAGTATGGACCAAAATAGAAAAAATCAATTTATTTGGTGCTGATTGCAAAACTGTGGATGCTTGAGATTCAATAAAGCTGCCAAGTGTAAATAAAGAGTACGGACCATAGCCACAGTGTCTTGAAGTCCTGCCAAGATGGGAACAGTGCAGAAACACCTGAAGAGAGACAGAACTAGTTCACGGAATCAATATCAGCCAACTTCTTTTCCCACAGCACCACAGCTCTTTCAACTTCATTCGCCTATATGTTGAATCTAGGCTAGCACTATCCATTACCCAAATAGCCAGTGACTACAAAGGTGTGACTTTGCTAAGGAAAGTTTATTTATCACCTTTAGCCAAATTGACTAGTTGTTTTTTATTTTTTAAACACATACATGTGAGGTTTCTTCATGGTTTTGGCTAATAAAGTCAGTGCTTGACAAAAAAAAATTTAATGCCGCTGTAGCCAATTTTGCCAAATATGGTAGAGCAATAACTCCGCGTTCTCTCATTGACCGCCATGTGGCGCTGCGGACAGCTTTCATCCGGGTATTCAATAGCGGGTCAACCTGAGTAGCGTCGCATACTATAATGTGTTAACGCATGGTGCAAACTGAACGTTTTTCTTGGCGAATGAAATAACCAAGTGTAACTCATAATCTTGATAATGTTATCACTAATAAATACTTTTTGTAGAAAGTAATGCAATCAAGGAATCAACGCAATACACATTGTTGTGGAGTTAATCACATTTGATTTTAATTTTAATTTAACTTTTAACGCTACCCGTCGACCCCCCCACACCCATACAGTAACACTGTAAAACTTGGGAATTCATCTACAATAACATATTCTGATGAGGTTATCTACTTGTCTTTATTTTTGACACAATGACAACACACCCGGCAAATAAAATACCATCGACTTCTTAATCTTAAAACGCGATGACCAATGTTGTTTTATCCTACTCGATCCTCCATTATCGCCCGCGATGAACCGGGTCACATTAAATCCTTGCAACAGGAGTCTAACGAAATCCTCATGCTGTTGAGTCCATATTATGTGCTATATGTCGATAATTTGTTATATGTGATCATTGCATTATCTTAATAACTGTCGAAGAATATTCTTTATTATTGCATTTCTTTCGACCATTCACATAGTCGAGTATGTAGCGCTACGCAGGAATGTAACAAGCACAATGCGGTTCCCGGTCACCGTGGTTCAAATGGATTTTTCACTTCTTTAACACAACATACGAACAAACGCATTCATGCTCTGCTATAATACAATCTTATCTTTCATGTGTGTAAAATTTATTGGCAGATATTATGTGAAAAGTAACATTTTTGGCACTTTGATTGCCGATACGTACAATGTTATCACAGTGTTTGCAAATCCGCCGACCAATGTTCACCCGCAGGCGAGTACCCGGATGAAAGCGATGACTCGCGCCGTGCAGTGGAGGTTTCTGGAAACTTAAGAAACTGCCCTTCCCTACTGGGTACAGTGCTAAAGTTGTAGGTGCCAATCTTGAGAATATATATATATATATATATATATATATATATATATATGCAAATTATGCAGGCAACCAAGATTCAAGAAACGAAAAGTCAGTCAAGACTAGGTTAATTCACAGTCAATGATATGACAGTATATGACTGCTCACAATTCTTTAGTCAAATATAGCCACCAGACAAAAAAATGTGCAACTTGGCTAATTACATTTCAAAATATACTGAATTATTGTTACACATATATTCACAATATATCAAATTTGACTATTTTGAATTGTTCACGATAAGATAAATACAATGGAATATCTAATTAAGACCATCTCTTTTTGGACACCATTTTTTATAGGAAGACCACCAATTTCTGTTCTATTTTTATCCTCAAATCTATCGACTATTAAGAACACATTTTTCTGTCTCTTATGTGATTTCAGGGCAATTCCAATGCACCAAATTTACTTGTAAGATTTTGGCTTCAGAGATGATTAAAATCCTAGCACCAGCCAAGGTACTATTCTGTGAGCAAACACCCTCCCTCCCAGAGATCACTTCGACCTGTCCACACCAACACATCATGGGTACAGGCCCTTGTGACCAATGACACCAGCTTGGCCAGGACATTATCATACTATTGAATAGTACTTTGAAGGCTTATGTAATCATACATGTCGTAATATGACTATATCAAATATGCTAACATATTAATACACATGATTAAGATATACACCAGACAAGGCTGAGAAGGTCTCAGTCTGGTTGACTATCTAAAATTAGCAATTTTCCAGCACAAGAAATCCTCTGCAATTTGATAACTTTTAAGTACATGTTAATTCATCTGGATCAGTCATGCAAATGAATCATTTTTATTACTGGTCACTGACAGATAGTTTTAGCAAGCGGATATAGATATTACTGAAGGTTAAATGTTAGACAACAAACCATAATCTCAGACTAGGCCCGATTATGTTGGACTGGCTGAGTCACAACGTTGTTCCTGACTACATGATCAGATGATATACCTTGAATTAAGACAAAGTTAACAGTGCTGGGTGCCTAACCTACCCTAAGGGAAGTCAACTGACACAGGACAGGCTAGTCCAATAGATTACCCTTGCATTAGGACTGAGTTACCAGTGCTTGGTGCTTAACCTGCCCTAAGGGAAGTCAACTGACCTAGGACAGGCTAGTCTGATAGATTACCCTTGCATTAGGACTGAGTTACCAGTGCTTGGTGCTTAACCTGCCCTAAGGGAAGTCAGCTGACCTAGGACAGGCTAGTCTGATAGGATTCATCCACAATAATGGCTCATATTTTTTTCTTATATAATTTCTTAGCTGGCACTAAAATTTATCATCAAAGAAATTTACCCAGAAAACAATTGTCTTCCAGCTGGTTTGGGTTAGTTCAAAGGGGATGGGTTAAACAAGGGGAGACTGGTATAAATACATTGTGAATGTGTTATTTCTAAACTGTTCCATTTTAAGCATTTTAATGAAACAGAACCGCAAAAAATTCAGCATGCTATAATAGGTATACATCATATTTGTACAATTACACCATACTCTTCCCGGTAAGCATCCATGTTCTAATAAGTAACCTCACCTCACTGAGATCAGGAAAAAAAGGTTAGATAAGCCTGAATGTTCTGTGGCAATCATCTTTTTGTGGTATCATAGTTGTGATAATCAATTCATGTCCAAAATGGGCTCACCTAACTGTAATATTGTAAGTTCAGACATTTATAGAGAGGAAAACAGTCATACAGTGCACACTGCAGCATATTAATTGTGAAATGCAGCTTTAATCAGTTGTTAATAAAACTGACCCACTACATGCTCCAAACACAGAATTTCTGATGTGTGCCTTTACTGTTAGGACAATTTAAATACTTGAGGTGAAATGACTTACAGTATATCCAACATGTACACTGCATCTCTCTTTAGCGTGGACCACTCTGACCATTAGCCAAGTAGTCAAATGCTAATGTTTCTTGAATTTGGCTTAAGAAATGTGAAAATGGCCAAAATAATTTAAAACGAATCATTAAAGGGCCACGACAGACTCTACATTAATCATTTCCAATTATGGCTACAAATTTCTGAAGCCTGAATCTGTCCCTGTTCAGATCTTAAAGTCATGCATCTCCAACTTGGCCCCTTCTGAACCTGACATTAATCTTATAGAACATTTCAACAATGAACATGTATGAAAGCACACGTACACAGCTCTTTTCACGACAAGAGCATCAGTCAAGTTAATCCATGAGACTACCAAGTAGGTGCACCAGATGAGAATACCAAGTGTTCAGGGCCACCATCACTGATGACTGGCCGGCCCCATAAAAACAAAAATTCTTTCACCGTTGTGTACTATAATTATTTAAAATTTGATAGTATACACATTTAAGTCTGCCAATTATGTATTTCATAAGCTGACTTTCTACTGTTCAGGACTGTGCAGGAGGTTGCACCTGTTCAGTAATGCTTGATTTTTGATCTCCTAGAACAGGGTTGAACATACAAAACTGCACAACCTCCATCCATGTTCATTCATGACAGGTATGTTGGTACACACGGCTGAACCCGACGCAAACTGTCAGAGTCACACACACACTCTGACCTTAAAGTCACCAAACAAGTACAAACCTGAGTTGACACAGCCATACCAAACAGACATGTATTTGTTCTGTTATTTTGACTTGGGTGTGAAATGGTTTTCAGGGATATCTATATATGTACCACATGTATATGGCCTATAATATAATACACGATACTGGGGTTAAAAATTGATTCACTTCCATACTGGTATGTAGGAATATGCTATTCCATCCTGAAATAAAAGGGATTACGTATAGTCTATAAACCTTGCTCTACGGAAGCGGATTTTGTGAATATTACAACAATGATTTGATATTTGCAGATATATCCAATGCACAACCTTTTCTCATCAATGTACCTTTCTTTTGAGGCATATGTGGTAACTATATGCACTTTGTATTTCTTTTCAGCCGCATTTCGGGGTATTTTTGTGGCCGCAAACAAATCTTGGCGCAATCCATATCAGCCAAGAAATGATAAGTGCGCCTGGCAGTGCGCAAATGTGATTGACAGGTAGTTTTAAATTGTCGGCAAGGTTCCTAAGTAGGCTGCAAAAACGTCAAAATTGGTGGTTACAGAAATAAACATAAACCACACTGCAAGCAAATTTCTTTCAAGAGTAAGGTCAGTTGCTCAGATTTGGTTATGTATGAAATAGATGGTCATTTTGCCCGCTGTTTATGTAATATTTGTGAATCCCATTCCGTAACTTAGGGTTGAACAACCATAGAATGATGAATTATGTGCATTATATTTTGCTGTACTGATATTTCAGTATTGAAACAACAACCAAATCTGTTAGGACATGCAGCTTTTCAGGCTATCTATTTAAATCCCCCAAATATCATCACTATGATCTCTTATTCTGTATTCTTATTGGGCAGACCTTGGTTACGGGGCAACATCATAATAGAAATCACATCATGGCATGAAAGTATCCCCAAAATTTTGACTGACAGACATTTCTTTGAGCAGTTACTAATAAAAACATTCAGAAATCACAGATCAGCATTGCCATTTAAAGGGCGATAAACAATGATAAACAAAATCCATACAAATGAAAAGTGTTCGGCATTTGTGATAAGTACACGAACTAAGGGCAGGAGAAACACACAAAACAAAAGTTTTTCTTTTCTTCTAATATTTTAATTAGTAGAATAGCACCCATGTGTTTGAACATGCTGAATAAATAGAAAAGTATCCATAATTATGGAAATGGAAAGCAAATCTGACAAAAGCTGGTGAGCATGGACTTCTGAGCTTGACAGAGGCAACAGGCTCAACTCACCCAGCCTGTCATGTTCACTTCCAAGACCGCACATCTACCTGACCACAGATCAATTCCAAGTTATTATACCATATTATCATTTTCACGCCTAAATTTGTTTTTTGGAAAATTGCCAGCTGATATTATGTGACAGAAACCCTCTTTTCCTGGCATGAAGGGCTATGAATTTGCACTTAATCATCAGCTAATATTGTTTAGAAAGTGCCTGGGGCTGGCTCACTGGCTATGGACTTGATGCAATTATGGTAGGTGGGTGGGGTAAGGGTCATTATCATGTGCAACTTTAAATTTGGCTCCAGATCAACAGGCCAAGTTTGAGCACTCTACATGAGTGAATTGTCTACACTTTTAGTGGCATGCGTGTCCTCTGAGTACGATCACGAAAGGTGAACTGTGGGTGGCCGATCAATAATATTGGTCCAGGCAGCAGTCAGGTTGCTTATGGTATCACTTGCTCAATTTTTTTTCAAGGTTGCAAAAAGGTTTGGTCATAAACAAAGATGTTTGCAAGCCAGGACTTCTGGTCATGCACTCAAACAGTCATGAAATGTGATTGTGTGAATGCCTAGTAAGGCACAGCACAGCAGCCAATAACAAAGACACAATGCCCTGCTTCTGCCATTGCATTCAAGTTTGTTACTGGATTCCTTCAACATGTGGAGTCCTATGGCAGCCTCATGCAGTGAGCCATTTATTCTACATGCAACATATACAACTGCCTTAAGTTACCTGTGCAGTAAAATATGTACCTGGTTATAAAAACATTTTGCATATTGATGGCATGTCAATCTTCAACCTGATGTATATGATCCCTTGATCTGTTTTCTTTAATCCCTGTCAGTGTAGAGCTATGGGCCTACTTTGTCTGTGGTCAGCCTCCAGGTTAAACATTACATTAAAGTTGACAATTAAATAGCAGATAGTCCAAATAATTTTGTCTCAACAATTATACAATCAATTATGTGATCTTCAAAAACAAATAAATACAAGTGAAACACACGCGCATGCACGCACACACACACACACACACACACACACACACACACAAAACATGGGTAGCCATTGCTTTGCATTGTAAATCAGTCTCCTCTGTCCTTATATCACTTGAGATATATTTTGGCATGCAACTGCACGTTTGCCAAACCCACCATAAAAAAGTTCTAGTAATTTTATTTGCTCAATAGTAACTCTTATGCACATGATGAGTCATTTCACATGCAATAAATTGTTGTCCCTGCAGCTTTCCATCAGGGGCAACTTATATCTAAGAGGACATGTACATGTACATGTGAATGTTGAATAGGAAGTGAAAAATAGAAAGGATAAAAAATCTAAGTCAAGGACTAGAGCACAGAAAAAATCTAATCTTTGAAAGATTAAGTAAATTGGCATGATCCGAGTGGATTAACTGCTTTATGCATATATTTAATTCATATCCAAATATGCTGTATGTCAGATGCCAAATGTCACAAGTTTGTGTAACTTGAGCGACAAAATGGATAAAAAGGCAGCAAACAGATAACAGCAATGGTAAATACCCCCCCCCCCTCTACTTTGAGCTGCACAGGACACTGTTCTATGATACAAGATAAATCAGCAACAGATTTTTTCATCCCATGAGGAAAAAACTCTCTGCATGTACCACCATGTCATACATGGATGAAAGTTTAAATGCTACCACATGTACTGGAGTTAATTAGGATTAAAAATCACTTTTTGACAAAAATTACAGGCACAGCTCATGCACAGATCTACATGTAGCTGTACAGTACAGCCCTGTATGTATATGAAGGCTATATCCACAAACAGGTTTACATGTATATACAGCCCTGTATGTAGATGTAGGCCTGTATGTAGCTGGGAGCTGTATCTACAAACAGGCTCACATGCATATACAGCCCTGTATGTAGCTGGGAGCTTATCTACAAACAGGCTCACATGCATATACAGCCCTGTATGTAGCTGTGGGCTTATCTACAAACAGGCTCACATGCATATACAGCCCTGTATGTAGCTGTGGGCTTATCTACAAACAGGCTCACATGCATATACAGCCCTGTATGTAGGTGTAGGCCCTGTATGTAGATTTGGGCTTATAGCTACATACATATACATGTATATATACCGGCCTACTTGTATGTACATGGAACCTACATGAAATTAAATTCTTTGCCTTTTCAGCTGGTTGAGTGCCTGGGCATTCACACTATTACTTACTCATCTGATGTGTACAATGGTATCTACTTCAAACAACCCCTCACCAAAGACTTGACTGTCTTGTAAGAGTACCATGTCAAATGCTTGATTTTGTTTAAAACCATTCACCAATTGAGTCCACTTTTGGCTGGTAGATGGAGTGGTCTTAAGTAGCAGGCCAACTGTGGAGATATGAAATGCTCAATTCCTAGTGTAGGTAGGCTATGGTTATGCCTTTATAAGCAATGTACTCACATCTGTAGCATGACATCATTGAGAAACACCCCATCACAGAGATCCTGGAAGTCTGCCTGGTCACCTGGAGGCCCAAATGTCTGCACCTGCATCATCAACAAATGAAAAATTCAGTGAACATTTTGACCCATCATAAAGTTAAAAGTTCTGCTGAAAATAAAGAAATAAAAAAGTTTTCTTGAAAGCGGTTCCTAGGAGACCTGTTCTGTATTTGCTTACTGTATCTGGCTGGTTTTGGTTGCCAAGCTGTGACTCATCAGGGATAGTTAGACAAGCTAAAAGAGCCCATATCTATTGTGTTTCCGGGCAACTCAATGGATTGGGACTCTTGTTGCCATGGCAACTCTTTATCCAGCAGCTGGTAAACTGAGTGGTTTTTTGCCATGGCAACACTATTTAAAAGGTCATAAAATGTACCAAATGAAAAGTTGGTTTTTATTGCAAGAAATGTACATGTACATGTAATATAAAGAAACTAACAATAAAATTTGCATCAATGATCATGATATTCATGGGTCTAATATCTTTTATTTTACTTTAAATGTGGATAATACACGTGACATACTTTTATTGTAACCATCTTTCTTGCCATGAGGGTGTAGAGTGACTACAGATCTTATTAACTGTCTCAGTTAATTCATTCATGGACGATAATCCCATATTTAAACACTGGCGTCCTGCTGATAGAGTTGATATTTGCCAGCACAACAAAGTTGTAAGAGACACACATTACCCTGTGGATCATTAGAACGATTGACACAACAGATCATATCATCTAACATGTCTAAGGGATAAAAGTTGGGTCAACTACAAAACTGAACAACCAGATCATTCAAGGGATTAGCTGGATCAACTGCACAAATAATCAGATTATCCATGGGATCAACTAGGTCAACTGCACAAATGATCAGATCATCCAAGGGATCAGTTGGGTCAACTGCACAAATGATCATATCACCCACAGCATCAGATGGGTCAACTGCACAAATGATCATATCACCCAAGGCATCAGATGGGTCAACTGCACAAATGATCATGCTCTGGATGAAAAGGTTAGCCAAAGAGGAGACCATGATAACCATAGAATGCCTAGCTCCTTATTGCATGTTATGACCATATTTGTCAATGTCAACAGAGAAGCCATTTTTTTCTCCAAACAGTTGGCAATATAAAATGTCCATGTCTTCAGAGACCACCTGCCTTGAAAGACCATCTTTTCAAGGCACTCTGCATCATAATTTTCATGTCATCAATATCTCCTTCCAGTGACCAGGTCTTGTGAGACACCAATTTGGTCTTCCCTGGGGGCAGTCTTTTAAGACATGTTTCAATGGAGTGACACAAACTGTAACAACAGGATCCTAACACATACATGTAGTTACATTGTACCTGTGTTGATTGAATACTTTCATTCCCACTTTATAATCAAAACCTTTTCTGAACTGATGGGTTCTTTACCAGGATTATCTTTACAGGGGCCGTACAATGCCAAGTGGCCACTTCTCATGCACTGAGAGGAAGGCATCTCATTAGACATGTTAAAATATAGAACTTTAAGTATGGCAGGGAAAGTACATGGGGGGGGGGGGGAGGGAGGTAATGGTGTTCTTGTTTAGGGGAGCAGGACATGATTTTGCCCCAGTTAACAGGGTACAGAAAATAAATGAATAAATATGTTCCAAAATAACATACCTGAAGCACAGAGACTACAAGGGCTTCCAGTACTCTTGCAAGTAAAACTGAATTCCCTAATATTCCAGCACAGATATATCCTCTGCTCCCCTACAACTGAGTGTGTATTGTAAACAAGGTTATTATGGCTGATGGCTCCCTGGGGCACACGCACTGTGGGGGCAGGCAAACAGCCACTTCATCCACAGATAATTACACAACATAGCTTTTCCATTTCTCTGTGGCAATGATTGGTTAAGCCTTGGAGGAATAACTTCTTCAAGGTTAAGTTAAGGCAAAACTTGAAACACAAAATTCTCTCTCTCTCTCTCTCTCTCTCTCTCTCTCTCTCTCTCTCTCTCTCTCTCTCTCTCTCTCTCT
>CAXHWN010000158.1:0-13181 GCA_964020975.1 Hermodice carunculata | reverse complement strand
AAACGGTTAGGACCTGAATCTAATTCCAGGAAGTCATTCTATACTTGTAACGAATAATAGGCCATCGTGCTTGTAATTTTCAACAGTTGTTGATAACTGTGATAGGACCGTAATGTCAATGTTTCCTGCTCATGTCGTGAAGACATAATAATAATTATATGGGTAATGGTAATGTGTCAATGGTAATGATAATGATAATTATGGTGATGATGATAATAATAATAATAATAATAATAATAATAATAATAATAATAATAATAATAATAATAATAATAATAATAATAATAATAATAATAATAAAATTAATAGTAATAATAATAATAATGATAATAATAATAATAATAATAATAATAATAATATAATGATAATGATAATAATGATAATAATGGAAACATAACAAGAGTTTATTTAGTTTATCCATTGAGTTTATTGCGATTTTGATCTATTGCTTGTAGCAAATGCTGAAAAGGTCACCTGTGAATGTTAAACGCAAATCTAGTGCTATAACTTCCATTATGTAAGAATTGCTATTTTTCATCATTCCATCATATATACATATATATATTACAAATTGGAAAAAGTACTACACCCCAATACTAATTTTCTACTGCGGGCAAATAGATATGATAGTACGCTATGTGATACGTCCAAAGAATGGGAATGCTTATGTCCAGCAATGCTAGTGAAATAGCACGAAACATAATTACAACAACAAACCAATATACGGCGGCTCATACGTGTCAAGCCAAAGCAATTTTACAAAGAAAAAAAAATCCCACGTCATTAGGCATTTTTATCGCTTGATAACGAAAGTTTAATCTCGTAATAACGACTTTTTATGGAGTTACAAGTGCCCCCGGCTGTCCCAGGTAATACAATTAAACTGACATTAAAGGAGGTAATGTGTAAAAGGGGAAAAATCAGTTTATAACATGTTTCACAAATGTCCAAATTACCTAACACTTAACAAAAATATGTGAGTAGTTCCTGTAGTCCGACCGAACCTAACGAAAAGGCCCGGCCCTGAATAAATTCTATGACACATAAAAGAAAAGTTCCAAGTCACTTTTCCTTAATAAAAAGTGATCAATCATGACAGATTTTATCGAAAAACTGGCCGTCGGGTCCCTTTAAATTTGCAGCAAAGTCACCTCAAACACAGCATTTTATTTCCACATGTCTAGAGGGTAAACTTGGCCCGGTAAATGCATAACTGCATAACAATAGTTGCTCGAGGATCATTATCGTAATATTTAGCAAGGTTCCAGGCGTCCGTTCTTTCTCCATTTTAAACATGGCGCAATGTATTGTGGGACAATCGCAGAAAAGTTCATTTAATTTGTATATCAAAGGGAATTGTTTTCTGTTGTCATTAAAAACAAAAATTAATAAAACAAAATCCAAGCAGCAGAACTAGGCAGAGGGGCCTAGGGCAGCTGCTGGGTCAAATTGGTGTGGGAAGGTTGCCAGATTCCAGAGGCAGGTCCGAAACTACAGGTGGTTATACCGAATTTTTATCTGGTTATATTTACTAGATTTCTCTCTCTCTCTCTCTCTCTCGTTATAACAGCTTTTTTCATTATAATGACTTTTAATAGTGGTTCAACGATGTATTATTTGTAATAATGACTTTTTTCCCAATTATAAAGATTTAATATATCGTTTTAAGTTGTTTTTTTTTAATCTGTTATCACGACTTTTTATCTTGCTATAACGACGTTTAAAATGTTATAACATTTATTCAATAATAATAATTAGATATACTTTAAACAGTTCCCCTCATATTGAATTTTAACAAGGCCTTTTCCATATTAGTTTTGAAATTGTGAAGCATACCAGTCACTATGTATTTCTAGTTAGCGTCTAACTGCTACAACATTCATTTTCCAGTTCATTGGATGCACTTTTATAAAGAAACTAAAGATTTGAAATTGCATTGATATCTTTATCCATAATGCTTCTTAAGACAGCCAACATATAAACTTAAGAAGCATATTAAATTGGTATAAATTCAAATTTTACAACTTTCACTGTCATTACATTGAATGCGGCTAGAGCACAAACAAGAGAAATAAAGTTGGATTAAGACTTCTATCCTGAAAATTTCTGATGGTACGGGATATTTGAAATTTTAATTCCCTGTAATTTGCATAGCTTAAATAGTTATTAACCATTTAACTAGAGAATAAAGTTCCATAATAGGGCTATGGTCATGAAAAGTTTCGATTCCTAGCTATGGAGGTTAACGAAAAAAGGTGCGGACAAACTTAAATGCAGTAGACTGAGAATGGCAAATGCAGGAAGGGCAATTAAATGCGGGTCCTGAAAACAGGTGTGCACTCAAAGGACTGAAGGCAATCCTTAATCGATTTAACACGGTGCTTACTTTTCTGGATCTGTGCTTCGAAATGGTTGAACCTGAAAGGAAAGTGCACGCGTTTGATCGACCTTTTGAGGGCGTTGTGTCCACAAATGCACCTCTCTTTTTTGTAACATCTCTGAGCAGTCTACAACCAGGCTGTGGAATCGTTTGTTACTCAACTCTCCATTTTTACCCCTTTTATTTACCAAGAAACAAAATATTATTTAAGATCATGGTTCCATCCTCAGGCGAATTGACCATATCTAACAAAGTGTATCATCCAGAAATAAAAAAAATCATGTTGTCCACTAATCATTAATGAACAAAAGAAAACTTTAAAAATCCAAGACACACCCTTGAAGCAAACCAAGCTTATGCTTTCCAAATTTGAAAAAAAGACAAAGAAACGAACAAAAAACAAACAAACAAACAAACAAACACCACCATCACCACCACCACCACCAACAACAACAACAACAACAATATCAACAACAAACCCTTCTGACACTACCTTTCTTTCTCTGAAGCTGAAATACGCTTTAATCTAGGACAGCAAAGGTTCATTGATAGCATGTTGACGTAGCTTAAACAGTAGTATGGGGTGCCATACTTGGTAGCAAGCTTTAGAAATAAAATGAAAAACCAGCCATGCTTCTTTCCAAATACCTGTTGCTTCGCTTAGTTACAGAAAAATGATGTCAGGTAGACATGCAGTGCAATCATTTTTTTTTTAAATTTGAGTTACAGTAACCCAATATATCGTTAGCTGTGAACAACAAGCACGATCTCTGGAGCACATATCTTGGTCTACCCAGAAAGGGAGCAATAAATCATCAGCAATGGCCGATAAGCACATTCTCTTCTTCAACGCACACTTTGATTAATCCAGCAAGTGACCATAGTTAAAAAATGCGTTTGTAGCTTTTACAACAATAGAGATCACATTTTCAGAAACATATGTGACATTTGTTTCTTTGTTTTCCATATAGACAAGAATCAGTAGGAGTATTCGGTGACAAATTGAACAATTTGGTGATTGCAATGTAAATTTACCGACTGAGCTATGTCACAACTACGTTACGATGTGCATGCAATGTATATACTTGGCGATGATTACCTAAATGAAATGTAAATGTTGCAAAAAAAAATTTTCCATAGAAGACTTGTATTTCGGCTGTTTTCGTCGTTAACATAACACAAAAGTCTAACAACTTGCCTAATGTTTGAATGCTGCTCCCAAGCAATCCATTGTTGAACCATATCGTGCCGAAAAGAAGAAAATTAGGAAGAAGAGCACAGCTTTGTATACACCTTTTATCGTAAGAGAGGCCAACATACCAATACCATATATATATATATATATATATATATATATATATATATATATATATATATATATATATATATATAAGTATAAGTATAGATTATACCATGGTTTGTTGTCGATACGAAGAATATCAACGAGCACTGGGTGCCATATCTTCGTATAGCAGAACGAGCTCGCTGCGTTCACTCGTTCTGCTATATAGTATAAAGTGCGAGTTGATATTCTTCGTACCAACAACAAACCATCCTATGCTCTGTTTATCTCATGGTTGTTAAGGCCTACTTCAATAAGTTGTGCCGCACCATATGTCAAATATTCCAGCAGAGATTCAGCAGTCTCGCTGAACGCAGAAGACACCATGGTTGCTCGGAAAGTAATTTAACCCATAATATTACATCCTAAATCGGTCCTTCCGGTCATAGGGACTCTTCCGGTTATGAGTGATCTGCCAAACAGAAAGCCTATTATAGCTCATAGTGGCCTGCCCTATATGACATTTATATAAGCAGTATTTCCTGGGTCAACAGTTTCGAATAAACGAGACCTATCATCCATTACTAATTTTACTTCGAAACTCACAATAACAACATTAACAATACAACTAAAACAACATCAATAACATGATAATAATAATAATAATAATGATGATGATGATGATGATGATGATGATGATGATGATGATGATGATGATGATGATGATGATGATGATGATAATAATAATAATAAAAAGATTTAAGAAAAAATCTACAGAAGTATATTGCCAGCGTTCTCCTTTTTCCTTTGCAATGTGTTTTTTTTTAAATGTATATTGTGGCCTTAAATACATCGGATGACTAATGAACTAAAATGGGTGAGATGATACTAAATTTGTCTGCACTTTGTGTTCTTTGTCCCAGATGACCCAGCCCATGAAGCAGTGGCCATGAACCACCTCAGATCACTGATGAACGCAGGGTTCTGTGCAACGATAGCGTATTATTTCACATCAAAAGTCAATAGTTCCAATTTGTCAGAAGATCGGGGAAAAGCATATAATAGTCGGAATAAAGTAAATAATTTGATACAAAAGTTGAGACAAGATTATATATGTCAGTCTACACAAGATAATAAAAATAAACATAAAGAATTTTGGAAAATAACAAAGAGAATCATTCCCACCGGATCGTCACAGATCCCAACCGACCGTGTTATTGATAATGTTGATGTATATAAACCTTATGATATGGCAGAAGTCTTTAATCCCTCCTTCTCTGGAATTACAGACTCTCTAACCAGCAAAATCTACATCTTTCATCATAGAGGGCTCCTCAGTTTAGCCTGTCCCTTTGACTCATATTTTTAAATAAACTCATTGAAACCGGACATGTAGCTGAAGAGTGGAAGATGGCAAAAGTGACTCATATGCATAAGGATTGTCCGCACAATAAAGTCAATAACTATCGCCCGATACCAGCGCTACCGGTCACAATGGAAGTTCTACAGAGGGCTGTACAAGACCACTTCTGCACATTTTTGAGGGAACATGAGTGCTTGACTTACTGTCAGCCTGATTTTAGGAAGGGACCCTCCACAGCAACTGCTCTTGCACATTCCAATAGTTTCATACAGAAAGACATTGATAGAGGGGTTTGCTGTGGAGTGCTGTCCCTCGACCTAAAAAGGGCGTTTGACACGGTCAATCATCCTATTATGATTTTAAAAAAAATTCAACAGTTTGCACTACCGTTGTCGAACGTCTTTGGTTTAAGTCATATCTAACTGGCCGTGCGCAACAAACTGCAAGGAGATATGCATATTAATTTCCCGCCACAACTGCATAGCTGAGTGCGTTGTCTCGCTTGGTGGGATATGGCGAGATACAGGTCGGTACCTGTTGGGACAAGTGCGATATTTCTAATATTTTGTAAATAAAAGAATATTATTAAAAGCAGGTGGAAATTTTTCTTTATATATGGCTCGGGCAGTACTAGATAAATATCAGTTTGGCATTTGTGTACTTAAATTTCTCACAAAACGCTAATTTTGTGAAAAATGAACATATGATCCTGTATGTGAAAGTGATGTGACCCGTCCCCCGTGATCGCCTGACGCAGCATTTGGCTCATTGACTGCCAATGGTGACAAAGGCTTTTTGCTCTGACTTGACAAAGAGGTTTGTTGATTCATATGCTTGGTAAGCGGATCTGTCATTAAAGTACCACAGCTGCAGAGACCACGAAAGATGATAAGAATGCTCCAGATCAACAGCTTTCTCCCGCTAGCTTTGGGTGCCGAAGCGTGCTGCTTCCTCGGCCAACACCTGGTACTGAAAGGATCAATAACATTTAACCCCCGTCTCATAACAGTGCGTAACGGGCAATTTCAGCGAATGAACTATGGGTCTCAGATGCCAGCCTCAATGTCTCATTCATGAGTCCTGCGCAAAGAAAATCATACGAAATTTCAAGTGGAATTTTGAAAAAAAGTCGCATCGATATTCATCTTTTATTTCAATAATTATGTACTTAAGACGGTTATATTTATGTATGTGAGCAAAGAAATGTTTTTTGCTGAAAAAATCCCAAATAAACTTAAATGCTGTCAAATACAGCCATAACTACAGTTTTGTTTTTTTTTTTTTTTTGGTTTTAATTGTGCAACTTTGTTATTATTATCAATATTGTCAATATTTTCGTCGCAACGTTTTTACGTTTAACGTCCCCAAAAGACCTGCTGTTGATTTTTGTTTGAAGTGAACACAAAGAAACCCTGGTTGGTTTACGCTCCGCAATGTTCATGACATGTACGCCTTTGTGATTGACGAGGTGGACAGGCATTCGCTATTTATTTATACAAATCTGCGTGCAATTGTGGAATGCAGTATTTATATCTTTTTTACTGTGGACAATAACAGCCAACTTTTGAACTGACTGCGAGCGTTGGTGTTCTAATCAAGATTCATTCCGAGCGCACATGCACACATTTATGTCCGTTTTCCAGAGAAGCAGTTTTATTGCAACCATATAAATGTACATGTCTGAGAGAAAAGCATTGCGCTGTGCACTGTGCAGTTAGACTCTTCATCAGCGTCTGAACAGATATGAGACTGAGACAGGAAACTAAAATAATCCACATTTCATCATTAGAAATGAATGGAGCATGTGCAATCTAATACCATATGGTGTACAATTAAATGACCTGTGCAATAAACTGAGGACAAAGCTTAAGAAAACAACAGTTATGCAAGTGCATGTGGGTGCAGTGTTGCGAATTAGAAAGCATCTAGGTTATTGGTTATAGTAACACAGTAAACTTATTGATGGAAAAACTGGTGACCCCGGTACCACAGCATCCTAGGTATAAGCTAAGGAATCAGCTGTAATGCTACACGAAGCATCCGGTGCCTATATCGTCTCTTGAATATTCGTTCGCAAGTAGCTAGGCGCAAGGTCTACTGCCAGGACTACACACACTTTAGAACACTTCAGGTAGAATACATGCTTAAAGTGACGAAACAAACTGTTAAACCTTACAGTAGACTATAAATGTTAAGGTTGTCAAGGTCGAAAGGTCGATGGGCCCCTTAAAACACTGATTTACACTAAAAATATCATCGCTAAAGTGCTGACTCATAAACGCTTAGTTCTGAGAAAAACAGCTCTTGTAGTTTCATATATATATATATATATATATATATATATATATATATATATATATATATATATATATATATGTATATATATATATATATGTATATATATATATATACCATTTTCTTCGTTCTGAAGCTGCAATGGAATATGACGTATTTTAGATATTGCAACAACCTCTAATTCAACCATTGTCCAATGTTCTAAAACGTCATCGTATTCAATGGTGAAGTTGCCTTTAAAGGTAGAGCTTTTCTATGGCTTAACCTGCAACGCCACACGCAAAGACTTGTTGCCATGTTTATGACGTGAAGTGATTCATCAAAAAAATCAAATTGCAATGACTGTTCTGATTTGACACTAATAGAGCAGATGTGCCCCCATTCACATGATAAAAGCACATAATGCATGCCTGGCATACGTACGTACATACAGTTGCAAAGGCATAATGAATTATCCTTATAGGAAATTGCCCCCCCCCCCCCCCCCATTTGCTTTATTTCAAAGTGTTATCAAGGTAGGCGTACCAGTCCATGAGCACATTGCATACGTACGTATAAGAAGGTTTAAGGTGTCATAGTCTCACTGAAGAAAAAGTATGGTATGGGTTGTAGATGTTGTAATTCTAACAACTTAAGCCATGTACAGAGAGTATTCAAAGGCATATTACGGTAAAACGATTATTAGCAGTCTCACCTGTACACAAATGTTGCACCATCTAAAAGTGTGGAAGAGGATCTACATCTGTGTGGGCAATCAGTGATGCATTTTGCCTTATTGTAAGGGAGGGGTAATGTGACTGCTTGTTGGTACGGTTTGCATGTTGCCGAATCTTTGTAGCTAACAAATTTGTATTTGGTGCCCGGGAATCACTAGCCCGATGTGTAAATGATTTTCTATCTTAATCTGCAGCAATCTTTTGATACATGTAGGTCATTTTTTTCATTCTGCGGTTAGATTATGGGACAAATCACCACTTGATGATAGAAGTATGAGTCAGTTCAAGCCTTTAAGTATAAGTTTTGTCAACAAGTTCCCGAAGTCTAAAATTTGATGAGTTATGCAGCTACGGCAACAGATATTTATCCGTTCAGCGCACACGTCTGCGTTTCGGCCTGTCAACTATTTTTTTTTTTACGGAAAGTTGGTACCCTTGACTCATCTACGTGCTCATGTGGTTCAGCTGTCAAAGACGCACGGGATTATTTTTTTCACTTGTCCTCTATTTACTATACTATGATTAAAGTTGCATTTTATTATTACTCCGTCGTTCCATTTACTTTGCAAACAATATTGTATGGTTGTAATGGATGTTCTTTGTCAGATACTTAATTTTTTTTCAGCCATTGTTCACAAAAATGGGAAAAATTATGATGTTTAACACAGCTTATGCTGACATGCACACGAATGTAGCTTGCTATGGTGCAGATCAATTATGTAGACCCCTCTTTCTGTCTTCGTTCTGTTCCTGTGATACTTAAGCGTTTTATTTGTGATGTCTTGTTATGTTCTGTCTCTGTATATTCTTCGCGAGAGGGATTTGAACAGGTAACAGCCTTTTTTCCCGATCGCCAGTGTGCATCGGTGCAGTTTTCAGTTGTATGATTAAGACATGAAATATCTTAAAACCAACTTGCAGCAACTTTAATCGGCAAATATTTCATCAAGAACGACATAAATATAACATGTCTAGTAGTTTTTCAAATGTCAATTTGAGCCATGCGGGATGGACCTGAAATTATAATTCTCTTTGATGGATTTGGAGTGAAGGAGTTGAACAAATTTTTCCATATTGTGACAGAAGTAATGGTGTCCTACAGGAATTACTTTATCTGACTCTTCCTAAATCAAGGTAATTACCAATGCTTTGGCGGCGGAAGAATACAACAAAGACTTTTCCTGACCATATATGTTCACACAAGTCTATATGCTGCAAATCTGCTACTAGTATTATATTCAATGAATCTGTTTAATGATTTTGATGATTATTACATCTTATAATGACAAAACGAAATAAATACTTGTGAGCTGCTCCACATACACACCCCTCGCCTTCCCCCCAATGAGCAGCTCCAATCTTGCAGAAGATACTCTCACCACGTAAAAGTGAATTGTTTGGCCACTCACCTTCTGGCAATATGAAATGATGAATTAGTGGCCCGCCACAGACCGTGCAAGCTGCAGGTTTCTGTGAATTCCTTGAACATGCTGCCCGCAGACCCAATTACTGGTCGCTTCTTGGCAGTTTGCAGATGGCCGTTTTGCGCGGCCGTGACGTCATTGTGGTGCTCCATGCGCAGTAACAGTTCATTAGTAATTAATATTTGCAAGTTGTCAATCCACTTGTGTGACACGGTTGTGAAGGAGAGCACATTCACTTTTCAACCACTCAATAACCCCGACTAAAGGGAACTGATGGACTACTGGTACTTCATCCAGCAATATACCGCACTCAATCCCTGGAGACTGCTGATCTCAGGAGTATCACCTGTCCATGTAATCTTCGGATGAAGACAGCCTCTCCCTCTTCAACACTGCGTTCGCTTTTTACACTGCGGTTTGTGTTCCATCAATTTGTAGATATCGGTGTGAACACATAAGGCATGTGGAGGGATAACTTGTGAGTACGCAACAGGTACTGGGTGCGCGGTGCAACAAATACATTCCATGATCTGGTGCAACAGAGTTGTAATCACATTTGTTGTTGATTTATCGGACATTGAATAATATTTTCAGTACCGTTTTCCCCAACAATTTTATCATAAATACATCATGTGTGATAATTCATTAATACTAATTAAGAATGCGACAAAATATGGAAACACTGAAAGCCTATTGGGTGACATGAAGGCTTGGCAACTTGCCGATTTCAAGCCAATTATGATCTAAATTACATGTAGCCACCAAATTATTAACTGTGAAAGGTTCCTGAGCTCACTCAGTTGACGGATAAATATCCACGCCCAATTTATATCATGTGCACGTAAGAACATATGCACGTGTTTATTTTGAATTTAACCACATGAAGATCAATTTACTTTTTTGTTTACGTTTTATATCAAGATAGTCTTTGACGGACATGCAGAAAAGCACTTTGTTCTCGGACCTCCCGTAAAGAAGTTAATCAATGTAACACCATTCTATCTGCTTAGATTAAATTAAAATGAGAAAGAGCATAGATTCGTCATAATTGTAAGAGTTGTATTGCACAACAATATGCTTAGATGGCCATCAATAGGTCTATTTTCTTACTTGTCATGTGTTTATAAGATATAGATTATTTCTCTGGAACACATGGTAAATGCCATTATTGACATATCCTTAAAGAAAGAACTAACGGGGTGTTCATGACATACTCTGGTCTGACTTCTGGGGACATGTGTTATGTCCGAGCAAACTATTCATAACATGTATCAATACTATAACCGCATGTTTGTGTTCCTCGTATTATTTAGCTTTTTATTGGAATGTCGTCGTCGTCGTCGTCATCATCATCATCATCATCATCATCATCATCATCAAAAATAAAAATAATAAAAATCATAACAAATAAAAAAAACATAATGGGTTATACTTTTGTCATTACAGGTACCCCTAGTTTTATCTCTCTCTCTCTCTCTCTCTCTCTCTCTCTCTCTCTCTCTCTCTCTCTCTCTCTCTCTCTCTCTCTCTCTCTCTCTCTCTCTCTCTCTCTCTCTCTCTCTCTCTCTCTCTCTCTCTCTCTCTCTCTCTCTCTCTCTCTCTCTCTCTCTCTCTCTGAGCTTCTCTGAAAAGTAAAAAATCCTTAATTTGACTCTCTGACTGCCTCATTCGGTACCACTGTCTTGCAACTGGTTCGTTATTTTGGTTGTCGGTGTAAACACCGAGAGAAGAGTCACATTGTAGCACTAAAATCACACCTCGATATACAACAAGCTTTTTTTTCTGCCAAATGTTGGTGTTTAGCTTATATTACGCTGATTTGACTCAGCTGGTAATATCTGTACTTGTTTTCTGGACAGGCCGCTAACCCAGGGTCAAAGGCAAAGCTGAACTGAAGTTCATAAAAAATAATGGGTTTGACTTTTAATTTGACTCTAACATACATGAACGTTGTGCTACGATTGATGCCTTTGTCTTTATTTCTTTGCTTGTACAATATTATTGCATGTACTGACACATTGATATATTTGTACTCACAAGGTTCATTTCATATGTTTGTGTTGGGCAAATCGGTATAGGCATAAAGCTTGTGAGTCAAATGTGGCCTTACCACTCAGATTAGTCAATTAATTGTTCAAAGTGACTTTAAGAAGCAATATTAACACTAAATATTGCCTTAACCTTGTACATTGTACCCATGAGCTCAGGTTTGTTGACAGGTAAATTTCTTGACAGGTAGATTGAGGCAAATAGTGCAATTTATACTGCAATTCCGTTGGTATATCGGTCCGTTTCCAATGAGTGTTGTTCATTTGCCATGCATGACTCTGTCCATTTTCAAGCAGTAACTTCTCATGGCGTTTTGGTAAATCGGGTTGACATCCTGAAATGCCATATGTACTGAGGCTATGTTCAAAGCACCGAGTCCTGCAAGGGCCCCGTATCCCAGAAAATCAGACATCTGAAGGGTACACATATCTGAGAACGTATCCTCAAGGAAAAAGCAACCTTGGTTTTGAAAAGCGTGGCTGGAAAGCTCCTTTATAATGCGACCCCCGTGGTGCACACACACCAAACATAATGTTTGTGAATATACTAATAGGTACACCCTTCTGATAAATCCCAGTCAGAAATCAGCCGGTATCCACAGAAGGCGAGGAGTTTGATCAGCTAATTGATTAAGTACTTTCATTCCATGACCACTGATAACATACAATAGAGTTTGGTAGCCAACACATGGAATTATTGCGGATATACAACAACTAGTATTTTAGTCTTTCACTCAGCTTGCGTATAAAGAAATATACAGGTCATATTTCAGCCACAGGGACTATTTAATCTGACCCCAAGTGCTGTTGCTGCTGTCCCTGAACCTACTGCCTGTCTGACTTACATTCCTTGAAATGTATTAATGAAGGGCTCCGAAAATAGCCCAGTTCAACAGGTCAATGTGAACGTGTAAATCCCTAGTATCTGCATCACACATACAGCACTCGCAACCTTGCTGCTGGCGTTTCAAAATTATGTGATTCAGTGCTTAATATAAAATTTTACATCTCATTGATTCTCTTTGTACCTATATACACAAACAAATGTAACACGGCTTTAAAGAATCACGATTTTTTTTCTTTAAAACTTCTCCTTCTATCCGGAGGTAAACATATATCGAATCAGATTCAAGACAAGGAACGTTTTGAGGCATTTATCGGTTTAGATTTCTGTCCTGGGCATGCCCGCATAACATGTATACTGTGCGTTTGGGTATATTTTCCACAAACTGCACACATTACAGGAAGACAAATCTTTGGAAAGCGCACGGCACAACTTTGCAAATTAGAGACAACAAAACGCACTCTAATTTAACTTAGGGAACCACTCTTATGTTATAATGTGGCATTCCCATGGTTGTGTGCTGCTGCTTTTCCACCTGTACAAACTGCGACTTGCTCAATCACCTTTAACGCAAAACATAACAAAAGGCAGTGGTCCCGGTAACTTTTTGCGTTTCACGTAGGCAATGATGTTTTCTTGCTTGATAATCTTGAACGGCATCTAGAGATGGCTTCAGCAATAGATTCCACCAGAAATTCGACAAACTCTATAATCGTCAGCAGGCTCGCCCCAAAACACAGACCGAGACAACCACCAAGGTCGCCTGTAATGAGAGTGCATTGGACAGAGTAATGATACATAGTGAACATTATCGTCAATAAAACAGATG
>CAXHWN010000157.1:7500-10000 GCA_964020975.1 Hermodice carunculata | reverse complement strand
CAAAACCCGGACCCAACGGGAGCGGAACCAATGTGAAAATGGGGGGTCTTTTGGAGCTTGTATTGAAAAAAAATGAAATTTTACATAAAATTTGGTGTATTTTGGGGCAATTTGGAGACAGGAATTGAAAAACACAGGGGTTTTTGGGTGAGACAAGCGAAAAAGGGGGGTCTTTTAGAGCTACAAGCAGGAAAAAGTGGGGTCTTAGAGAGCGACAAGTACCGAAAATAGGGGGTCTTTTCCGCGGCGCCTACCCGTATAGCAAGGTATAGGAAGTACCCCCCCCCCGGGGGGAATATCAAGGGCTTTTAGTAGAGAGGTATTCTTGGACCGTTTACCGACACATCGCTTCACAAAAGTAGTTCAGAGTGGACTCTAATTTAGTCAATGAATTGTTCGATAAGGATAAGGTTTCAAGTCTATAAGTGAGAATAGGTGGACATACGCTTTTCCAAATAAGAGTTTTGGCTTTGAGTCTGACCCGGGTACGAGGGACCAGTGATAGAGAGACTGTTATAGTTAAGTCTACACTGTTGAATACGATGTTCAATGTGATCATTACATGTATTTTTGTTGTTAAAATATATTCCTAAAATATCAACATCGTCGCTCATGGACATCCGTTCACCATCTAAGTATATACCGGGAGGATAACGACAAAATGTTGGACCCATATTGACAAATTTAGATTGATGAGGGTTAAACTGAAAATCTCCAGAACTTTGAATACTCAGTACAAATATCAATAGAGTTCTGCAGACCTGACAGAGTACTGCTGAAGAAAGCAACATCGTCAGCGTAGGTTAATATGATCTAAGAATTATCACCTGTATGGAAACCGTTGGATTCAAGCTGACATCTCGTAACATGTCATCCATAAAAATATGGAAGAGGTTTTTAGATAAAGCGCCACCCTGTCTGACACCTCTTTGAACAGGAAAAGAACGACTGGCGTCACCGTTCCACCTAATAAAGGCATGGGAGTTAGAGTACCATTTATATAATAGAAGCGAATGACATTTTGGGAGAACATCAATAAGTTTATACAAGAGCCCGGCATGTCATATACTATCGAAACATTTTTGGACATCTAACGTACATAGATATACCGGCAAATGTCTATCGTTGTAGTAAGAAATAACATCATGAAGGAATGCACAACCGAAGGAAGCGCTTCTCTCTTTACAGAAACCAAGTTGTACATCACTAATATTGTCCTCATCGATCATAAATAATTCAACTAATTTAGCGTGAACAGAGCTCAGCATTACAGGTCTATAGTGTTCAACAGCGTTAGGGTTAAGGGTACTTTTTTCAGAATTGGAACGATGACGCCATTCAAGAAAACCTCGGGTGCAGTACAGCATACGATCATTTGTAAAACTACGAAGAACGTTCATTAAAATAATACTTTATGAGCCATGATCGCACTAGCACTGTCGATACCAATGGCAAGCTAACGAAATCCATTTCGAAATCTAATGGAAATTGGCCTGACGATTGCGTAAATAACCGATATCCTGGTCACACCCCCGGGGTCACACCCCTGCGTTTGTCAGTTAGTAGGACACGCGTGTCCTTCTTGGGGCGAGGGGGCGGCTGTGAGAAGTAAACCCTTGCATGTGTGGATATTTCACCTGTTTGCCACATTTCATTCTGACTTCTTAGCAACCCAGAATATTGCAGTTGTGCACATGCATTTTGAAAGTACGGAACTGAACAGATCTAATAAGTATCAAATGCAACGTATCTGCTACTATATTCGCGTTCGCTTCACCAGCTGTCTTTTTGAGAATGTGTCCCGCTTATCGGAGAATAACAGTATTTAGAACTTCAGGATTCATACAATTCGTTGAACAATAAAATAAAATAATCAAGTAAAACTACAAAGCAAAATGAATTTCAAATTTTAACACCTAAGTTTGAAATACAAATCTAATGGTTAGGGATATTGCAGGACTCTTTATTTACACTGCATTAAAAATCTTTTTTTTCACCATAATTTGAAAAGTCCAAATAATTATGTGTTCATCTTACCTTTTATACTAGCTAGAGTTGAGTTAAGGATAATTTAGTATTTCATGTTTCAATATTTCGTAGCAAAAACATGTTGCGTGCCATTTAAAAATAATAGTTTTCTTCTTGTATCAAGCCTACCGATCCTGGTGATAGAAACAGGTACAATACGTCTCATGACACAGATATTCAGCGTGACGTATTCACGTAATAGAACAAGATAACATGCACTTTGTGCGATGGACCAAGAATCCATGCAACTACGTCTTTCAAACACATTTTGTCCTCTTTTTTAGCAACTATAATTTAAATAAACAGTTTGCAGAGATTATTGTATTAAGAGGACGGGCTTATAGGCTATTTAGAAATAAAAGTATGCCAAACCTCCTGCCAGTATGAGAGAGGTTTGTTTTTTTTCTTTTCTTTGGCTTTCTTTCTTTCCTTCCTTTTTTGTTGTTGTTGATTCTGTTGTTTTTTTCTTATT
>CAXHWN010000157.1:0-5000 GCA_964020975.1 Hermodice carunculata | reverse complement strand
CATCTTAAATAAAACTGTACACTAATTTGTGGTACAGGTAAGCTATGTTGGCAGCGATGGAAATTAACTCTCCGGAAAACAAACAAACAAAAATCTTGATATTAACGAGAAAAAAGGATGTCATGGAATCTTGCTATCTTACATTTGATACACACTGGACCTATATCGTACATTGAGTAGCTTTCTCTTACTTCAAGATCTGTTTTTAACGCACCACATGTGAACCGCACAAAAAGGGTTATCGTTCGCGACGTCTTGAGATTGTTTGAAGCCTTTGAGGCTGATTCACATGACAACATACTTAACGTAAAGTTTCATATAAGACAAATCACATGTCAGTCCATCAACAATGCCATGAATATTACCTTGACGTCAAAGCTTTATCAAATTACGGGCTGTTTATAAAGTATTCACTGTATACCTATGTCATGTATACTATCAACTTTTGATCATATTGGCGCCAACTTGGACATTTCTTTTCATTTACCTTTATTTTTTTTACCTTTGCCCATTTATCTAATTTTTACTTGAACAGCATCTAGAGCTATTTATGGACCAAATTCCGAAATTTCAGTGGTAGCTATTTGTACACGAATATCCTTTTACAATTGTTGAAGGGGACAAACAACACAGTCACAGAGTTTTTTTCCCAGTGTTTTGGTATTCTGTTTCTATTATAATTTTTCATTCTTGTCTGTCTGTCCATATATATATATATATATATATATATATATATTGGAATGTTGTTCAGCCGCGGAAATGAATAGAGGGCAAATATGACACATATTTTCAAAAAGCACTTGTGCATCATATAAAAATGTACAGTTCACTGAATATTTTAACGACAATTATAATAATCACCATAACCTGTGACAGGCAATGCGGCGTAGGAATTATCTGCTCTCTCATCATACTTGAACCGAAATAAATATCTAGTGATGGATGGACCAAAAGAGATAGGGGTGGTTTCTTTCTCTCTCTCTCTCTCTCTCTCTCTCTCTCTCTCTCTCTCTCTCTCTCTCTATATATATATATATATATATATATATATATATATATATGCGTTTAGTGATGCAACACCCCAAGTTCACATTACAAGAAGAAAACCCTGTATATCCCAGTTTCTTCTTAATCACAAGGAAATAAACATATGATGGGTATATGTGAATATGCAATCAAGTTTTAATCGTGGTATATTTCCAAGAATCATGCGATTATTCTTCAGTAAACAAACGAAAAATGGATCGTGCCGACTTATGTATATATTGGACAAGAGACCTGACATTGCAGGAAAATCCTTATCCCCGATGTGAGCAAAACTAGAGAAATTGCGGGCACCAGGTACGCGATCATTGGTAAATAAAGCAAATCATCAGCAGGACGAAGTACCACCTGTTGAATCACGGATTTCTCGTAGGAGGATAGAGTCATGCAATGTGGGGATACACTGAGAAATATTACCAGTATTTAATCGACTTCCATGTTCAAGATGACAATTAATGACGGCTTTACTCATGTACTTGTACACGGTATACAGTATTGTCCTTTAACTCATCAATGTTGGCTTTGATATGGTGTAAATTTGGTTGTAACGAAATGACTGTCGTCATTTTGTGTATACATAGATTGGTTAGTTACGGGTCATAAAGTGAATTTACTTTGCATCCAATATGCTTCTTTGCAGATTGCAAAATATGGCCGACAATGACCGCTGGCTCCTCTTCATCTGAAATATGCGACAGAGACTGGTGGCACTTTAATCTAAGCACAAAATACGGCTTCATGGGATATGGAAGAGACAACAGAGGCCCACAAAAAGTTTTCAATTCGTGAGTGATAAATATCAGACGTTAATCAGATTCAATCATACCTGAACGTCATCTTAATCACCAGAAATTTACAAACTTTCCAGTTATACGCCTGCGGTCGTAAGGATATGTAACTTTACCTTTAGAAGCAATACCGAAGATATATGGCAGTTGGAGCGTCATCCGTCTATTTCTTGTGCTAAATATTTCATTCATGCCTTTAAGCACTCAGGGGTGATGTTCCCATTACTTTGAATTCCCGAGTGAAACCGGCTAAAAACTCTATCAGTATCGTTGCAAGGCGTTAACGTCAAGTCTTTTAAGGTAGTGTGCTGAAAATGAAGTATGCCTATCAGTGGTCTGTGCGAATTTGCCTTTATATGGATGTACAATGATATTTTTTTTTTCGCTCAAGCCATACATCTGACTTCGATACATCTGTGACAGCTGTAGTATGTGGTGAAACCATTTCGTTAATGGCAAGATCGCTGTACTCTTGTATTTGTAATATGTACATGTGGCTAATCACGTCTGAAAATTTCATTGAAAACAGTTTACCAAATGGCACTTCCTTTGGAACAACTCTCGAAATAGGCAATATTTCAAACTGTGGACTCCGTTCACCAGTTCCCAAGGACAATTTCGTACCTATGTAGCACTTCGCGTTCGAGGTTACTTAGAATATTCACATTAGAAATAGCATAGCGTATCGCGACATGGGGTAACGTTGTTACAAACTGTCTAAGCCACATTTTAAGGACAGGACGCATGAAAATGCACCTGTCTGTAGATTATTTTGAAATACAAAGTCCGATGATGCCGAAAGGCACCAGCTGAATGAATTCTAAAACAGCACATCTATTTACATTGTCTCTCATGTATGAAGTCAAAATCGATGGCAATTCACCAGACACATTCACGTACATTTGGACAAGTTTGTATAATTTCCACATCTATTGGTAAAACCTATCTACACACTACATTAGGCATCGATCTCCGTATATCAATATCACTCCAACAATAATTTTGTCATATAGGTCTTCATGCGTTATTCTCTAGATTGGAGGGTACCGTGAGCTAGCTCGCCCTCTATTGGTGGCCCATGTGCATGATGTGCTTACTTTATATTCGTCATCGACCTTTCAAGCTTGTTTCTTCATTACATGTATTCATTCAATGGGAATGACTCTCTGTGGGGATATGAAGTATGTAGTAAAATAAAATAAGTGGCATTAATAGTAGATTTTAGTCGACAGAGACATGAATGAGATGATAAAATGGCAATTTTGAAAGAAGTCTATCTTGGATACAATATTATTAATCATAAAAAAGAGTATGTTAACGAGTTATTGGAATACATAATATGTAACCGTGCGCCATTACTGTTTCAAATAAGTAAATTGAAGCGATTCCCAAACTAAATCGAACGTCAATAAATACATTTTAATCACAAATAGAATATGTTTCACTTTCGTTTAAATAAGGATACAGATCTTTTCTCTTGTAAATTTAAAGGTATCTGATATCATATCTTTGGATCATGATGTTTGATAGTAACAGATGAAAAAACGATTGTACAAAAAGATATAAATAAATCTTTCTGCTCTTGCAGGAGTATGAATGTACGTCTGAAATTATAACAAACATATTCTGAATGTAATTGGCAATACACCATTACATATCATATAAAACAGTCCATTCACAATTCTAAACATAAAAAAGCCGTCAAAATTATTCACATACAAAACAGTTCATAAACCTATATTGATTAAATAAGGGATATATATGTGCATTCAACTTTGGGAAATTCAAACCCCACAATATATAGTTTTGTTATATAACCAATCAATCCAAATAACCTTTATAACCACATACCCATGTAACATTACAGTAAGTAAATTATGGAAACACTAAAGCATTATATAAATTAGTAAGTAATTAATTTCTTTAAAATACTATTATGTACTAACCTTATTTACAGTTTGAGTCATATGATAGTCTCAGTTTCATTGTTCGTCTAAGCATACTCCATAAAACGTAAACTTCTGAACTTATAAAAATATAACAATTACCATTTTGGATTTTTAAATTATCAGAAACAGACATCCTTGTTAAAATGACTTCATTTCATTAGCTGGACAGACTGTCTCATCTAAGTAAGCAATATATATATATATATATATATATATATATATATATATATATATATATATATATATATATATATATATATATATATATATATAAAGAAAAAGACGAAGGAAAGACTACTCATTTCAAATTCATATCATAGCACTTTATCTCTATGCAAAATTAGTAAAGGCAGTTGTTCCGCAAGTCTTCAACACTTGACTATTCTTGGCTCCAATAGAGATGCAATTAAATATATAATGATATTACTATACCCAGGACCAAGGACGATTGGTGGCTCTCATGTACTCAGCATATTATTTACTCAAGAGGTATGAAAGGATTTCCGGACTTATAAACTGGTACAGCAAGAATCTTTTGTCTCACTGGTCTCTTGACAAACATGGCTTTGTGAGGTGTGACTGTGCCTCACTAGCGCCCATCTTCATACCTGAATTACCATATCAAACAACAATATGGATCCTTTGAGTCGCAAACATTCAACGAAGAGGTGACGTTTGCCTCTTGTAACTGTTCCTGTGACATGCTCTGAGAATCTGACATAACTGCATGATAGTCCCTACAAGCGAAAGCGTAGGACTGCCAGATTTTGATGTAATGTTTTGGACTTTGATTGTTGTACCAGAGAGAGTTATTTCAGAAGAGTCCATGGCAGTTCTAGACTCAGACGCAACAGTTCAAGCACCCACAACCTTCCTACCACAAAGGGTTCTATCAAATTACCTGAATCAGTCTGTCCTGATCTTCTTTAGGATTTTCACAAGTTGTCCTGTCGAAAGGTCTCACTTAAGAGTGGCTTATGGCTCGTTTGTGCTATTTACTCTGCAGTAATGATATTCTATCTGGGAGCATTATCACCGCACTGTTGACTATTCTGGATGGATTGAACTGCGTATGTTTCCCCCGCTGATCCTTAGCATATGTGTTTTTTTCTACATTTGTTGTTGTATTAGATGTACCTCTCGTATATTCATATATATATATATATATATATATATATATATATATATATGTGTGTGTGTGTGTGTGTGTGTGTGTGTG
>CAXHWN010000156.1:0-22000 GCA_964020975.1 Hermodice carunculata | reverse complement strand
TGGGGTCCATGGAGTAGACTGTTATAGATACATTGCTCCCTCATTAAAACACTGATGATGGGGTCCATGGAGTAGACTGTTATAGATACATTGCTCCCTCATTATAACACTGATGATGGGGTCCATGGAGTAGACTGTTATAGATACATTGCTGCCTCATTATAACACTGATGATAGGGTCCATGGAGTAGACTGTTATAGATACATTGCTCCCTCATTATAACACTGATGATTGGATCCATGGGATAGACTGTTATAGATACATTGCTCCCTCATTATAACACTGATGATTGGATCCATGGGATAGACTGTTATAGATACATTGCTCCCTCATTATAACACTGATAATGGGTTCCATGTAGTAGACTGTTATAGATACATTGGTCCCTCATGATAACACTGATGTTACAAACTAGATAGCCCTTATCAGTTTTTGAGTCCACAGTTGTGTTCTGGTGTCAGGCTGGCAGCCTGCCTTAAAAGACAACCTTACACTAAGCTTAGTACTTTCCTTGCTGTTTATACTTCTTATGGAAGACCACCTGTGTTGAGAGACCTCAAATTAGGTCATCAGGGTGGTTTTTCAAGACAGGTAAGTACTGAATTGGAGGTTTTTCTGTTAAAGCTACAAGAAAAAAAGGTGAAACTGGTGTTGTTGAAGTGGGAATATCATGCATTGATAGGATTGAATACATATGTAAACTTTCAAAGTCGGAAAATGCATGTAATGGAAAACCATAAGGTAGAAACACAAACTAATTGCATGTTGCAGAAATTGATTAGAAAAGGCCTTCTGTTGATTGTAGACAGAAAATGGGCGTAAAAGCTGTAGAATATTGCTGTAGAATATTGCTGGTGGCCAGCTGGTCCTGCTGGGCCTAGTGTTTATATGTCAATATGGCTAGGCAGAGGCTAGAGAGCAACAAGTGGCTGTTTGATCTGTACCTACCACAGATAACACTCCTCCTTTCAATTTATACATGACCACGTTAATGATGGCAATTTGTGGTGAGTTATGTCAGTGGAAACATGTGTCACCTGCTTGTGAGGCGCCACATAGTGTCCACATTGGTTGTGCTCCAGTCATCTGGACCCAAGCAGTGCCAGCTTACGGCATCAATTGGAAGTGTGGAGTGGTAGGGAGAGGCCGGCTGACTGGCTCAGGTGTGGCGTCCTGGTAATGGATGCATGGCTACTGCTGGGGGCCTTCGGGGACTTGCCATCCAAGATGTAAATTGATGATGACTGTGTACCGTAGCCCCATTGCAAGGGTAACCCAGTACCATTGTCTTGTGGGTAATTACGAACAGTTACACAGTTTGTGTTGAGATAATTGATGAGAGTGCAGTACCGGGAGGTTGGACCCTTCAGTCAGAGGCTCTGGAGGATTTTTTCACCTGGTACTGGTGGCTGGGAAAGGCTACGTATCAATGGATGGTGCAGATCATTGACTGTAGCACTAAAGCACTGTGCAGGTCGTGTGTAAATATTACATGATGGTGATGCTGCAGTGTGGATGGAGGATGGAGATGGCTGTGCTAGGGTGGAAATGGAGATGTAGCACTGGGCAGTTCAAAGCCTGATATTT
This sequence comes from Hermodice carunculata, assembly GCA_964020975.1. Taxonomy (NCBI): domain Eukaryota; kingdom Metazoa; phylum Annelida; class Polychaeta; order Eunicida; family Amphinomidae; genus Hermodice; species Hermodice carunculata. The sequence continues at coordinate 20,412 of CAXHWN010000156.1, read as the reverse complement.
TACGTGTACATATTTATAATGAGCATAGTGTGCTTTGGGTGATGGTGGTAGCTGTATGGGTCAGAGTGAGTTGGCTACCAGAGGAGGCTCTTATGATCTGTATCTGCTCATCAATATTACGGCATGTTCTCACCAATAGCTACATTAGAGATCAAAATCGGGCCAGAGAAGAAACATTGTTTTTGAAGCTGTCCTCATAACCCAGTTATTGGCAGACCTAGCCCAACATCTGCATATTTGCACACGCACTCCAGGATGGCGTATGTGGAGACTGCAGTCAATTTGTGTTGATCTACTAGCAAGGTATATATAGATACACTGCGCTCACACAATGACTATGCAGTTTCAACCCAGATTGATGAGGACGGAGCAGTCAAAATACATGTTATGTCTAATTGTGGCTCTTACAAAATTAATATATGTGAATGCCTGCTTCTAATGCACAGTGGATAACTTGAAAATGGATGACAACAAGTCAAGCAGGACACATATAAATCTATTGTCAGTTTCCATGGTAGTGGGGATGCTCACCAGTGCAGTGAGTGGTTTTTCTGGACCATGATTCACAATGCAAACTGAAACTAGGACTAATGCATAAAAAAAAAAATTGATCACTAGCTGACAGCACTCTTGTGGATTATTCAGTGACAGCCAGCGATAAGCCTGATGCAGCTAGAGTGGAATCAACGCCGTTACCTTGTACCTGATGTAGATCTTAATATAAACTGTCACAGGGTCTGAAAAATAAGGACAACAACAGGATCGAAAAAAAAATCACATGAGAGAATTTTGGTGTATCATGGAGAATCCAATATACTTGAGTACAAAAGGCATTGACCGGCACCCACTGATGACATTGCTGAGGTCTTATATTGCCCCTCATTGACAGTCAGCTTAACATCCTGTAGTGTGCACCTTTGGGTTTGTTTGGTTGTCTCCTTGGTTTGCAGACCTGACCTGTGAAATGAACTTTCACTGATCTTTGTGGTCTGTGGCATTAGATGCTCCAGTTGTGGCCTGGGCTATGTTGTCAGAGAATAGCGGTGATTTAGACACAAAGGTTCCTTTTATCTAAGCCACTGACCATGGTCTGCATTGGAACCAACACTGCCATGTTGAAAAGTGTTTTGAAGAAGAAACAGTCGAGTTCCTCCTTAAAGTTGAGTCCGTCCGACCGGCCGGCTGAAATAGGAATGGACAATAACGGGCTTCAGAGCTTTCATGTCTACGATGAGGACACAGGCAGTATTATCCTTAATACTACAGATCTGCAGGTACACACAGTGTGCTAGTTTGTTAAGTTTAAGTTGCTCCCCTTGAGACATGTTTGGGTACTCTATTGAAGTATGTTAAAAATTCCAGAACTATTTTGGCTGGATGTTAGATTAAACTTTTAGAACCTGACTCTGATATTTGCATGTAACTTTCTCATTAGAAAGTACCAGCCTCAGTTTGATGTCATAAATGTTAAGGATCAGTTTTAGTCATTAAGAATACAGATCCATAGATGGAAAGCTTTTCGTCAGTATATCTTGAGTGCACTGAGGAAGCTTGTGGACTGGGTGCCAGTCCAGACCATGGAGTTACATGGCATGATGAGGACACCAAGGATAACCCTCATTGTTTGGCATGATGAGGACACCGAGGTTAATCCTCATTGTATAGCATGATGAGGACACCAAGGATAATCCTCATTGTATGGCATGATGAGGACACCGAGGATAATCCTCATTGTTTGGCATCATGAGGACACCGAGGTTAATCTTCATTGTATAGCATGATGAGGACACCGAGGTTAATCCTCATTGTATAGCATGATGAGGACACCGAGGTTAATCCTCATTGTTTGGCATCATGAGGACACCGAGGTTAATCCTCATTGTATGGCATGATGAGGACACCGAGGATAATCCTCATTGTATGGCATGATGAGGACACCGAGGATAATCCTCATTGCCATATACTTCCAGGTGCACATATTTACATGCAAGTATTTTATTATACCCACACCACACCCCACCCACACCCCTTTAATCGAAAATAGGGGGTGCACTGTTTTTGGCTTGTTAGGCTGCTGGACTGTGGGTTTTTATTTCCGCTGCTGTGTACAGCTGTATAGAAACATAACTGAGTATGCAATACAAGACCTACTACTGGAGACTTGTGTCAGTGGGTACTATGGAGAGAGGTGTCAGTGGGTACTGTGGAGAGAGGTGTCAGTGGGTACTATGGAGAGAGGTGTCAGTGGGTACTGTGGAATAAGGACTTTGCAAAGTCAAAATGCTGAGTATCTTCAAAATTGCCTTGTGTAGAGGTTCTATTCCAACTACAATTCATAGGTTTGTGCTGTAGGTGCATGAAATGATTTCAAGGAAAACAGATTTATAAATTTGGCACATTTGAACAATTTGACTGTTGAATGTCTGAAAACTTATGACAGGTGAAGGTGCCATTCCAACATCAATTCACAGGGTTTTTAGCTCTGTAGACCTAAGGTCACAGAGCTTGTAGGATTGCTTATGTCCGTCCACCCGTCATGTTGTCTGTCCATCCATAAACTTTTGGGTTGTCAGCGCGATACGGTCCACAGTTTTCAAGTTAGCCTAATATAACTTTCAGGACTTGCAGCATGTATAAAAATCTAGGTTCCTTTTGATATTGGTGGCACCACCTACAGTATTATGTCATATAGGGGTCAAAATATGAAAATCTCGTGAACACTCTAGCATCTTTAATTTTTGGAGGATCTTCACCAAATTTGGTGGGATTGTGAAGGATGTCAAAGTCTAAGGTGCTAATGATAGTGCATGTACATGTAGTGGCGCCATGTATAATTTGACGGAAATTATGAGCCAAAATGTGTTTTAAGATATAAAATTCCATATTTGGAAAAATAATTAGATTAGATTTGCCAAAGATATATATATATATATATATATATATATATATATATATATATATTATAAGATATATAGACCATGTCCAATGCTAGAATGTTATGTAATATCAGTGACCTTGACATTTTGTGAGGTCACCATGCCTGTAAAGTTGAAAGAGGTGATTTTGTAATGGCAGGGTGTCGCTTGGACATAATGGCAATGTCAGGACAGCACCAGGCCCATGGGCCTCATATATTACATAATGTGGGTGACCTTGATCTTCTATCCCAAGGTCACTGAGGACATAAAGTTAAGGACTCACTCATTGTTGTGTTGGCACATGCAACAATTTCCATCACAGGAATTGCACAAATAAGCTATGATTATATGCAGAGCTAAGTGCCATCTGGTGGACACTTTATACACTAAATGTACATAAGCTTCATATGTTCAGAAGCCACTTGAGGACTCGCAACTGTGAAATTAAGAGACCTGTGCAATACCAGCAGAGCATTAGGTCCGTCGGCCTCTTGTTATGTAGGTGCATCCAATGAACCACAATTTTAAGTTGTAGAAATTGGTAAGCTATACTTATTATGGGTATTTTAAAAGTTTTAAGTGTTGAATATCTTCAAAACTGTTATGGACTAAGATTGTATAATTCATAGGATTTTTACTGTAGGTGCATTTACTGAAACACAAACAAAACATGAAAGTTATAGAATTTTGATTGATGCTAATGAGGGACACTGGAACAAAATCAGGGTTGAATGTCCTGAAGACTGCAACAGATAGAGGTTCCATTTTAAATTGAAAGTATGCCAAGGAAAGCTGTTGACCTGGACCAGTCTATCTGTGACATTGTAGACATGCCAGTTGCTGAATGAAAGGAGGGATTACAAAGACCTTAAATCTGCTTTCATTGTTAAGTGTCACTAGACCACATATTTAGGATTCATTACCTCTGACAGTACTCCAATCTAAATTACATTTGTATTTGTTTTCAATCAGTTGACTTAATGACTATTATGTATCTAGCTATATTAAAAAAAACCTCTCTGTGTATGTTGTCATGTACTCCCTTTACATCTCACCTGTTTCCTTGTGTATCCTGTTTCAGTGTATATGTTGTTCACCAGAAATGAAAGGAGCCCATCTGAGGGTATAATTTATGTTGTGTTAATCTTGATGTACTGTCAGTGCAGTGAACTTCACTTCACTTCAAACTTAGGAGCACATCCACTTTTGTTGAAATTGGCTCTGGAAGAGTGGCAGCTGTAAGATTAAATTTTTCAAATAACAGAATGTTCATAAACAGAGGATATATGTCCCACAGTGTATCCTGGTATCCAAAGTTAAGGTATGCTCCCTGAGATCCTGGTATCAAAAGTTAAGGTATGCTCCCTGAGATCCTGGTGTAATCCAAAGTTAAGGTATGCTCCCTGAGATCTCTGTGTCCAAAGTTAAGGTATGCTGTCTGAGTCTGCCCCAACATTTTTACTTAAATTTCTCGTTGCTAGAAAACATTTTGATGAGCCTTGTGTAAGACCATTGATGATGGCGCACCCTCTTGGGTCAGCAGTTTTCCTTGGCTAGGGTTTGGCACCATGCATGCATCCAATATTAAGGGTGGCTACTGACTCCCTAATGACAGACCTGTTTTCAGCTCATCCACAATTCTCAACAAAGATGTTTTTCCATTAACCTGAAATACAGGTAAAAACAGTAAAGCATAGGACAATAAAAACATGGAGATATATTAATACATTGACAGGCGACAATTGATATTCTGGCCTTTGGGTGATTGGAGCAGAAAAGTGTTAATGTCATAAGTATGGTAGACATGGCAGTGTCACACACATTGTACTTGGATACTTACCCCCCCCCCCCCCCCCCCCCAGCCGATTAATGATAATTTCTTACAATACACATGAAGGAACAGTGGTGTGGTTGTGCTTACTGACACAGGTGTGGTCCCTCACCTCTGTCACCTGATCACCAAATAGATTCACCAAGCTACAGTGTCAGGTCCTGGTTGTCATGACAACCATATCTAGGATTGAGGCATTGGAGAACATTGCTAGGTGCACTGTGTACACAGAGTAGAGGGTGACAATGCCTGGGCACAAAGTGACTAACATGTCATTTTGTCAGAGCTGTACATCATGAGCTGTACATCATGAGCTCTACATCATGAGCTTCATCCCTGCAGGTCTACCCAACCTTGAAATGTTTTCTAGGTTGAAGAGGATGCAGGTTGAGGATGGCTTGAAGGTTGATGCCTGGAAAGTCAGGTTCCAGTATTCCCTGCAACCTGCCACCTGACTTGCCGAGTGCACACAGAAAAAAGCCTGATGCCGGACATTTGAAAGAACAGATGTTATTTAGGCACAAATGTTAACAAAATGCTGCGTTCCTCAGTCCATACCAAGAGAGTGCCTTGTAAACATATCAAATGTACGTGTTGACATGTAGAATGTACCTTTGCGGCATGTTTTGAGTATTCTGCTGGCTAAAAATTGGCAAAACAATGCCAAAAATGCATCAAAATTACACTGGTTTGCCTGTGCCATAGCCTGTTGTCTTGGAATGAAAACATGCCATATGTGGCACTGTCTTGAAGCTCTGGATTTCTGATAATCAGTTAGATGGCTTCCTATTGGCTAAAAGTTACATCAATGCAGTTGATTTATGCTAGAAATGTCATATTCTGAAGCTGTCAGTTGCTGTTTTAGACACCTCTTTCCATTGGCTAACAATGGTGTAATGCAGAACTTTATATCACTTTTCAAATGATTAACTGATGTTTGATAACATGGGCCAATAGAAAAAGGGGTTTTCAACTTGCGATATACATTATAATATTGTTACAACTTGCGCCCAGCTCCAGATGGGAAGCATGCAGCACGGTGACTGTCTATGCAAAGGGACCACAAAACTGGCCATTTCCTTGTGATTACAATGTAAAATAATTGTGACATTTTGTATCAGACTAAGATGCAGAAAGGGTCCTACCAAATGATTTGAAATGGTGACAGAAGTTTATGGAATGAAATTAGCCACATTTTGGGTGCCAGTGATTGCAAAACCATGTTTATGAAGTTGACATGCACAGTAGAATATTCCAGTTTGGCATGAGGAATCTGACTGCTAATTGCAAATAACTCATTAAATATGCAGGATAATGAAATTTGAAACACAGGTACTCCATCCCATATGGCAACACTCCATCCCATATGGTAACACTCCATCCCATATGGTAACACTCCATCCCCCCAGCACTGGAACAAAATAAAGAGTCATCATTCGGGGGGGGGGGGGGATGTAGGGACCACGGCTATAGACTTGATATTGGCGGTCAGCACTAGGGGCCTAATGATCACCTGGCTGATGGCTGGCATTAGCAGTGTAAGGGTTAATACTTTTTAAAATACAAAATTACATATGTAGCTTGTGTAGAAGACTAAACTTGACAGGACAACACTGTGACTTCAAGAAGACAAGAAAATGAAGGAACACAAAATGAAAATAAACACATTTATTGTTTGGCCAAATAAGCAATGTGACTGCTCCAAAAAAACATAAAATAATAGTATCTTAAACCAGTTCAGGTGACATGCACTGTGAATGAACAGTCAAAACCATCATAAAACAAGAAAAATAATAAGAACAGGAAGAAAGAAAAAATGGGCGGGACGGTAGGAAATTTATCTGACGATGTTGACTGAACCGAGGCACAAAACCAAATGAAAGAAAGGAACTGGCGGCAGGCTAAACAAAGAAACTGAATCACGTGATATCAAGATTCAGGAATGAATATCAACGAGCCTGTCTTTTATTGCCCAGTACTTACGTAATTTGAAGTGTACACATTCAGAAAACCTGCAGCTGCATTGGCAGACCCCTTTGGACACATTGCCAAATCATTTTGAACATTTTGTGAAAGTCTAGATTGGCAAAGAAAGAACAGTGACGTATAGGACTGGTAAACAGCATGCTGTGGTATAGGACTGGTAAACAGCATGCTGTGGTATAGTATAGTATAAACATATTTATTTTCTCTGGATTGCCTAATAGTACACAAAGACTAATCTGGAGGCTCTCCAGTATAGGACTGGTAAACAGCATGCTGTGGTATAGGACTGGTAAACAGCATGCTGTGGTATAGGACTGGTAAACAGCATGCTGTGGACATAGCAGGAGTGGAAGTATGACAGCTTGAGCTTCCCAATACATGTAATGTTGGTAACATAGCAGGAGTGGCATTGTGATATGTTGACCTGTCTGGTAACTGTTGTCACTAATGCTGCCCATTAAGCCTTGCTTCCACATTCCTTCACCTTTTGTACTATCTTTGATAAACAAAGCAACCTATTCACAAGAAATTTTGAGGCCAGGTAACAAATTAAACAGATGTAAAAGGAGGTAATATATAAACAAGAAAAGAACATCCATTTTAAACATGTTTCAACAAATGTCCAAGTTACCTAAGGCCTAAAAAAATATATGTGTGGTTCTGGTAACCTGACAGACCCTCCCTAAAAGCTCAACCCTAAAATTAATAGAACAAAAAAAAGTACTTTCAAGCCACCCGTCCCTAATAGAAATTTATCAACCCAGGCTGAAAGATTTTGTTAAGTAAGTGGCTAGCCGCAGATATATGGCCTTGGAGGGGACAGCAGGGTATCGATAGGTGCAGTGAGTTGGAGGGAGAAGCAACTTGAGGGTCCCCAGCTGTTGGTCCCCCTCAAATATGTGGCCTTTCGTGAGGGCCAACAGTCTGTAGCCCTCCAGTCGCTTCGCCCTCCAACTCAATGCGCCTATCAATGCCCTACTGTCCCCTGAAAGGCCACATATCTGCGGCTAGAATGTGGCCATCATCTGCCGTTATTTTGCAGTAAAGTCATCTTAAACACAACATTTTATTTCACCTTGTTGGGAGGGTTAACTTGGGCCAGGGAAACACTATAGCTGCATAGCCCCAGTTATTCAGTGATTTTTATCATGATATTTTGCAAGGTTCCAGGTGTCCAATCTCTGAGTTACTAGAGCAATTGGTCATTAAGGTGCAAACAAATCTGGATGAGGGAAAACGTATAAATGCAAGACAGGCCCTACAAGATGTACAATGCACCATATTTATGCAACATAGGTCACAAAAATGATATGGGACAATGAGTAAGGAAAATAAATCTTTAAAAAAATAACAAGAGGTCTATAGACTACTTGAACCAAATTTGAAACAAATACAGTCACAGGTACAAGGATATGGCCGTTTGGACCTGGATATTGCCTAATGATGTTTTGTTAATTAACTGATTAATTAATGATCACAGGAAGCTAGTTTTCAAACATGACCTGCTCCATCATAAGGAGCATCACTAACCAAAATTTTTTGCAGCTACATGCAATATTTTTAGTTATCATGGTAACGTCATCCCGATGGACAGACAGACGGCGGGCAAATAGTCACAAAACCAATATATCCCCCGCATCCGAAGGATCCGGGGGATATAATTAACATCTGGGCACAATGCGGCGACTTAAAGGGAAAGAGTCAACACTGAACACACAATGACAAATATGGTGCTTTGGCCTCCAACGCAAATCAAGCCCCTCTTGGAGTGGAGAAAACATGGAGATAGGTCTGTTTAGCAGGCAAACTTTTGCGGCTAAGTAATGAAACATTCAGACCTTAGAATCTTTCATAGGTGCCCTGTAGTCCCAGGCCATTATCTACAATCTTATCACCCATTATACAGGCTAATGCTATCAGCAGCCATGATGGGCAGCTGTACAGGCTAATCCTATCAGCAGCCATGATGGGCAGCTATACAGGCTAATGCTATCAGCAGCCATGATGGGCAGCTATACAGGCCAATGCTATCAGCAGCCATGATGGGCAGCTATACAGGCTAATGCTATCAGCAGCCATGATGGGCAGCTATACAGGCTAATGCTATCAGCAGCCATGATGGGCAGCTATACAGGCTAATGCTATCAGCAGCCATGATGGGCAGCTATACAGGCTAATCCTATCAGCAGCCATGATGGGCAGCTGTACAGGCCAATGCTATCAGCAGCCATGATGGGCAGCTATACAGGCTAATCCTATCAGCAGCCATGATGGGCAGCTTAACAAGCTGTTATAAATCATCAGCCCCCCACTTAACAAATAGCTCTGTCAATCAGAAGGCTGAATACATGTGCAGAACTTCATTTAAGTGCAACTAAATACATGAAAATCTATTCACCAGCATATAATGAGTAAAGCTTATCTGTATCCAAAAGTATTTTATGTCTTTTCTCAGACCACATCTGTGCCCACAAGTTGAATAAATCTTTTTTTTTTTTTTTGGCATACTTTGTTCTTTAAATATGTTCAATTTACATTACTGGAGGAAAAAAAAGAGTCACCTGCGACAAGTGTATAAAGATTGAGTTGTTTGAGTTTAGTACTTATTACCACTTACATAAGACCTGCTGGTACTTTCTGACCTGTATCCACTATTGGGGCAACCTTCTCCATTGAGCTCTATCTTTGACTAAGCTGTAAGGGGGGGGGGGGGGGGGGATCTTGTCTTGTGTGCCCTGTGCTGCTACTTAATTCATAGCTTAGGGTGACTTTAATGTCTCATACAAACTCCCTATTCTGGGGCCTACAACTGGTAACTGTATGGCGTTGTATTTACATTTTCAGGTAATGATCACTCTAGAAAAGTCTCATTATATAGCGTACATTACATTCATTGGACAAATTAACCTTCCCTTAACACTAATCACACATATATTTTGGATACTACCTCTTCAAAATATCCAATCAATCTGGCTGTTTTTTGAAAATTGTGGATTTCACACCTAATGTTTTGTAAATGAGTATTGGGACGATCGGGGGGGGGGGGGGTATAATATATGCTGTGGCTGCAATTAAGGTTATTATCCAGATCAAATGTATTTTGTGCAACTGTCCCGCAATCAGCACATTGCGCAATGTTCAAAACGGTGCTCACCATGTGGGGGCTCAAAGTATCGTGTCACATTTGAATTTGTAACTGATTCAGACACAACCGAACAGGCAGATTAAAGTTTTGACAGATAGTATGTCGTGTTTTAAAAGTACTTTAATACAGGCATCCATCCTTTGAAAGACCACTCATAGGGCAGGTCTAAAAGTGGTCACATGGAGTAGGTGGTTTTGCAATGGAGATTCAGTAACATGGGAAAGATAGCACTAATATTGGGAAAAAAGTTGGCTCTTAAAGATGATTTCTCAATTGGGAGACAGTGCGCCATGTGGGGGATATATTTGTTGTCACGCGTGAAGACTATCTCTAGTTATCACCTGGTTTTTTGTTTGTAAATAAATTTCATGTTGATATGTTTTGCTAAGAATTGCAAAGAGACCTAGGAATGGTGGGCATCAGGTCAGTGGGCTGCTCAGTAGGGGTCAGGAAGAGAGCAGCTGTTAAAACAGGCTGTGTACTGGCTACCAGTGTGACCGGTTAACGTGTGGCTGGTCTGCTCTGGCTGTTAAACTTCTACGCTGGTCAAGGGGTCATGGATTATTTTCCAATCATTCCTCCAAAAGATGTCACACTAGTAAATTCCACCCCAGGGTAATAGGTTGCAGACAAACACTCAAAAAGAGGATTTTCCCTGCTTGCAACCCTGAATTGTGTCCCACTGGTACGTGTAGCTAGCTGCATCCTATCAATGGTTCCCTATGTGTGAGGTGACTGAGGTGGGCTGTGTACAGACACCCAGTGTATATGGGGCCTGGTGTGTCCTAATGGCATGTACATCCTTTCCCCTCAAGTAAAACAGATTTTAAAACTGAATCAGTTGCTAGTCTTGGTTTGGGGCTCAGTGCCCAAGCAAGGCCCCAAGGAAAACGGAAAGCTGAACATTGAATTGGGGCATGTCACCGTGACAGGTCTCATCACGGTGACAGGTCTCGTCGTCATGGTGACAGTTCTCATCTGATAGTGTGGTCAGCAGACAAAGTGATAATTGTGGGTAAAATAATCAAAGCTGCCAAAATTGATATATTACAACCCCCTACCCACCTACCCAGTCACTTTGGGGTTGACTGGTTCTTGGCAGCTCCAGCTGTTTGTGTACAGAATCCTTGCAAGGGAACAAAAGATCACAATTCATAGGCTACTTCAAACTCAAATTTACCGCAGTTGCACTTTGACACTATTTCTTGACCTGATTAAATTATGATAACCTTTGACCTTATATAGGGCCTGTATTTTTCCGTTTCAAAATGAGTGTTTTTCCGTTTCAAAATGAGTGTTTTTCCGTTTTGGGAAACTACAAATTCTGTTTCATTTCCGTTTCACTAATTCTATGGCACGATTTTAGCACTGGTCAATAAAAAAGGAAAAACAGTTGATCTTATCGCCTCTGGAAAATGTTGATCCATCGACGAACGGCAAAGTGACTCCATATTGTTTACTATGTACGTTGACAGCCTCCACCTACAGATGGCGCTATTACCATTGTACCTCTGTTGCGCGTTATACCTATATGCCATGCAAATGAATGGATATGGTAGCAATGGGGTCTATAGCGCGCAGGTGCCCGGCCTGTCGTTAAATTTGCTCCACGTGGTATCGATAACGCCGCTGACTCGTCAAATTTGGATCCAAGTCCGTGTGTTTTGCTTTATGCAATGACATGTGGTGATTTTGAATTATTTGAGAGGCAAAATTCACAAATTCCGCTTAATTTCCGTGGCATTTGCCGATTTCCGTTCCAAATCATAAATTCCATTTGAGATCATAGATTCCATGAATTCCGTCCATTTTCCGTGATCGCGGAAAAGTACTGGCCCTACTTATATTCAAGGTTATAGGACCCATTTGTATGCAAAGCAGGCGATTTCCAGTCTGCCCATGATGACTTTTTTTTCATTGACACATCAATCAAAATAATCAGTTTTAAAAGAAATGTTACAGTCTATACTGCACAAGAACTAATATCAAAATAAACAGAAACCATTTGTTCAACTCAAATGTTCTTGCCAGGTCCAGAATTTCGTAAAATTTTGGGAGAATCTATTTAGATTTTTGTCAATTGGTTTTCTTTTTAAAGAAAGACAAGTTTAGGAGAATCTTTACGAGAATGGATTCTTGGATTTTGGCCAAAATTCTGACCCTGCTTGCATTGATCAGCAATGACACAAGTGAATCAGGTTTGAAAAGATGTGTTTAAAAATACTACTGCTTTGCTGTGATGAAAATCTTCTTTTCTAGTTACTACTGATTGGATGCTGTCAAACAATTCAGACAACAAGCATCAATCAGCTAAGTAGTAACCATGGTAACATTAATACACGCCATGTATTTTAAAAATCCCTCAGCCATTCAAGAACACAGGGATCTTTCTTAAGCTGAAGACTGACTTTTCAGTTATCCAGGTAAATCTGTATGGTAGGTGTAAGTGCATTTTGCATTTAGGAAGAACCTTGAAAACAAGTTGCTGAATATATGTAGAGTTAAACCTGTCTTTACAGATCACCCATAGAGGTCAGCACTTTGTGGTGTTCCAAAACGGCTGGCTTTTTTTTTTAGGTATAAATAACAAAGGTACCATGCCAAGTGTCTAAATGTGGTTATCGTACAGGTGGTCTTTGTACAGAGGGTGGCCAGCAGTTGATAAGCTGTTGTGAGTAAAGTACAGTGAGAGCATACACAAGCTGTGGCACCATTTTAATGCAACCAATGTGCTTTATCCTCCGTCCCACATCCATCTTGGCTCAAACCTGAAAAGCACAAATTGATCTTGCAAATTGACTGTCAAGTTTCTTTCAATACAGAACACTATTTGTGGGACATATATGAAATATAACAATAAATATACTGACAGTGAAGGAAAATGCATCAACCTTTTTTTTTTTTTTTTGTTTTTTTTTTTTGTTTTTTTTTTTTTGTTTTAGACTTGGAAGTTTCTTCCATGTGTTTGCCAGTTAGCCATTTTTTGCAAACTAGGTTGCTGGTTCCATACCTGGCCTTTCTGTGGTCAAAACACAAATTGGTTTTGCAGTATTTCCCGCACTGGCCTTCAGTCATGTTGATCATACCATTCCACGTATCTTCGCCACTGAACTGTTCTGCTCAAAGAAAGGGGATATGGCCAAGTGGATATGTGTATTTTTCCGATTTCAACCATTCTGTGTTCATAACATAGATCTATATGTTTAGGGGTTTAACTACTTCTGGGGAGGATTTAGTGCCCAAGCCAAGACAAGGAAAACTCTTGACTCAGTCTTAATTGAAGGGCAACAGGATAATGCTGGTGGAGTTTACTTCCACATTCTAGGCCAATGCCCTGTACATTACTTTGTACTGGCCCATAGGCAGTCAGCCATGTTGAGGAAGTCCGTCACATATTGTGTGGCGGTGAGTTATGATAACAGTGAAGCCAGATGCCGGCCTGGTGACCATCTCATGTTCTCGGGTCACTAAACAAACAGTAATATGTCATAAACAACAAACCATGTGATGATGAAAACACTTTCAGGGGCTTAATATGTAGAATGTGAGTTGCATAGACAATGTGAGATGTCGCACAGATAGGCAATGTGAGATATCGTACAGATAGGCAATGTGAGATATCGTACAGATAGGCATGGTAAATAACTATGACAGCCCTGCCAGCTCTGCCTCAAGTGGTCCTGGCACGTACATGTATCTATCCCACCGAACTATTCTTTTCTGAGAAAGGGGATGTAGCTGAGTGGATATGTGTGTTCGCCATTTTGGATGAGCCAATAGATGCTGAAGGTGGCTGGTTCAAGACATGGTTGTTTGGTGGTCAAAACATTAATACACATGATATAGAGTGCTTCACAGGATCATAAAGCCTATGAACCATAATATTTTGGGCATATTGCATAACATTTTCCGTCCGTCCCTCCGTCAACAAAAAAATTGGTTAGTCTGTCCATCCATCAGCATTATGCTTGAATGAGCATTGCAGAAAAATATGGGTGGGGCATTATTTCACAAACTGCACTAAGTACAGCTTGCACACTTCCATAGACGATTTTGAGTGATGATTACTACATTGACATTCATTTCAATGAGTTTACAGCTGTGCTGAGTGCCATTAATATATCAGATCATGCAATTACATGTGCATTTTTCAATTACGCTGGGAGACATTCATGCTTCCACGGACATGGCTCTGCTGATATTGAGCAGATGATGTGTGTACAAGCCGCTTTCTTGGTCAGGCCTAACCTGTTGCACTGCAATGCTGGGGGGAAGATTTGAAGTTGTCAACATTTAGAGACATTATGTGAGTTACAAAAAACATTAGCAAAAGAAACCCATTACATAAATGTATGAATTATAAGATGGCTGAGAATTATATTAGCAAATAAAAGACAAAGGGCCCATGAAGACCCTGGGTCTTGTATCCACTGGTCCAGTTCTCTGTGTCAAGCTAAGCCAACTTTTAATGCTTTAATATGTTGAGCATATTGCATGATATGTTAAGTGTATTGTGTAATGTTTCGAGTGTAATGCATAAACTCATTTTGAAGGTGAAGCAGGATCAGTTTTGAATATCTGAATTTGGTTAAAGGATGTGGTAAGCATGACAGTGTGTTAAGGGATGTAGTAAGCGTGACTGTGTGTGTTAAGGGATGTAGTAAGTGTGACAGTGTGTGTTAAGGGATGTAGTAAGCGTGATAGTGTGTTGAGGGATGTAGTAAGTGTGACAGTGTGTGTTAAGGGATGTAGTAAGTGTGACTGTGTTAAGGGATGTAAGTGTGACTGTGTGTGTTAAGGGATGTGTTAAGTGTGACTGTGTTAAGGGATGTAGTAAGCGTGATAGTGTGTTGAGGGATGTAGTAAGTGTGACAGTGTGTGTTAAGGGATGTAGTAAGTGTGACTGTGTTAAGGGATGTAGTAAGTGTGACTGTGTGTGTTAAGGGATGTGTTAAGTGTGACTGTGTTAAGGGATGTAGTGAGTGTGACAGTGTGTGTTAAGGGATGTAGTAAGTGTGACAGTGTGTGTTAAGGGATGTGTTGAGTGTGACTGTTAAGGGATGTAGTGAGTGTGACAGTGTGTTAAGGGATGTAGTAAGTGTGACAGTGTGTGTTAAGGGATGTAGTAAGTGTGACAGTGTGTGTTAAGGGATGTGTTGAGTGTGACTGTTAAGGGATGTAGTGAGTGTGACAGTGTGTTAAGGGATGTAGTAAGTGTGACAGTGTGTGTTAAGGGATGTGTTGAGTGTGACTGTGTTAAGGGATGTAGTAAGTATGACAGTGTGTGTTAAAGGATATAGTAAGTGTGACAGTGTGTGTTAAGGGATGTAGTAAGTGTGACAGTGATACAGCTGGAGGGGGGGAGGAACTGTAGGCCTACAGGGTGGGAGACTGATTTAGCCATGGGATGATCTTTTTATCCTAAATGTATCTACCATAATTAGATGAAAAAGGCAAATGCAGCTTTTCCCAAATTGTGTTAGATTCTACGTACCAAATCAGTAGCCAAAATGTGCAATTTCTAGTTCATGATTTTGTGAGAAAACCCCAGCTGTCCTTTAGCTACCAATAGGCCTAAACTACTGTCCTGTCAGGTCATGCATCTTGTACGCACACACCCTTGCACCGTGAGTGACATCATGGCGCATAACATCATTAGAGTCGCTGTTTACGCAAATATAGAACGTGAGGGATTTACTAAATTTCAATGGAATTTTAGTGGGAAGATTGTTTCCCTCAGAAAGATAAGTGGCTGTTGCTAGTATAACATTATCCTTGTGTTCTAATTGGACAGTTTCAGTATCCTCCTATATTTTGGTGTCGGTGTGTCCCTTGAAAGACACTGTATGCTATAGGACTAAAATGCAGTATGAGGGCAGTTCTGGTCCTACCTCTAGGATACATACAGATACCTAAATAGGGGCCAAAGGATACATACAGATACCTAAATAGGGGCCAAAGCAGCCGGCAGTTAATATGAATGTCCCATATTGACACTTATCAAGACATTTGGAACTAAATATCTTGACAGTACTATATTGATGCATTTTCAGTTATGACAAGTATAATGTAGACTGGTCTGGACAGAAATGGCTGGCCATGTAATTGCATTATATTCCAGCACATCTGGTGTTCAGCCAGCCATGTGTGCATCTACAAGTTGGGGATTAGGCTAAATGAATTAAATATATAAACATGAAGTGCTGTGTGGTTGCAGTTATGTAACTGGGTAGGCTGCTGACTTGTCATTCCATTGGGGAGCATTCTAAAAGTGTTATTTTGTTGTTCCATTGGGGATTATTGAGTTAGTCTTATTTTGTCATTACCCCAAAAAGGATCATTCTGTAAGTCTTTGTTGTTGCTCCCAAAGGGATCATTGTGTAAGTCTGATTTTGTCATTCCAAAAGGGATCATCGTGTGAGTCTCACTTTGTCATTCTGTAAGGGATCATACTGTAAGTCCTATTTTGTTATTCGATAAGGGATCGTCTTACTTTGTCATTACCCTGTAATGGATCATTCTGTAAGTGTTTTTTTTTTTCTTTGCCAATTATTCGATTCTGGGTCAGTTTCTCTCCAATGGGTCCATGTCATAGAATTATTGAATACATTTGGTGCAAAAAGCGTAATCTTTTAATGTGGTTAAAATCATGTAAAATTCTTTCTGTTGTGCCCAAATTTGGACTCGTATTGACTATTGATGTTAGTTTGGATGACAATCTTAGGAAGCAGTTTGGTGGTTGTCAACATCATGGTGACTAAGTTATCAGCATTATTCTGGTCATTATCAGTTCATCATAAATATTACAACAAAATTTCACAAAAAGATCAAAGGTGGCAGCAGATGACTAATGTCATAGTCATCTTTAAAAAGCGCACAATGCGTTATAAAAAATTTCGTCCTCAAAAGCTAAAAAAAAGTACGTCCTAAGTGTAATAATAATTTGACCACTTGTTTGAAAAACTATGGGATATTTTGCAGGTTCTTTCTTTGAAAAAAATAGGGGTGCACTTATTCTGGAGTGTGTGCTTATTAAGATGAGTGTGGTATTGTATTTCACTTTTGCCCGCAGGTCAATGCACATATTCCCACAATTCAGTGTCTCACAATTTTTGCTGTGTGTGTGTATTTTGACAAAAGTTCTTGTTGCAAAGAATTTGAATGTGTAACTGTAAATACATGAAGACATGCTTTAAAGCAAAGAATTTATTGTACAGCTGTTAATAAAATAAGGTGAGGAGCTGTGCATACATACATACATACATACATACATACATACATACATACATACATACATACATACATACATACATACATACATACATGTACATACATACATACATACACATACATACAAACATACATACATACATGTACATACATACATACACATACATACAAACATACATACATACATACATACATACATACATACATACATACATGTACATACATACATACATACATACATACATACATACATACATACATACATACATACATACATACATGTACATACATACATGTACATACATACATACATACACATACATACAAACATACATACATACATGTACATACATACATACACATACATACAAACATACATACATACGTTCGTACGTACGTACATACATACATACACACATACATACATACATACATATATACACACATATGTACGTACATACATACATACATACATACATACATACATACAGGCATACATACGTATGTACATGCACGATGCAGGTTTCTGGCAGCAGGTGTAAAGGATAATGTACCATTCTCTTCAAAATCGTGGAAGATACTTTGGCATTGCCTCAGAGATCTGAATATCCTAATGTCCTATACATGTATATAAATACTCTACAACATACATCCCCATTATCATACTCTCGTCAGCAGACTGTGCAGGACACTTAAATACCCGTGTACCCTAAAAAATATGATGATGTAAACCTTGTGTTGGTATTTGAAATAAAGCTTTCTGGATGAGGTATTTTACCAAACAATGTCCACGATACGCCCAGCTGAATGCAGGGACAAAACCATTGCCAGCATAGAGGGTTAATATGCATGTAGGTAGCAGATTGTGGGAATGATATTGACCCTTTAGCCCATGAACTATCTACCTATTTTCTCATCTGCTTTTTTAGGTCCATACTATGAACCCTCTCAATAATTGGCTGTGGCGGGCAGTAGAGTATGCCAGAGACAAAGCTGATATGCACAATGGTCACAGCTAATTTGTAAAGCCTGGAAGGTCTTCATCAATGATAGACATTGCATTGTGCAGGTACAAAACCTTGCACACAGCAATTCTGTTTTTGCCTCATGTGTCGGGATATGAATTGTGCTTGGTTTTCACTGTAGGTATGTTTTATCGATTTATGTTTCTGGATTTAGCAGAAAAAAAAGGAGAAAGAATAGTGATTGCTTAGCAGAATGGTCATGTCCAATATGTCCTGTTTTTCAATTAAAAATGAAAAACGTGACTTGGTCTCCCCTGCATATAATTAATGGACCAGTCCAATGGATGTTGCAGCTGCCCAGTGGTTCCCCCATGTTGCATATTCAGGGTTGACAGGTTGAGTTTGTGAAGGTGTTTTAGGCAGAACAACTTGGCTGCTGATCATCACCGCCTGTCAGG
Organism: Hermodice carunculata; assembly: GCA_964020975.1. Taxonomy (NCBI): domain Eukaryota; kingdom Metazoa; phylum Annelida; class Polychaeta; order Eunicida; family Amphinomidae; genus Hermodice; species Hermodice carunculata. The sequence goes on along the minus strand of CAXHWN010000156.1, from coordinate 1,879 downwards.
CCATTTCTCTCACTGCTTTCTGTGCTGCATAAGCCGAGGCTGGGCCCATTTTGATCTCCACCATTTCTGAGGTCTGTATTTGATGATAGCAGACTGTCACGCATGCTCGTACAGACGTTATATGGGGCTGCTGTCAGACTTAGTCAATGAGGACAAATGGTAACCACATCAAAAAACGCCACATCCCGTGATCGACTTATCAGCAAGTCAACATTTTCTCTGGTATGTGGATAGTTTCTCATCATGTTTTTGTATCATCTAGCGTACAGTTTTCAGGAATGTTCTGATGGATGTATATTTGCTGCGTTGGTTATTGCATGTAGATTCTGGCTTAGCATATTTTTTAGATTTTGGCTAAAACATTTACTTTGCCCTCTAAACATACAAATGGCAAAGCCCAAAAATTGGATTTACATAACCATTTGCTTATCATCATGAAAAGATTGTCAATGTAAATGCATGTGTGATTGATCTTTATATAAAGGTAAAACGTTAATCAATTTTGAAATGTTATTCATCCTGTGAATGGGATTTGGTATGTTAAATACTACGAGTAGGTGAACAAATGAGGGTGAAATATTTATGTAAAACGTGCATTATTGGCAGGATAAATACTGAAAGGTTTAGTTGTGCAGAACAAAATGACATCTGCAAGATCTATACATGTGCAAAACTGGACATATGTAAATCACAGGTGGAGATATATTATTATTAATAACCATATGATGATAACAAGAGGTGGAAATATATTATTAATAACTATATGATAATGACAAGAGGTGGAGATATATTATTATTATTGATGATAACCATATGATAATAAGAGGTTTAGATTATTATTATTATTATTATTATTATTATTATTATTATTATTATTATTATTATTATTATTATTATTATTGTTATTGTTATTATTATTGTTATTGTTAATGTTATTATTATTATTATTATTATTATTATTATTATTATTATTATTATTATTATTATTATTAGTATTAGTATTATTACTATTATTATTATTATTCTGTAAATCACAGGTGGAGATATATTATTATTAGTAGTAACCATATGATGATAACAAGAGGTGGAAGTATATTATTAATAACTATATGATAATGACAAGAGGTGGAGATATATTATTTATTGATGATAACCATATGATAATAAGAGGTTTAGATGATGATGATGATGATGATTATTATTATTATTATTATTATTATTATTATTATTATTATTATTAAAGACAACCAAATGTTAACAACACATGGTGTAGCAGACTGCAGTGGAAACACACTTTGTATACATGGGTCATTGAGTCAAGTTAAAACTCAAATTGTGGACACTGATTTATTTCACTTCTTCTGTACATCAGATATACATATGTCCTGTGGGGTAAGACCCCTCCAGGAGCCACCCCCTCTATTATACACACCCTTTTTCATGCAGCAAGCATCATATAATTTTCATTTTATTTTCCATGTCAAAACAGGCCACTCATGTTAAAAGGCCATGTTTGTGGTAGCTTGGGGATTGCCGTACAGCAGGGGCAGCCAGTGCTCCTTTAATACAAGCTGTGCACATGTCAAGCAACTACATGTATATATGTGTATTCAAGTTTCTAAATTACAGGCGATGAAGTGACCAGCAATATTCAGTATCGATGAAACCTTAGGGCCGTGCATTGAGCCGGACGGGGTTAAATGTGAGGAAATTGATTGAAAATGATTAGTCATCCTGTCCTGATAGTCAAGGTTTACATGTCAGCCTGGCTTGCCTGGGGAATTGACACAGGTGTTGAGTGCACTCTACGCCTCATCATGCTGGCAGCCTGCACAACTCTCCAGTAATAAACCCTGCCACACACACACTCTCAACATTT
>CAXHWN010000155.1:0-191000 GCA_964020975.1 Hermodice carunculata | reverse complement strand
AGGGAAAGCAAAGATTTTTCGTTTTCAACTCCCTCCCATTCGGTATCAGCACAGCAGGTTACATATTTACCAAACTTATGAGAACAGTAATAAGTCATTGGAGAAATCAAGGGTTGAAAATAATAATGTTTTTGGACGACGGTCTGGGTGGGGCAAGTGATTATGCAAGCACAGAGAAAGCGAGCATGCGCGTGAAAATAGATCTTAATAATAATATTCTGTGGCACTGCGCTTATCTGCCGCGGTCCTGGCTAGCTTATTAGCTAGTCAGGTGGCCTTTAAAAAAAAAAAAAAGCAAGCTAGCCCTATCCCACTGTCGCAACTTTGCGCTCGGCATGCCCACAGCCCCTGCTGATGATGCCACCTGGTAGGGTCATGGGAGCCCTAATAAGGGCTTCCTTCTCCCTTCCTTTGCTAAGTTTGTCCTCTATTCTTTTCCGTGATTAATCCTAAGATATTGTTCCTAATCTCCCAGCACTGCACCAAGAAGCCTTTCACTGACTCTAAACCAACTCTACTTCCTGGAAAATCGCCCTTCAATCCTAGTATCCATGCTAACCTATCATTCTCTGCCATGTCCCTTACTTGCTCTAAGCTTTTACACTGCCCATCTCTTGTTCTCCATTGTAAAAACAGCTGGTTTCTAAGCGCTCTATAACCTGTACACCATGTCATCATATGATCAATGGTCTCATCCACATCCTCCCTACACACCCTGCACTTCCCATCACTCCCATTTGTCCACTTCTGTTTCCTCTTCTCCAGATTGATCACTCCTGCTCTGCCCTGAAACAACAGTCTAGAACCCTTGCTACCATCCCAACATTTAGTCTTCACTGGCTTGTCTACAGCTCTATATGCTTTCAAGGTGCTTTTTTCCTCAACCCCTCTTTTCCACTGCTCCACATGTTTCTCTTGGATCACCTTTCCTATATAGGATTTCCACGCCACTTCAATTTCATCTGGCCCTTTCAGCTCATATTTCTCTGCTAACTTGTCTATTTCTTGAACCCATTTTGTCTTTTCACTGACAGCCTCAATGTACGCCTTCCTACACCATCTTTCTTCATTCACCTGTTGCAAATATCCCCAGTAGCCTAGCCTAGCCTTAGCTATTCTATCTCTTATTGGTAACCATCCCAACTCTCCCAACACTGCCTCTGTTGCTACACACGGTGGTGCCCCAAGCACCCATTTCCCCATCTCCCTCTGTGCCTTCTCCATCCATTCAATATCCTTCTCACTAATGGCTATTACATCTATCCCATACAACATCCCAGGTATGGCTACACGTTCCCACAGCACCCTTCCTGTGAATGATCTATTGAAGCTGTTCCCTGCTGTGACCTTTATCATACCTTTTGCTCTATTCACCTTCTGTCTGATTTTCTCAACATGGTACTTAAACATTCCTGTCCTGTGACCTTAATGATCACCACTAAATATTCGTACTCCTCACCCTCTCCAATTCTGATGACTTTCTCTTGACCTTCTGGTATCCTAAACTTCCCTACCATCCATTTCTCCTCCTGCCTTCTCTTCTGCCCCCAGACCATGACCTGACTTTTCTCCTCACTAAACTCTAACCTCCACTTTTCTCCATAGTCTCCTGCTATCCTCAAAAGTTCCTGTAACTCTCTACCTGTATCTTCCATTAACACAATGTCATCAGCGAAGAACAACCCTGGTATCTTTTCTCCTCCTATTGTTACTCCTCTATTGCTCTCTATCAGCCCAGTTCCCAGTTCTCTCATGTATATGGCAAACAAAATCGGTGATAACACACAACCTTGTTTTAGCCCGATGTCTAACCTTGCCCCGTGAGTTTCCACATCTCCTATACAGAGACTACAATTTATATCTGCATACAAAGCCTTTAAAACTTCCAGAAAGCCACCTCCAAAGCCTGGCCCTTCCATTTTAGCCCACAGTGCATTTCTCCAAACCCTGGCGTAAGCTTTCCGCACATCAAAGAAGGCCATGTACACCTTTCTTTTCCTTTTCCTTACTATCTATAGCACCTGTGATAATGTAAGCACATGATCGACAACCCTCCTGCCTGGTCTGAAACCATTCTGAATCTCTCCTACGAAACCCTCCCTCTCCACAACTCTCCCCAGTCTCATGTACATTACATGTGCAAAAATCTTTCCTATATTTGAGGCTAATGCTATCCCTCTGCACTGATCTAGGCTATCCACTGATCCTTTCTTTGGGATGTATGCTATCTTCAGCTCCCTCCATTCTCTTGGGGCTTCCTTTCTTTCAATAACCAAATTAAACAGAAATTTCATACTCTCCCACAATTTTTCCGGACCTTTCTTTATAAACTCATTTAGTACCCCATCTGGCCCTGGGGATTTTCCTACTTTCAATCTGTCCACTGCTATTTCAATTTCTATTCTCTCAATTCTCTTGCATAGTTCCTGTTCCCACCTGTCAGGTCCTGGTTCTACTCTACCACTAGGTGGCTCCCCCGCCCCCCCCCCCCCCCCACTGTGGGTTATTAATTTCATCCCAGTGTTCCTGCAATGCCGCTTCTATATCCTTCTCCTCCTCTACTACTTTTCCTTTATGTTTAAGCTTGTCAATTCCTACTCTCTTCCTTCTTAACACCTGTTTCCAAAAAACTGCCGATGAGTCACCTCCACTTGACAGAACCCTTTTCGTCATCTCATCATTCCTCTTTATCGTTCTCTGTGTCTTCATCTCCTGCACGATCATGCTTGCCTCCTTGTACTCCTCCTCAGCCTTAGCTATTTCATTCTGCTGTCTGTATTTCCTAGCAAACCTCCAAGCTTTATTCTTAACCTTCCTATTTTTAATTGCAATCTTTATCTCTGCATCTATGCTATACCCTTTCTTCTCTACTGGTAGTCCTTTCCTTCCTATTACGTCCTTTGCAATCTCGAATATTACTCTCCTCATGTCAGCTGCCATTCCCTGAATATCAACTGATTCACTCTCCACCCACCGTTCCTCCCACCCCCTCAGCTCATCATGTAGTCTTTGTCTGTATGCCTCCCAGTCAGTATCCTTACCAACACACCAAACCCATTTGATGCCCCCTTGTTTCTTCACTTTCTTCACACATCTAAGATTCACAACTATCCAAGTATGGTCACTTTCAATATCCATATGCCCTTCCTCATCAATGCTACATGTCTCAATATCCCTGAACATTCTCTCGTCTACCAGCACATAGTCTATGATTGACCTCCTGTCACCTGCACCCCATGTCCACTTTCCTTTATACTGCATGTCCCTATTCAAAATCCGTAGCCCAAACTCCCTAGAGAAGCTAAGCAGCCTCCTACCATTCCTGTTTTGGTCTCTATCACCTCCATCAATCCCATCTAATCCATCTCCTATGTGACCACTGAAGTCCCCCACAACCATGACCTGGTATCTCTGCTCCTGTACACTGTTGACATGTGTTATGAACTGCTCATACACTTGGTCATTCCATTCCTCTGCTACGCTTGGTTTCTTGAATGCAGAAGAAAAGTGTTTTTGGTCGCCTTCTCAAACCAACTGGTGGTTAGGCTTTGATTGGAATTTTGAAACCGGTCATGTAAGTGTTACATCGGAGCGCATGCAGAAGTTGCAAAATTCAATCGATTTTTTGTTACAGCACATAGTTCAAGGCAAGTTACTTTGTAGGGCAAGGTCATTGGTGTCTCTCGCGGGCAAAATTATTTCTATGCAGGCAGTCATGGGTCAAGCAGTTCGTTTTAGAACTCGGGCCATGTCTCATTGTTTAAATTCTAAAGCAACGTGGAACGATTATGTTCGCTTAAACACCGCAGTTTTCGATAAACTTGTGTTCTGGAATGAAAATGCTTCAAAGATGAAGTCTCAGACAATGTTGGCTGAGGAACCGTTAGAAGTAGACTGTACTGTTTTCAGTGATGCAGCTCGGTTCGGTTTTGGCGGTTACATTTTGAACAAACACGATTCTGACGTTTTTGGTACGTGGTCTAACACTGCGACATTGGAAAGCTCCACATGGCGGGAGTTGATGGCTATGAGACGAGTTTTTAACTCATTACGGGCCAGTCTGGAATGACGAACCATAGATTGGTGTACTGACAGTAAAAGCGTGAAGCGCATAGTTGAAGTGGGCAGCAGAAAGCCGAAATTGCAGCAGGCAGCTGTGGATTTCAAAGAAACTTGTGATAAAAATTGTACAAATATTCATGTAAGATGGATTCCGAGAGAAGAAAATTCATATGCAGATTTTATCAGCAAATGTAACGATAGTGATGATTGGAAAATAAAAACAGAATATTTTCTGAGATTGGACCAAGAATGGGGGCCACATTCTATAGACCGTTTTGCTTCAGATTATAATACAAAATGTATTAGGTTTAATTCACGTTGGTGGTGCCCTGGTACCGAAACGGTAAATGCTTTTGAACAAAGCTGGGGAAATGAAACTAATTGGTTAGTTCCACCTCCACGATTAATTTGTTCTGTTTTTTCAAAATTGAGAACAAATAAGGCACAAAGAACTTTGATTATACCCAAGTGGCCTTCTTCGCCTTTTTGGCCTTTATTGTCTTTATATAAAGATTTTATAGTCGACGAGACCGAATTAAGTTGCAACTGCATTGCAAAAGGGCGAGGCAAAAATGGAATACTTGGGAAAAAATTGACTTTCCCTATGATAGCAATCAAATTGAGGTTTTCCTAGGTATATGCATATACTGACAGCGTAATTTCTTTGCAGGCTCAAAATTGATACAAAATGTGGACAGAGCATTCTCACGTGCTGGACTGGATTTACAAGATGACGGCATTCGACAGTTGAGCGCCAACATGACTAGATATTTGGTTAGTTCCCGGAGTGAAAATACAAGTTCCAAGTACTTTCAATATTTCAGTAAGTGGAAAGGCTTTATCAGTGCTAAAGGATTTTTGGACATGCCAGCAAACGCAGTGCATATTGCATCGTATTTTACTCATTTATTGGACTCGGGAGCTTCTTTTCCAAAAAATTCATGCACGCGTTACGCCATAAAATGGTTTCATGAGATAAGAGGTTTTTCATGTCCCACCAGTAACGGTTTTGTTTCTAATTTAGTTGAAACAGCTAAACGCCATGCAAGTAAAAGAACTGTCAAGAAGGATCCTGTTTCACCGAACATGTTAAGATTGTTGTGTGATCAGTACAAATTTTCTAACGATCTGTTAACCATTAGAGATTTGGCTATGATCTTATTAGCATTTGCGGGATTTTTGCTGTTTGACGAGTTGAGCTTGCTAAAGTGTAAAGATGTAAAGTTTGAAGGTGATTACGTTTCTCTAAGCATTGAGAAAAGTAAAACAGATCAATACTGACAGGGCCAGTTCGTATTTATCGCAAAAGGTACCACATCAGCTTGTCCTGTGGCTATGTCGAAACGATATTTCAAAATTGCAGCTTTGGATTGCTCTTCAAATTCTTTTTTTATTTAGGCCAGTTTTCAGGTCGGGTAAGGTTTGCAAATTGGTTTATAAAAATAAGCCATTAAGTTATACCAGAACAAGAGAATGTGTACTCAAAAGGTTGAAACCTGTTGCTGGTGCTTTGAATATTGGTTTACATTCATTAAGAGCGGGTGGTGCTACTTCACCTGCTAACGCTCAGGTAAACGATCGTTGCTGGAAGCGACATGGTCGATGGAAAAGCGAGTGCACAAAAGATGGTTATGTGGCTGATTCTATTGAAAAACGTCTCTCTGTCACAAAATCTTTAGGTCTCTAAGTAAATTAATGATTTAATCTGCTTTACGTGGAACATCTAAAACAAATTGCATACTTAAGACTATGCCCATTCTTTTCGACTATTTTTGAGTCTAGTCATCCGGCACACTGCAAGTTGGGTGTTTGTGTAGTTTAATGTAGTTAAGAACAGAATAAAATATTCCTGCGGTACGCAGCATAGCAGGAATCATTTTTCTGTTTCGTTACGTAATAACGAGGGGCTGTCGTGGACAGCGAAAGTCACGTGTCTGGGTGTAACCCGGGTATAAAAGTCAAGGTTTGGTGACCAGTTTTCATTCTTGTTTCGGACGCATGACATGCTTCAATTTTTTAAACAAAATTTTTGATGGAAGGGTGGAGTTAGTCACCCACACCCTGAGACAGTTGCTTGCATTGCTACTAACACAGGTTTCTAGAGTTTTTTAAGGGCCAGACAGGGTTTTTATCTCTAGTTTTTTCCTGGGCGGCGGTTTTCTGTCGGTGAAGGGTTTTAAAATTGTATGCATTTAAAAACGGAAAATAAGATTCGGTCATGAAACGGTTTTGATTTAAGAAACTGAGAACAAGATTTTGCCGAGAAGTGGTTTTGTACAGAGTTTCATTAATATCAGATTTATGGTCCTAAATTGGAGTTTCGTCTGACAGACGACAAGTTTAACACGTGTTCTATATAATTCTGCAAATATATACTGTTAAATATGTTAAATACATTATGATCTGCTATTCTTTATGTATTGTTACGAAGACACCGGTTGAATAAAATAGCCATGACTGTCCTCGAGTCTAGTTGTCCGGCACACTGCAAGTTGGGTGTTTGTGTAGTTTAATGTAGTTAAGAACAGAATTGATTTTTCTCACCATACCTGTGTAATGTGGCCAGAAACTGTGCCAATCATGGGTATAAAGGCATGGGTTTTTTTCTGTCAGTTATGGATTCGCCATCACTGGTCAAACTGTGAATATCACCATGCCAAGGCTATCCAAAATGGACAGGGCAAGAGCCATAGGTCGCATTGAAGCCAGTGAAAGTTGCAGAGCTGTCGCATGGGCAATGGGTGTGAACCACAAATCCATCAATGAGTTGTTGAGAAAATACCAAAACACAAATGATGTTGCAGATTTACCACGCCCAGGAAGGCCAAAGCTGACCACCAGGCAACAAGACCTTTTCATCGTCAATGCAGCACTGAGGTGTAGGAGCAGCACAGGTTCTGATATTCAGAGCCAGCTGGAGGAGCCAATCCTCACCAAAGACGCATGTCCACCCAGACTGTTTGTAACAGACTGCATGCTGCTAGTTTAAGGTCCCGGAGCATGGTGAAAAAGCCGCTTCTTACCCCACGTCACAAGGTTGCTCGGTTGCAGTGGACAAGAGAACATGTCCGTACAACACATGTAGGATGGAGCAATGTTCTCTTCACTGATGAGTGTCGCTTTTCCCTCCACAGAAGTGATGGACGTGTTCGTGCATGGACACGGGAGGGGAGAGACACGCTGCTTGTTGTGTTCAGCCCACAGTTGCATACCGAGGGGACAGCATCATGGTCTGGGCGGGCATCTCTGGCAAGACGGACCTCGTCATCATATGGAAGGAACGATGACAAGCAGACGGTACATAACAGATGTCCTGGAACCCCATGTTATTCCATATGCGGGTGCCATTGGAGACAACTTCATGCTGATGCACGACAATGCCAGGCCACATGTTGCAGCTGTGGTTCGTGATTACCTGGATAGTGAGAGTGTTGAGGTGATGGAATGGCCAGCATGCTCACCTGACCTCAACCTTATTGAGCACCTGTGGAGCCATATGAAAAGAAATGTGTACCAGAAGATGGGTCCTAACTCAGACTTCGCAGATCTATGGCATTATCTTCTGGAGGAGTGGGACAGTATACCTCAGGCACTTGTGAGAAAGCTCATCTACAGCAAGCAAAAACGCTGCCAACAGTGCATTAACAACCATGGTGGCTACACATCCTATTGAATGGACATTTAAAGGTGCTTTATGTGACACAGTGATGGGTCAATTTCTGCTGTATTGAACTCAGAAAATGCCTTAACTTTAAGCACAGTCTGTGATAACTTTTGATGCAACCAAACACCATCTGTGATAACTTCTGATGGGACTCTGCACTCAGTTTATATGCATGTTTGAGCGCTCTACAGGTACTCTTGCGAACTTGTGATTCAGACTTTGTCTGCTTATTGACACTGTGCAATGAAGTGTAACTTCATTTGATCAGAATTTCCTCTACAGATCTACTCTAAACTGTATACAGAATAAAAGAAACATTGAATATATTCAAAATATGTGTTTTTTTTTATTTAAGAATTGCTTTAAGTGGAGGGTTATTAATTTTGCCTAGTTTATTAACCATTTCCTCCTTGTAAAACCGAGTCAGCGGCTTTCATTAGCATGGGGTGGGCACTAAGTGCACTAAATCCAGCTGCAATATGTGATATTGATAGGTCTCATCTACAATTCTCAGTCAAATTGTTTTTCATTACTGTTGAAAAGGACATTTTACTACCAACCAGTTTTTTTGGTCGGTTTAAGGGGAAAAGGGGTTAGCAAATGTCATTGGGTTAATTGGCAGCAATTTGAAAGCACATCATCAGCCTCAAATCTCCGATGCTTTATAGATCTCTGTTTTGGCAAGTGATGAAGACTGTTAATTTTTGACCATTTAGGTTTTTTATCATTAACTGAAGCATGTATGTTTTTATGGTGTTGTGTAAATTGTAACAGCTTTCATCAAATGGAAACTTACTCGTGAGATATAAGTTTTGGACTCTGGGATACTGAATGCAGGTGGACATGGCAGTGAACTTAAATTATGTGACTCGCATGTGCCAGGTGTATCTTTTTAAGGCCAATGACTGTTCACTTGCATGCAAAAAGAAACAACACATGCACAGATTTGCAAACCACATACATGTAAAGTATTTTGTTGATGGTCTTCTTCACATGGTTTATGAAGAAAATGTGTGTTCTGTGAAGACCCTTGTTCATCTTGTCTTCAAGTGACTTTTTTAAACTTCTTGCTTCAGAGGGTTTTTTTCTGTTGTAAAATTACACAATGTACTTCGAAAGGTATGTGAGAAAAATAATGTTGCATGATTTGCATTTGGGATCACGTTGGTGACACTCGTTGGTACATTTTTCGGTTTTTGCTTGGTCTAACTGAGTGAAAACCAAAAAATGAGCCAACTCGTATCACCAAGAAGATCCCAAATGCTTTGCCATACAACATTCTATTAACCACAGTTGAACACAAGAAAGCATGCGTCGAACACACAGGTGATCAGGTGGTTTTGAGGTACCTGCCACCCCATTCTGTGTTTTGGTTTGTAAATGTATCAATGCACTTCCCGATCGGAAAACCTTTAAAGGCTGAAAAGTGATTCTAGAGAAGGACCCTACTCCACTAGCCGTTGCGACCTTCGCCTGGTATTTTTATATCACTGGTTCTGGAGTAGGGTGTAATTTAGAATTCTTTATTTTGCAGAATGTGAAGCTGTTAGCAGAAGGAGGTGTGTATATATGTTTGCTTTTTAGCATTATTATTTTACTATCTATTTTTATATATTTACATATATATTTATTTGTTAACATGGTTAAAATTAGAAGTCATGGCAATGTAAAGATGGTAACATGCATGTACAGTGAAGCAAGTTATACTCTGTAAAAGACTTTACACTGGATAATTTTTTTATAAACCTCAGAAAGACCTGAAGTTTACTTTAAAACTTATTCTTGGTCCTTAAATTTAAAGTAATACATCCCCAAAGCACTTTTTATTCATTTCCAAATTTCAAAGATTTGAAACCAGCTGAAATGGTGCCAAGACAGTCTTCACACATGTCTTTCTGCTTTTGTACTCCCTCAACACAGGAAAAGCAAAGAAAAAGCGTGGATCTGGATTGTGTCCTTTTGTTGAGTTAAGGACTGTGCGGCCAATAATACAGGATGATATTGAAGCCAGCAAGGAACCCATTATGGGTGAGAAATACATGTATTGCATATAGAAACAATAAGGTTATCCTGGAAATACCAGTGACTGGTATTTAATTCAGGAAAATTAAACACAGCCCAAAATTCCATTAATTTCACACGATGAATTGAATATGGTTTCTTTTCAAGGAAGTTGGCTCCAATGTTTTCTCATCATCTTTGAACATAATTTGACCCAGTTAAATTGATCTATTTTACTTCAATTCTGCCAGATTTGTGTCCCAGAAAGAGTTAAGAAAATGTTTGAACACACATTTATTGTGGTTCATGGCATTTTTTTTTCGTTTACAGGTTAATTGGATACAGGCACAAGTTATTAATTGAATCTAATGATTCTGCTATGGAATATGTTAAAATGTAAAATTAATTGTATGTGTTTGGGAACACCTTTGAACAGGGGCATTTTACATAGTGGAACACCAACATGAAGACCCCTCAGTTGGGCCGCAGTATGCCTGTTATCTTTGTGAGACAATCCTTGAGAGACCACAAGTGATTGACCACCTTCAGGAGACAAGCCATCGTATGGAATACTTGGTAATGCATTTTCCCATATCCAAAGCCCCTTTTCTGCTGATATTGTGTGTCGTTTTATGCCAGCTCCTAACAGGTCCATCTCGAAAATGTTTTTATTTATTCTATTTTTTCAGTCCCACTCAGCATTTTCTCAGGAAGCTTCCCAGCTTATCAGTACCATAAATCCCATTGAGCTTTTATCATGATCATAACTTTATATTTTCTCAGAAACTTGGCCTAAAATGTGCTTTCTGGTCCCAATAGTCTTGATAGAGCAGATATATACATTTGAACCTCAAAACATACACAAGAAGATAAAACTTTGATTTTCCCTGAGGTAAAGGCACATAAGCTGTAGGCTGTAATGATAAAAAGTATAATCCGTCATGTTCGAATTAATGTTGAATTATGTGTGTGTGTGTGTGTGTGTGTGTGTGTGTGTGTGTGTGTGTGTTTGATTTTCCACAGATAACATAATTTGGGGGCATTTTTTACTTTCATATGGTTAAAAAAAAACTGTTCCTATGCTATGTTGTATAGAGAGTGGCTTTTCTGGAGATTCACAGTGGATTATTAATGATTGAAAACAAAAAAGACCAGGCCCAAAAGGTGAAGACTTGTGCAGCCAAAATAGAGCAAAGGAAAGGACGACTGACAAAGAATCTGAAGCTGTTTCTGTTTTTGGCAGAACACCGTAAAGTACAGAGAGGTCTGTAGTGGTCTAGCTATCTGAAATACCAATCTTTTTTGTGTGCATCAGTTACACCACCCTGTGGTATTATAATTATGGATGTCTCTGATAAATTAGTCATTGTTGTCCAGATTATAGCGAATGATTATCTGCAATGCACATCCCACGAATCATGGAGAGTGTCTCGCCATTGCATCAATTTAATGCAGATTGTATCCATTTGAATATGAAACTAATTTACGTAAGTCTGACTCTTTCAAAAAAATAATCTGCAGTACTGTCATGTACTACTGAAAGGCTGAACCTATGTCTATTTTATGATTTTCACTGATTTGTGAGAGCAGATGCCATGCAAAAGTTGGTTCTGAAGAAGTGCAATACACACACCCAGGCCCAGTTTTTGTCAGGTTTGGCAGTCTTGCCATCAAGCATTATTGTACTGTGGCTAAAAATGTTATACCTTTCTATGTTTGAGGGGTGAATTATCATTTTCTAGAGTGAAATTCAAAAGTAGTCACTCGCTGTAGATCACATGACGTGAACATTGTTACAAGTAAATTGTGACATGCATGCATCAGTGACATAATGTATTAACTTCGATTTTGATTATACGTCATGTGTGACCATTGAACATAAACAAACATGGCAGATAAGTACCCAGTTAGACATAGAATAAATGAAAGCTTACATGGCTGGAGAGCGTGTTACTATTTTTCTGTCACGAGGGATAGTTGTTGGTGGGGAAAAACAGCAGTGACTGCAATCGTTGGTGGGGAAAATCACAAGTGACCTGCGGTCATTCATGATTTTCCCCACCAACAACGATCCCTCGTGAGAGAAAAATAGTAACTCACTCTCAGCCATGCAAGAGTCTCTATATATGTAGCATAACATCCTCGTGATGTTGATGTTCATTATTTGGCACATGTATTTTTCTTAGCACATTAGTTTTGCAGGTTATGCTTAAGGGTAACATTAGAAATACTTGTTATTGATGACTTGACAAAAGCTGGGCCCTTATGCAAGCTAGACCTGTTGAGAGTAGGTACATGCTACCTCGGTGTTCAGATCAAAAGTACCAGTGCCTGTATATTTTTGGTACCTGAATTGACTGCCTATTACAAAATACAGACACATTTGCATTCTGCATTTGCCATTATGATATTGAGTTGTTAGAAAGAGTAGAAGTGCAGTGACGGGTCAACGGAGTGGGACAGATGGGCAAAAGTGTTCATTTGTCATGAAGAGGGACATGTGGACAGCTTTTGTTGTTGTAAGGCTTTTGCCATTGGTCCAAAGTCACGTTCTTGGGGCTCCGATATTTCACGCATGTTGGCAAATTTTAATCAAGAGCTGAACTAGACCAGTAGACATGTAAAGTCAAGCAAGATTTGTCCGTTGTCCCATAAATTTCTTTTGCACTAGATGATGATCTTTGAATGCCCTGCACCACAATTACCAGTACCCAGAAAAAAATGTTAACATTAACATTGCATATGAACAGTGTACAAGTTGAAAAAAATGTGTAAGATACATTTTGATTGGAACACAGTAGTATAATCTGGGATTGCACAATTTCACTTTAATATTTAAATGTAAAAAATAAAAAAATTAAAAAAAAATTAAAAAAAAAACAACAAAAAAACCAGACAGTTCAGGAACTGATCAGAATGGCATTTTCAGCTTGAGGGTCCTGTTAGGAATCTGTCAAATGTTGACTGGGCTATACAGTTCAAATTTAGTAATGTCTTTTGTAATTTCTGTTTGTAGTTAAACAACCAAATTTCCCTTTGAGTATCTTGTCATATCAGGCTGCATCCAAAAAGGATAAGACAATACCCAATGAACAGGGGCTTGAAGGGTCTGTAGGTAAGTACCTTACTCATGCATAATACAATCCAATTTTAATAAATTCAAGCAGTAAATGATGAAAGCACAGCAATAAAATTCTGAAAAGCCTGAAACTCCCAAAGATTTGATCGCTGGTAACACTTATGGTCAGCTGAAATAGTTAAGTGAAATGACCACTACAGAATGCCCTCACACCACTGCCCTGCCTGTTAAATGTGACGTTTGGATTGCAATTTAATGATGTGTCCACAAAAAGCTAAGGAATGTCATTCTGGCACTTGAGCTACTTAAAATGTAAAGTTTTCATGATCCAGGGGAAAAAGAGTAGCACCTAAATACTGCTAATAATTGGTAGCTGTTCGAAATAGTCCTTAGTACTTTGGCTTGTGTCTGTCTTCATGTCTGACACGTGTTTGTTTCTGCTTTTGATACATTTAGGTTGACAGTTTGTTACCAAGTACACGCAGGAAGGAATTCCAGATGATGCTATATATACATGTGATTTGTGCCATGGACATTGGATGACTCGTTTGCCCTTCATGACCATGTGGATGGACGCCCTCATAAGGAACTCTACAGGGTAAGCAAGTTCCCATATTGCAACATTAACCTTTCCCTCTTGAATTAAATCTGAGTCAGCAGCTTTCCTTGAGATGGGTTGGGCACTTAGTGCCCAACCCATGCCAAGGAAAGCTTTTGATGTAGGGCATGTGATCTTGATAGGTCTTCTCTACAATTCTTGGTCAGATTGTTTTTCATTACTGTTGAAATAAGTTCAAAACACTGAAGTAGACAATATTTGACCAAAGGCTGGTTATAGGAGGAAACGCTTACAAGCACAAATGGTGCTGAATGTGCTTAGCCAATAACATTTGATGACCTTTATCCAAATTGGCTAACTTAATTTGAAAATTTAGGGAACTGTTGAATCATGTATTTCTGATATCTGAAGTGTGATTATTAAGGATAAAAGATGGAATTTTACTCAGATATGGCTTTCATCAAGATAAAGAGTGTTTGGCCAAAGACCATAGAAGTAGTTGCCTTAGCCTATTTTGCTGCATCTATGGAGGCCCACGTGGCAGCCTAGCTGTGGACATCAGAACCACATCAGTTTGAATGAAGTCCTGATGGTTTACCTTGTTTTGGAACATATTGTTCTAGCTACATGTAAGTTAACAGAAATATACACAAGAAAAGGAAAGGTTGCCACTTGATCACTTGCCAAAATTGTTGTCTGGAAGCCGTAACAGATAAGAAGTTTTTCAGGTTTAATCCCACTGAATTGCAATATGGTAGGGTTGAGAGGTTTCAAAAGCATGCTAGCAAGAAGTTGTAATCCATCTTTTGGGAAGAGTCTGACACAATGTTAGTGTATTTTAACTGTTCCTTTCCTGTGTGTCCCACGTCAAGGTTACGTTTGCTCTGTATGATATTTTACTATGCTTGTTATGTTCAGGGGCGCTACCACAAGGACCTGCTGGCTCAGTATAACAAGGAGTTACCAGAGTCAAATCCCAAAGACCTGTTGCCCAAATATACTGAACCAAACAAATAACGCAACCCTTAAACTTTTTAACTTAAATATTTATTGTTACTTTCATATCACAGAAACAAATTAGATCCATATTCTGCAGTCTTTTTGGCATAACATGTGAAAAACAAAAACTTGAAACTGTCAACGAGGGCGCGACCAGCTGGCAATAAACAGGGCAACATTGATTTGTAAAGTTCACAAATTGGCATGTCCACTAATACTGTGTGTGACCACCATCAGCATCTGTAACTGCTATGCAATGTCGGCGCATGGATGACACTAGCCACTGCACCATCTGCTGGGGCACACGATCCCACTCTTCTTGAAGAGCCTGGCGAAGCTGCTGGCGGTTGGCGGGCGCTGGATCCCGTCTCCGAACACGCTGGTCAAGGTAGTCCCAAAGATGCTCAATGGGATTGATATCAGGTGAGAAGGCTGGCCATGGCAAAACGTTAATTCCTTCTCCTTGCAGAAAATCCATTGTCAGCATAGCGGCATGGGGCTGAGCATTGTCCTGTTGAAGCAAGTGGAGTTGGTGGTGTCTAATGAAAGGGACAGCAACAGGCTGAAGGACCTCATCCCTGTAACGGGCAGTGTTAAGATTGCCTTCAATGAAGATTAGCTGAGTTTTGGCTGTGAATGAAATTCCACCCCACACCATCACTGATGCACCTCCAAATCGATCTGTTTCCAGCACACAGGCATCTGAGTAGCATTCTCCCCTTCGTCGCCAAACACGTGTCCTACCATCTGCATGATACAGGGTGAAGCGGGATTCATCCGTGAATAGCACATCCCTCCACTGTTGATGGGTCCAGTGAGTATGGGCAGTAGCCCATTGTCATCGGGCTTGCCTTCTTGCCTGTTGTCAAAATTTGATCCCTGTAAGGACGCCTGGCGTGTAGATGGTGTTCTTGTAGTCTATTACGGACTGTCTGGGCAGATATTCTGTTATTGGTTCTGCCAGGTGTCTGTTGTGCAGTTCTAGTGGCTGGTCGAGTTCTGTTTCACAGATGTGACACCCTGATGTGTCTGTCTTGTGAGGTGTGATTTCTCTTGGTCTCCTAGGACGCTGTCTATCAGCTGTGGCCCAATTCTCCTGGAATCTTGTAGCACGTCTGAATATAGTGGATTTGTGGACTTGCAGTCTTCTTGCCACCTCTGCTGCTGATAAACCAGCCTGTAGCATGCCAATTCCTCTCTCTCGATCTACTGTTGATAATCAACCCATAGTTCTTGGAATACTGTGCCAAATGAATCCCATGCTGCCCTTTTATTGTCCGTGAGGGGCTACACCCAACCAGTAAAGGTGCGAATGTTTTAGTCATGTGGGTAACCCTGAATCCTGCAGTTGTCCTTGATTCAGCACAACCACCAAACTTTGAAAGCCTCATATCCTCGCACACAGTTACGCTTGGGCTGATTTCAATGTGGCCTTTTCCTGTCCCAGAATCAAAGACTTGGCAACCTTAATTTCAGGTGTCAGGGACTTGCGTAAAATAGCCTGCTGTAGTCACTCTTGATTCATGAAAATGACCCCATGGCAAGGTCAGGGTACTCGACCTTGAGGTCACACTACTTGGTGCATTATTTTAGACTGATTTAACAACGGTTCGTATATTTCTGAACTTTAAAAACAGTTCCAATGTGAAAATAAACCCAAATGAAAAAGTTGCGTTATTTGTTTGGTTCAGTATGTATGGTAAAAATTGCTGAGGCTGAGGGAGTGAAGAGTGTCAAGCTGAAGCGATTGGTCTTACCCTTTGCTGAAGATACAAGTATGTGTGTCTGCTGTTGTAGCTAGCTTGTTTGTGTACTGCCCCATTAGGTGCAAACTGATATTTGGATGGATGGTTGTTGTTGTATAGACTCGTATAGTGGAGGTAGAGTGTCTTTATAATGTTCCAGATTCATTAATATCACAAAAACGATGTAGGCCTACTTTACTCTTTTGCTGTAAACTTAGCTGACTGACAAGTCAGGAGAACTAAAAGGTGATAGGCCTAACAGGTCTCTTTTTATTTATGGCAGAAGTAATGAAATTTGTGTTTTGGGTGGTTAGGCCTATACATTTTGGAAAAGAACAAGTGTTTGCAGTTAATGGTGAATATTCCTAAGGTTGAGAGGACCGGTTTAAAACCACCAGTTGCCTTTTATGGGTGACTGCCTGTCTCAAGTCAGGAGTGAAATTTGTTTCTTCACATTGGTATTGAAAGAGAAATGTTGATGCTTTGGCAAGTTTGGAATCTCTTTGCTGTCATTGTTGGGTTTGGAATTAATGAATATGGATCATGTTTTTCTGTACTCTTTGCTGCAGGGCACTCTCTTGCTCAACACTATGATTACTCTCACACCTGATTCTTTCAGTTTAATTCTTTTATTGTGTGCAAATGATTATGTACAGTAGTCCATCGTTTGGAAGACCATTCCTTTGGGAGACCACCTCCTTTGAGAGACCACAGTTGTCAGGTCTTTCTTTAATACTTTTCATGTTATTTATAACTCCTTTGAGGGACCACCTGCTTTATGTGACAGCCTTTTGGGTGGCACTAGGGGCGGTCTCTCAAAGGAGGGACTGCTGTATTATAGGAAACTGACTAAGAAACGGGCCTAAGACAGTTGAATTTAAGAACTTTAAGGTGATTTAAGTGGGAAAGAATATATTTTTAGCAGAATGGAGGAGTATGGTTTGGGGTAAGTTGGTGATAACATCTTCAAGGTCATTGGATCATGTGGGCTTCAATATGGATATTGGTTGATTAATTTTGGGGGTATATGACATTTGACCAAAATCCAAATGAAGGAATGGCCAATTCACAGAATGCACAACTTACTGCAACGATTTCTGGTTCGAGGTGCATTGCATAGATATGGGAGTGGAAAGTGACCCTGGATGGAATTTTGATCAGATTTACCTGATGATGATACCTTGTATTTTGGTCCACATTTACCTGGGTGGTGGGTTTTTTTTGGCTCATCACTATCTTACTCCCCAGATGAGCCACTTGACCTTTTACAGGGAGCAGTCCAGCTCAGTAGCATTAGCTGGAAGCTTGGGTTAAATTTTTATATGGACTCTTTGGATGGTCCGCCTCATGGAGGATTCCCTCTGTAAATATGGCATGTATGCTGGTTGGGAAGCAGCCATTTCCCAGCTGTTCAGTGCTGAGGTAGCATCTTCTGTGCTTTTTGCTGCTGCATTTCAGTCTCAGCTAGGTTGGGGACATGATCATGTCGGCTTGGTGTAACAGCTCTAGACCAAGTGATTTAACCTGCCAGTACAGGATTTATCCTGACATCTCCAATAAATCCAAGTTTTGTAGTTTCTTCTTTGTTGTAGTGATATCTAAGGAAGGCATATTTAAGACCTGTATGGGTGCTGGGATATGTTATGCCAGCCCCCACTGAACCACTGGTAGCTCAGCGCTCTTTGATATATTGGATAATGTACAGAAGTCGCAAGGACATGACCATTTAAAGTACAAAAACAAAAAAAAGATAATTGATCTTTATTTCAGGACTGTAAAACAAGTGTATTTATATGTATGAAATGGGTACATTTCCACCATTGAATTTTTCTGTGAAGAGACACATCAATTAGTTGGCAGTTTGGTAAAAACCTAAATTAAGTCAACCAAATACAGTTTGACAGAAAGCAATCTGGATCAGAATCTAATTTGATCAGGGTGATTTTGATCATATGTCAAGTACCATAACTTTTGCAGTTAAGAACAGGAAATGACATGAAAACTTGGGTAGCCAAAATGACAGTAATTATTGTTGGTACATTACTCTAGCCTGGTAAGTATGCTCACTCCCTTTCCATACCATCTGCAAGTTTGTGGTGCATTTTTTAATGAGCAATTTTTAAATTTTGGTACAAAGTAGTTAGAGGGTCTAGTTGGAAACATGCAATCAACCATGTGATTTTTTAGGCGTTCTGAACAACACAAAGTACCAAAAATGATCATTGTCATGTTGATCAGGTTCCACTGTTTTATAGATCTGTGTTTTGCAGCACAGCCAGAACAATCTGGGGATGCAGAATTGGAGCAGAAAGAGGACTCAAAATCTGCGAGTCAAAATAAAGAAGAAGAACCTGGGGAACTGCAATCTTCAATTCAAGAAAAAGATGAGAAAACAGAAGAGGAGTCTTCAGTCCCAAAGACAGACGTCAAAACAGAGAAGCAAGAGTCTTCACATGAGAAAAAAGACGAGAAAACAGCGTAGGAGGTCCTCAAGTCAGCAGAAAGATGTAAAAACTGAAGAACATAAAACATCAAGTCAGAATAAATCAGGAGGAAGCAAGAGAAGTAGCTCTGAGAAAGGTTCAAAGAGAGGTTAGTGTGTACATTTTATATTGTGCATGGAACAAGCTTTGAAGGGCAGGTCTCGAAAAAGCAGCTGCTGTCTATTTTTACCCATTTCTTATGAAAAACTTTGAATCGGAATCCGTGAAGCGCATGACGTCACATAGGGAACTCGTTTCACTTGCACAAGATGGCACACAACTACAGTACAACTTCTACAAAGTCGATGTCGACATGGAGGAGGTTTTTTTTATGTGGACAAGATTGAAGAGAAAGACAACGAACCGAACATTGGCCCAAAGCCCTAGCAAAAGGTTGGCGGACGGAAGCGGCCCAACCAGCCAACGATCCTTGTCCGTGCGAGGGCTGAGAGGATAGCTAATTTTATTTGTTTTGATTTTGAAACTTTCAGCATGTTCAGTGAAGCAGTGAATACACAGATCTATACATGCAACTGTTACAATTGTCATCGTGACCTCTTCAATAGGCCAAAGTTCAAAGTGGATTGGTGCTGTATCCAACAACCACTTAGTGGCTGGAAGACAAAATTATGCTTCAAAATTTGACCATGGGATTGGAAGCCATTGTTTGACTTCAAAGTTTAACACTAATTTAGCTGGCTTTGGCTGAAGGTAATTACATTTGCTGACTCTCTGTACACAGTGTTTTATTCACACTACATAATGGTTATAGACACAGAGTGGTCTTTTCTTACAGTTTGAACAGGGCTAGTCATACATTACAGACGGGCATGGAATTTGATCTTGATACACAAACTGAATCTAGCATAATGCAGTATAATTAAACTAACACTTTCAGATATAAATGTAGATAGCTCCAGTTCCATTTTTCAATTTTCACCAAACTTGAATCACAAGTTACACAACAGTCAGGAATCGCATTTGTCAGTAGCAGCATAGGAATCCTTGTGTATTGTAATCTGTTACCATGGTAACTACAGCTAATCATTTTTTTTTCTTTTTTCTTTTTTTTGCAGCGTTAGAACTGGATCATGGGACAATGGTCAGCCAAAGGACACATTAGAAATATCACCAGCTGAGTCTACTGGGGAACAAGTTCTATGCCCCAAGATGGGCATGAAACTTGCAGCTGTTTCTTGTTCAATCTGCAATACATGCAAGCCACTATCATAGGGACAACCTTCAATAATTAGAACAACAGTGGTCACTTAATGCTGACAGTGAAGACGCTACTATATGTATATTGTAGCAAAGCACCCGATGCATGTACACTTAATGTACCGCTATATGTGAGGCATACACTGCCTTGCACAATTTTTAACAGGGATTGTAGATTGCAAGTACATAGTTGTCCCTGTCTTCAGAACCACTCCATTGAGAGACCACCTGTCCTGAAAGGGCACCTTTTCAGCCCAATTCATTGCATATAATTTGTGTTTCCAACCAGAAACCATCCATTCGGCATACTTTGCCTTATACATACATTACATGTTATTTTTTGCCATTTATGGTGTTTAGCTCTGCTGACTTGTCAGTATGCAGAGTTTATGCCATCCATTTGCATCTATATGTTAACTTTTTACTTTTTCCACTTTTCAAAAACGGTTTTGTGGAATGCTTTTATTTTACACATGAAAGTTCACCAGGTCGGCCTCTACCAACAGTACAAACAAGATGAAGAGCCAACATTTTTTCGATTTTTTACTAATTGATAAATAATTTTTGGGACAAAAAAAATTTAAAAGTTTATTTTCTTAAAAACTACGTGCCCAATTTGTTGATATTGCATGTAGGGTCTTCAGGGGTCACTTAGTTCTCATTTTGGCTAGCAGGTGGTCATACTCTTTTTTTGCTACTATTAAATGAAGTTTTGTGTGTTAAGGCTTTTTTCAGCTTCTTGTCTAAAAATATGCACAGAACTCTTTGAAATTTTGTTAGATTTTCTTTGGCACAAGTACGTGTAGATTTGACAATATGACCTCAGGCCTTGACTGTATACATAACTTATTCTATTCACGGACTGGTCCCGAAGAATGATCTGATGGGGGTAGGGTGGGTGGGCTTCTATGTAGTTTACAGGTAAGAATAATTAATAAATATGTCAGATTCACTTAAACTTAGTACGGATGTACATCCAGTAGGTATCTACCAACTTTGTTCAAATGGTCATGCTCCAATGATTTTTGGATTTGATTTTTTTTTGGAGGGGGGGGGGAGCGGAGGGATAATTTTTGCATTCCTGTTGATTACCATTTTTTAGAACTCCTATTTTTACATGATTGTTCAAGTGCAATGAAAACATTCAGTCTCTGTGCTTTATATTTGAATTCAGATATTTGTATAAGTTAAAAGTGTTATACGCACAGCAACATCTATATTTTGAATCTTCTACTACCCCTCTCCTCATTGTAATGTAAAGGTGATAGGATTGTGAAAATTGGCATTGACAGAAAAGATTTACTTTATTTTACATGTACTTGAACTGTGATGATCAACATCAACTACACAGCAGTTGGTTAGAAGTTCATGATACAGGAAATATAGAGACAAAGTTATAGTTTCTGCTGTTATTTTATAACCTATCAATGATTTTCATAAAGATTAAAATCCGATCCAAGTTTTTAATTTATGTACATGTTTGTATCCATTAAACTTGATACAAATGATTGAAAGACATCAGATCTAGAATGCAGCACATGTGTAGGAGGGGTGGATTTGGATGGGGGTTGAAAAGGCATTATTCCCCTCTGCCCACTTTTTTTTTTTTTTTTTTTTTACAAAATACATGTGAATACTTTTGTTTAAACTCTCTTCAAATCTTTGTTGCACTTCAGTCAAAAAATGGCTTAGAGTCCAACATTTCACACAAAACTTTTCTTGGGTAGGACCCCCAGACACTCATTTTAACAAAATAAGTCAATGTTTCGCCACCCTTTTTTCAGATTCCTGGTTCTACCCCTGGATGTGTGCTGTTTGTGTATCTGCCACCAGCACTGCTTATGGCAGGCTGTCACACTACTGTAAGGTAACCCAGACGTGAAAAAATGCAGTGATAATTTTAAGTGTTTACCTTCAAAGAACAAGATCATTTAGACCATACTGATGTTAACACTGTGCAAGCATGGAACATGCATATGGCTGAGAAGTATCAAGACTGAAGTTACCAGCTGAGTTGAGTGTGTCATGCAAGCCCAAGGCTCAGCCACTTTTTTTTCGATTTTGTCATCAAGGCAAGTATGATACAGTATTTCACTTACCCCATATCTAAAGTCTGGTTGTAAAAGCAGAATTCCCGATTACCTACCCCAAAGGCAAGTAATTCGAAATTCTCATGCTGAGGTGGAATATATCATTGTCCTGGTATAAGATGGTTGCCACTAAATGATGAATAAATGGTCAATAAAAGATGAAACTTCTTGTTGTGTTTTAGGTGGAATACACTGTTTCCAAAGATCTGTTTACACTTCAAATGAAGTCAGATGTTGTGCAGGAAAGAATACACCACTTGTGTATTTTGCTGTCTCTGGCATACCCTACTCTGGCGGAAATCCACAACAGTTTTATTAGTTCAAAATCACGTGTGCCCCACATTTACTATCATCTTGATGAGAAATATCAAAAAAAAAAAAAAAAAAAAAAAAGGAAAAAGAGAACCAGGAATAAGAATGATGTGGAGAAGTAAATATAGCAGTTATTTTTGTAGTCTTGTAGCTTGTTCCAACTGGATTTTATGATCTGAAAATAGAGACAATTTTGTGAGGCCTGCCAGAGTGAATGAACAAAGAACAAAGAGCAGGAATACTTGATAAATAGCATAAATGGCTATGAGCAAACCAAAGGAAGACTTATCACTCAACTAGTAGCCTAAATGGCTGTCAGCAAAAGAAAGAAAAACTAAATGTCCATGATTCTTAAACACAAGCAACCATTAAAATATCTTGCCTTGGCAAGCACTTGGTTACACTGGGCAGCACCGTAAATTTCCTTTTTTTCATTATGTTTTTATTTTCGTTTGATGACACCAGTTTTAATTGCAAGGGAAAAGTAATGTCATTGAAATTGAGGAGTTGTTTCAAATTATCACTCGTGATGAATAAAAAATTGAGATCCCCATGCAGTGTATCAACATATCCACGACTAGGTACAAATTTCACAAATTAGCTGTGGGGTTCAACATCAAATGCAGCTTTGTACATGAATGCAAATGTTGTATAAGGGCATTTTAGAAAATAATGCAGTTAACTGCTGACTAGACAACGGATTGGTGCATCCATAGCTGGTGGACTTTAATGTAACATGACTCAAAAGATGCCCTTCACTGCATCCAGTAGGACCGCGAGTCATTTTTCAACTGGCAGTGTACAAACAGATTGCGGAGGGGCAAGGTAGTCTAAGGCACACCACTGGAGTCTGTTAAGCAGGAAAACTTGATATGAGGTGGCAAATGCTGAACGATGGGATAATATACAGTTGTACCTGCTGTATGTGGCCACCCCTTCTGCCAAGAAAAAGTGGCCTGTCACCACAGGTAAATTTTACAAAGAAATTGACTCCTATGTCCGAGCCCAGGGACCACAAAAAGCAATTTGGCTGCTCACAGGAGTGGTTGCATACAGCAAGTACCACTGTATATGTGTTTGAATGTTTTCGGTTTGCATTACACTACCTTATGCATATACAATGTACATGCACCGAACATGCAGAAGTGTTTTCTTGCATGATGTTTTTGTGAAGTTGCAAATTGGCCACCAGCATTGTACATGCCACACTGTCACACTTACATGGAAGTTTTAGTTTTGGAGGAACCTAAAATGTTGCAAAACTGAAATATTATGTTTTAACACCATTATCTTATCACAAAATGTTTCTTTCACAACAAAGTTTAAAAGCATAGGCTCCCTGTCTAAATATTTCTGTCTGAGTAAAAGAGTGTGTGCATCAATCACTCAAAATGAACATTGTCATCTTGACAACTAGGTACAGTAAAACCTCCCTTACCGAACACCTCTATATACCGAACACCCCCTTATACCGAACACCTTTTCTCGGTCCCAATTTTTTCCCCATATGCTTCCATTATAAGCAAACCTCCCTATACTGAACACCTCTCTATAGTGAACATGAACACCCCAAATGAACACCATTTTTCCAAAAAACCTTCTTATACTGAACACACATTCAGCATATTTTTGTGTATTTGCAGGGAGTAATTACTGATAAGGCTAAAACTAACCAGATTAACTTCAGAGACAGGCTTAATTATTGCTTATACCAGCAGCAATAGAAAC
Organism: Hermodice carunculata; assembly: GCA_964020975.1. Taxonomy (NCBI): domain Eukaryota; kingdom Metazoa; phylum Annelida; class Polychaeta; order Eunicida; family Amphinomidae; genus Hermodice; species Hermodice carunculata. Next base: position 167,060 of record CAXHWN010000155.1, on the reverse strand, counting down.
AATTCACAGGCAAGCTGGTGAACATGTGTTGTCACTTCTATAGATGGCAACAACAGGGTGGATGGTGAAAGTGTCAATGTCACTTAGCACCTTGGTCCTATCCTCTCAGGGATAATTGGAGCAGTTTTGGGTGTTTTCTTTGATCATTCTAACGAACAATAACTTACAAATTATGTCATTATGTTTGTCTCACCAAAGCCAGGGGATTTTATTTCAAGGAGTACCAGTAGACTGAAATGAGCAACAGCTCTGCTAAAATAGGTGCAAGGTCGTAAGCATGTTATTTCAATATGAACATACACTATATGTCATAATGTTCTTAAATAATTATATATACATGTGCATGTATACATCTGAACTTTGCTTTATCATAGTCAGTACATCTTTCCCAAATGATAAAATAATCAAAAATTACTTCTTTGTTGTTCATTTATTTGATGATGTACATGTAGTTAACATGAGTATCTCCCACCATAATGATCTCAGCTGGTATCTGTATAGCACATTTGGTAAGACATGAGGCCACAATGTGGAAACCTCCCTAAACCGAACACCTCCCTATACCGAACACTTTTGTTCGGTCCCATGGGCGTTCGGTATAGGGAGGTTTCACTGTAGTAACAATCTCTGTGATCTGTAGTCTGTTACTGAGCGCATGTGAGAAAAGATTGAAAATACGTCTGCTAGTTGGCAAGTAGGTAGGCCCTGTAACATCGCCTTGAGTTCTGATATAAGGAAAAGACGTGACAACAGCCTGTACCCTTTTCATTTCACGGAAAATGTACACTCTACAGATCATTACATGGTCAGGATTATGATGTGCACAAATATCAAGCAAAGACATAAAACCAGGAGTGAGATGGCCCCTTACAAATATCCAATCACCAATGTGATAAAGACAATCTACAGAGAATTGAACAGCTAATTTGGAAACATTCAGCATTTTCACCGAATCATTTTCATCATAAAAGGACCAAAGTACACCAAGGGGAGGGGTGCACTGCAGGTGCATGCTTTTAATCCTGTAATAAAATTAAGTCACAAGTAAGCTTTTTTTCTTGTCATCATGGTGATGCATTGTTTTTCTGACCAGTGTATGTATTTATCCGTGGCAGTCTGTCATATTGGTCTGTGATTTTTTTTTTCGAAATAGCAAGGATATGGGCAACATCCCTAGAATTAGCAACTAAAACCTACAGACAAGGTATGAGAAAGTAAATTATGAAACTTACGCGATGCATTTAGTGTAATACTGTACATTCACTATATATATATATACTTAACATCAGATCAATAGAAGAACCAAACAAGTGACAGACTTATTCAGTACTTCCATTTTTTCTGTGAAAAAAAAAATACCAAAAAACAAAACCGTGCTTCTACTCTTTCATAGGGATGGAGGTGTACTGGGAAAGAATAAAATGAATTTAACCCTCTTGCTCTTGGTTATTTATCAGGGATCTCAGTCTCTTCTTGAAAGGTGACAGAGAGGGGGCAGACACAACATATAAATCAGGAAGAGAATTCCATTAATCCATTTTATGAAAAAGTATTTGAACGTGTCAGTCCTAATAATAGTAACATGCCTCTTACTCTTAGCAAGGTTCAGTGGTGAATGTCCTCTTATTGATAGAGTGTGAAAACTTTCTGCGTGCATGCATACGGGTATTCAAGTTTAAAAATGATGAAAATGTTGAATCAACACTTCCGAAATCCACTTCAATCTGTGGATTTTTTTTAAATGAACCCTTGCTGTGTTCATTGCACAATTGTAAAAAATTCCACTGAAGCTTAGGCCTAATATACGGTCAATGAATAAAACAATCAGGGAAGTACATACAGATTATGGCCCCAGGCCAGACGATTATCTTTATATTGACCAAGAGTAAACAGGTATAAAAATTCCAAACGTTTTAGAAACACAATATTGCATTCCTTTGTATTTTAATATATCATGTGAAACGTACACAGCTTCTAGTCTACCAAGTTTCTCCACTGCCGTGCTAACGCGTCGACGTCTGGACTCGGGAGTCAACTTTGTGGCAGAAGCACCACGACCGCTCTTGGGTCCCAGGACACTGGCCAACTTCTCAGGGGTTGGCTGTGCCTGTGGCTGTATTGACGGCATAGCACCAGGAATAATGTCGATGTAGTATCGAAACCCAGCATCCTTCATCATACCACCGACAAAAATAGAGTCTTCAAAATAGATAGTACATAGCACGCTTTAAATTATAATCGCAGGCGTCTTTCCATTCGACCGCAAACCTGTTCCATGCCGCTCGGAGGCTAGGCCTGCGGCACGTCTTGTTGGTGTTGCTACACCACATTACCACAGAGCGATGGGCCATAGCAGTGACAAAAATGAGCTAGGTCTAAAAAATGAATTTGGTGCCAAAACCGATATTTCGCGCATAAAAGTTAGAGATAATCTAAAATTTTGAGTCGCGACAAAAATGTGTGTCCTATCACGAAATGGCCACGACTGCCCAGGTCGAATGCCAGATTCACAAACGTGTTCCCGCCGTCACCAAAGTGGATCTTCCCGATTGAAATTTTCTCGGACATCCTCGGTGGCGCTGTTTGAAAGCACCAAAAAAAAAAAAAAAAAAAAAAAAAAACCCATTACACATATTCTGTGTAACAAATGTACCCCATTATTGTTATTTTTATATATGATCTTACGTCTGGGGCAACAAAAACGTTGTTTGCAGCATTTTTATATTTTCCGAGACCTGCCCTTAAAAGGGCATTAACCCGTTTCTTTACACACCAAAACTGGCTGGTGATTGAAAGTTGTCTGCCTCATCATTATGTCTCCCCGTGCAAAGGGGGGGGGGGGTATTGTTTTTTGCTTCTTCTTCTTCTTCTTCTTCTTCTTCTTCTTCTTCTTCTTCTTCTTCTTCTTCTTCTTCTTCTTCTTCTTCTTCTTCTTCTTCTTCTTCTTCTTCTTCAAGTGTGTGTGTCACACTTTTCTGGGTTCTTTCTTTCTTTCTTTCTTTCTTTCTTTCTTTCTTTCTTTCTTTCTTTCTTTCTTTCTTTCTTTCTTTCTTTCTTTCTTTCTTTCTTTCTTTCTTCTTTACCAGCAAATTTGTCCGACACTTTCTCAAACACTATTATACATAGAAACTCCAAACTTGGCATGATTGAACCTCCATACAAGGAGTTTGACTGTTTTATACAAAGGAATGAAGATGTTTCAAATTATGCAAATTAGGGGCATTTGAAATTTTAAATCTTGAATATCTTCAAAAGTATAATAGATAGAGATGTCATTCCAACTTTTACCAGGGGTTTATTGACCATTGCACATCTAATGAATTTAAAACAAAAGTTGTAGCAATTTAAATTATGCTAATTAGCAACATTTGAAATTTTAAAACTTGAATATCTTCAGAACTATCATAGATAGAGATGTCATTTCAACTTCTACTTGTGGGTTACTGACCATTGCGCTTCTAATGAATTTAAAACAGACGTTCTAGCAATTTAAATTATGCTAATTAGCAGCATTTAAAAATTTAAAACTTGAATATCTTCAAAGCTATTAGAGATAGAGACGTCATTTTGACTTCCAATAGGGGGTTATTGACCATTGGCCATCTAATGAATCGAAAGCAAAGATTTTAGGAATGTAAATTATGCTAATTAGCAGTATTCGAAATTTTCAATCTTGAATATCTTCAACACTATAAGAGATAGAGATGTCATTCCAACTTCTACTAGGGGGTTGTTGACCATTGGGCACCTAATGAATTAAAAATAAAAGTTGTAGCAATTTGAATAATGCTAATTAGCAGTATTCCAAATTTTCAATCTTGAATATCTTCAACACTATAATAGATAGAGATGTCATTCCAACTTCTACTTCTGTGTTAAGGAATAGTTGTACATTACCATACCAATATGCTTTGTAGACACACACACTGATTTGGTATGCAGCAAATCCTCTTTCCTCGTTTCTTTCTTTCTTTCTTTCTTTCTTTCTTTCTTTCTTTCTTTCTTTCTTTCTTTCTTTCTTTCTTTCTTTCTTTCTTTCTTTCTTTCTTTCTTTCTTTCTTTCTTTCTTTCTTTCTTTCTTTCTTTCTTTCTTTCTTTCTTTCTCCGACACTTTTCTCGAACACTATTATGCATAGAAACTCCAAACTTGGCATGATTGTACCTCCATACAAGGAGTTTGACCGTTTTATACAAAGGAATGAAGATGTTTCAAATTATGCAAATTAGGGGCATTTGAAATATTAAACCTTGAATATCTTCAAAAGTATAATAGATAGAGATGTCATTCCAACTTCTACTAGGGGGTTATTGACTATGGCGCATGTAATGAATTTAAAACAAACGTTGTAGCAATTTAAATTATGCTAATAAGCAGCATTTGAAATTGTAAAACTTGAATATCTTCAAAATTATTATAGATAGAGAGGTTATTTTAACTTCTACTAGGGGTTATTGACCATTGCGCATGTAATAAATCTAAAGCAAAAGTTGTACCAATTCAAATTATGCTAATGAGCAGTATTCGAAATTTTCAATCTTGAATATCTTCAGCACTATAATAGGTAGAGATGTCATTTCAACTTCTACTAGTACTAGGGGGTTGTTGACCATTGCACACCTAATCAATTAAAAATAAAAGTTGTCGCAATTTAAATTATGCTAAATAGCACCATTAGAAATTTTAAATCTTGAATAACTTCAAAGCTATAATAGATAAAGATGTCATTCCAACTTCTACTCGGGGGTTGTTGGTCATTGCGCACCTAAGGAATTTAAAATAAAAGTTGTAGCAATTTAAATTATGCTAAATAGCACCTCAAAAAATTTTGAATCTTGAATAACTTCAAAGCTGTAATAGATAGAGATGCCATTCAAACTTCTACTCCTGTGTTATGGAATAGTTGTAAATTATTATACCAATATGCTTTGAAGACACACACACTGATTTGCTATGCAGCAAATCATCTTTCCTAGTTCTTCTTCGTATTCTCGTTCAACAAGTTGTGTGCGTTGCGGACTCGATACCTCGAGTAAGATTTGACTTAGGAAGTTTAAATTTTTTGTGAAGATGTTCCTATACAAAATCTTGCTTGATATTGCAGATGGGTGACCGTGACCTTTTTTTCAAGGTCACATAAGCATGTCGTGTAAAATTGACGCGGACGCAATAACTCCGCAAGGATTTGACTTAAGAGGTTGAAATTTTGCATGATTATGTACCAAATTATGAACTAGGTTGGGATTGTAGATGGGTGACCTTGATTTATTTTCAAGTCACATGGCCACTTTTAAAAATCATTGCAGATGCACTCGAGCAAGATTTGACTTAAAGAGGTTGATATTTTGTGTTATTATGTTTCTATGTAAGATTTTTGTAAGACTTTGCTTGTAACTGCAGATGTATGACTTTGACCTATTTTTCGAGGTCAGGTGGGTATGTCTTGTTAAATTGACGTGGACGCAATAACTCCCCAAGGATTTTACTTAAGACGTTGAAATTTTGCATGATAGTGACCCATAGTATGAACTAGGTTGGGATTGCAGATGGGTGACCTTGACCTATTTCTTAAGGTCATATGGGCATGTCATGTAAAATTGACGCGGATGCAATGACTCCGCAAAGAATTAACTTAAGAGGTTGAAATTTTGCATGATTATGTACCAAATTATGACCTAGGTTGGGATTGTAGATGGGTGACCTTGACCTATTTTCGAGGTCACATGGCCACTTTTAAAAATCATTGTAGATTCACTCGACAAAGATTTGACTGAAAGAGGTTGATATTTTTTGTGCTTATGTTTCTATGTAAGACTTTGCTTGTAACTGCAAATGTATGACCTTGACCAATTTTTCAAGGTCATGTGGGCATGTCATGTAAAATTTACGTGGAGACAATAACTCCACCACGATTTGACTTAAGAGGTTGAAATTTTGCGTGATTATGTACCATAATATGAACTAGTTTGGGATTGCCGATGGGTGACCTCGACCTGTTTGTCAATGTCACATGGGCATGTCATGTAAACTTGACACGGACGCAATAACTTGGCAAGGATTTGACTTAAGAGGTTGAAATTTTGCATAATTGTGAACCATAATATGAACTGGGTTGGGATTGTAGATGGGTGACCTTGACCTATTTTCAAGGTCACGTGGCCACTTTTTAGCTCAGCTGATTTGTCAGTCAGCTGAGCTTTTGTGAGGGACTGTCATCCGTCGTCCGTCCGTCGTCCACAATTGACATTTTCGACTTCTTCTCAAAAACTGTCTGCCAGATCCACTTCAAACTTGGTGAGAATGTGCCTTGGGTGGGTCTCTACCAAGTTTGTACAAATGGTCACAGTCCAGTGATTTTTCGATTTTTAATGAATTTTTTTGTTCTTTTTTTGGGCAAGTCTTAAAAAATCTTCTCCGAAACCGCTCACCCGATTGCTTTGATATCACACAGGAACACTTCCTGGGACTCTTAGTTCTTAATTTGTTCACCAAGTGGCGCTGCAATTTTTTATGAGTTTTTTTGTGTTGTAGCTATTTTTGACTTCCTCTCCAGAACCGTCACTCAGATTAAGCTGAAACATGCTGGGTATGTTCCTTGTAGAAGGGTCAAACAAAGTTGTTCATTATGTGGAAATGCTGAGGTTTTGTGAGGGTCCGTCGTCCGTAGTCCACAATTCACATTTTCGACTTCTTCTCAAAAACCGTCAGCCATATCCACTTCAAACTTGATGGAGATGTGCCTGGGTGGGTCTCTACCAAGTTTGTTCAAATGGCCACAGTCCAATGATTTTTGGATTTTTAATGATTTTTTTTGGTTCTTTTTTGGGTAAATCTTAAAAAATCTTCTTCACCAAAACCGCTCACCCGATTGCTTTGATATCACAAAGGAACACTCCCTTGGGTTCTTAGTTCTTAATTTGTTCACCAGGTGGCGCTGCAAATTTTTTCTAATTTTTTATGAATTTTTGTGTGTTATAGCTACTTTCGACTTCCTCTCCAGAACCGTCTCTCAGATTAAGCTGAAACATGGTGGATTGTTCCTTGTAGAAGGGTCAAACAAATTTGTTCACTATGTGGGAATGTTGCGGATTCCTGATTTTTAACGATTTTCAACTTGGGTACTTGTCAGTCAATGCAGCTTTCCTATTGATTACTATGGAAGTCAATGGACATTCTAATGCCAATTCACATTTTCGACTTCTTCTCCAAAACCGTCATCCAGATTAATTTAAAACTTGGTGGCAATGTACCTTGGGTGGGTTTCTACGAGTTTGTTCAAATGTTCATGCTCCAGTGATTTTTGGATTTTAAATGATTATTTTTTTTTTTTTTTTTTTTTTTTTTTTTGGATAGACCTTAAAAAATCATATTCTCCGAAACTGCTTACCTAATTGCTTTGATATCACACAGGAAGACACATAGGGACTCCTGGTTCTTAATTTGCTCACCAGGTGGTGCTGCAGTTTTTTTCTAAATTTTTATGAATTTTTGTGTGGTATAGCTATTTTCGACTTCTTCTCAGAACCGTCACTCAGATTAAGCTTACACGTGGTGCATATGTTCCTTATTGAAGGGCCAAACAAAGTTGTTCACTATGTGGGAATGCTGGGGATTCCTGACTGTAAATGATTTTTTTAAATTCGGCTCCATTGGGGTAAATGCACCTTTCCATGTAAGTCAATGGGCATTCTAATGCTAATTTACATTTTCGACTTCTTCTCCAAAACAGTCATACAGATTTACTTCAAACTTGGTGGCAATGTACCTTGGGTGAGTGTCTACCAGGTTTGTTCCAATGGTCATGTTCCACTGAATTTTGGATTTTGTTATGATTTTTTTTCTTCAAAAATCTCTACAAAAGTTTAGATAGGAAAGTTTAACATGGGAATTTCTTGTAATGGTCATAACTTTAATAATATCGGCCAGATTTACTTCAAACTTGGTAGGGATGTGCCTTGTGTAGGTCTGTACCAAGTTTGTTCAAATGGTCACGCTCTATTGTTTTCTGGATTTTTTATTAATTGTTTTGTTCTTTTTTGGGCAAACCTTAAAAATTCTTCTCCTCTGAAACCGCTCACCCAATTGCTTCGATATCATACATAGACACTTACGGGGACTCCTAGTTCCCAATTTGTTTACCAGGTGGCGCTGCAGTTTTATATGAATTTTTTGTATGGTTTTGCTATTTTTCACTTGTTCTCAGAACCATCCCTCAGATTAAGCTGAAATGTGATGGATATGTTCTTGTGGAAGGGTCAAACAAAGTTGTTTACTAGGTTGCACTGCTTTGGATTTCTGATTTTTAAGGATTTTCAATTCGGGTACTTATCGTTCGATGCAGCTTTCCTATTGATTACTATGTAAGTCAATGGGCAATCTAATGCTAATTCACAGGACAACTGACACGAAATTTACTGTTTACTTGATAAGTTGAGATCTGTTTTGAGTTAGCTACACATGTTAATTATTCTGTATGAAGGTCATGCTTCGACAGTACATGAATGACCTTGACCTGGTTGTGGGGTCACAGTGCAACGTACATGAATTTTACCCTTCATTATAACTTCAGAACTACTTGAACTTTGATGTTGCACATGTAGGTGTTCTTCTATAAAGTTCAGACTTAATCAGAACATGGTGTCCTTGATCCTTTCCCAAGTTCAAAGAGCTGCAAGTGTGATTAATGTCAAGATCAGCTGAGGCACGGGCTGTTCAGACAGCCCTCTTGTTAACGATTTTTTCAATTTGGGTACTTATTGGTTGATGGATATTGCATTTATATAGTAGGTATTGAACAGTACAAGTTGTACTTTGATGTACTCGCGGTACAATTTGAGACACCCTGTGTGATTTTTCTTATGGTAATTCTGACACATACTTATGCATGCACAATATGGTCCGACCTTGCGCTATATACTATCCTGATGCTGGGTCACAGCTCCTTTGTTTAAAATAATGTGTGTGGTTAGGCCTACACGTTTTGGAAAAAGAACTAGTGTCTGCAGTTAGGGATGAATATTTTTAAGGTTGAGAGGACAGGTTTAAAACCACCAGTTGCCTTTTATGGATGACTGCCTGTCTCAAGTCAGGAGTGAAATTTGTTTCTTCACATTGGTATTGGAAAAGAAATGTTGATGCTTTGGCAAGTGTGAAATCTCTTTGCTGTCATTGTTGGGTTTGGAATTAATAAATGTGGATCATGTGTTTGTGTACTATTTGAAAATTACTTCATTGGCTATGTTGTGCTGTGGGCTTTGTTCTCCAACTGATAGTTATAGTGGAGGTAGGGTGTGTTTATAATGTTCCAGATTCATAAATATCACAAAAACGATGTAGGCCTACTTTACTCTTTTACTTTAAACTTAGCTGACTGACAAGTCGGGAGAACTGAAGGGTGATAGGCCTAACAGGTCTCTCTTTTTATTTTTGGCAGAAGAAACGAAATTTGAGTTTTGGGTGGTTAGGCCTATACATTTCTGAAAAAGAACTAGTGTCTGCAGTTAATGATGAATATTTCTAAGGTTGAAAGGACAGGTTTAAAACCACCAGTTGCCTTTTATGGGTGACTGCCTGTCTCTAGTCAGGAGTGAAATTTGTTTCTTCACTTTGGTATTGGAAAAGAAATGTTGATGCATTGGCCAGTCTGAAATCTCTTTGCTGTCATTGTTGGGTTTGGAATTAATGAATGTGGATCATGTGTTTGTGTACTATTTGAAAATTATTTCATTGGCTATGTTGTGCTGTGGGCTTTGTTCTCTGACTGATAGTTATAGTGGAGGAAGGGTGTGTTTATAATGTTCCAGATTCATAAATATCACAAAAACGATGTAGGCCTACTTTACTCTTTTACTTTAAACTTAGCTGACTGACAAGTCGGGAGAACTAAAAAATGATAGGCCTAACATGTCTCTTATTATTTTTGGCAGAAGAAAAAAAATTGTGTTTTGGGTGGTTAGGCCTATACATTTTGGAAAAAGAACTAGTGTCTGCAGTTAATGATGAATATTTCTAAGGTTGAGAGGACTGGTTTGAAATCACCAGTTGCCTTTTATGGGTGACTGCCTGTCTCAAGTCAGGAGTGAAATTTGTTTCTTCACTTTGGTATTGGAAAAGAAATGTTGATGCTTTGGCAAGTCTGAAATCTCTTTGCTTTCATTGTTAGGTTTGGAATTGATGAATGTGGATCATGTGTTTGTGTACTCATTGAAAATTACTTCATTGGCTATGTTGTGCTGTGGGCTTTGTTGTCCGACTGATTGTTATAGTGGAGGTAGGGTGTGTTTATAATGTTCCAGATTCATAAATATCACAAAAACGATGTAGGCCTACTTTACTCTTTTACTTTAAACTTAGCTGACTGACAAGTCGGGAGAACTAAAAGGTGATAGGCCTAATAGGTCTCTTTAATTTTGGCAGAAGAAATGAAATTTGTGTTTTGGGTGGTTAGGCCTTTACATTTCTGAAAAAGAACTAGTCTCTGCAGTTAATGATGAATGATTTTAAGATTGAGAGGACCGGTTTAAAACCACCAGTTGCTTTTTATGGGTGACTGCCTGTCTCAATTCAGGAGTGAAATTTGTTTCTTCACATTGGTATTGGAAAAGAAATGTTGATGCTTTGGCAAGTCTGAAATCTCTTTGCTGGCATTGTTGGGTTTGGAATTAATGAATGTGGATCATGTGTTTGTGTAGTATTTGAAAATTACTTCATTGGCTATGTAGTGCTGTGGGCTTTGTTCTCCGACTGATAGTTATAGCGGAGGTAGGGTGTGTTTATAATGTTCCAGATTCATAAATATCACAAAAACGATGTAGGCATACTTTACTCTTTTACTTTAAACTTAGCTGACTGACAAGTCTGAAAAACTAAAAGGTGATAGGCCTAACAGGTCTCTTATTATTTTTGGCAGAAGAAAAAAAATTGGGGTTTTGGGTGGTTAGGCCTTTACATTTTGGAAAAAGAACTAGTGTGTGCAGTTAATGATGAATATTTCTTAGGTTGAGAAGACCGGTTTAAAAGCACCAGTTGCCTTTTATGGGTGACTGCCTGTCTCTAGTCAGGAGTGAAATTTGTTTCTTCACATTGGTATTGGAAAAGAAATGTTGATGCTTTGGCAAGTCTGAAATCTCTTTGCTGTCATTGTTGGGTTTGGAATTAATGAATGTGGTTCATGTGTTTGTGTACTATTTGAAAATTACTTCATTGGCTATGTTGTGGTGTGGGCTTTGTTCTCCGACTGATAGTTATAGTGGAGGTAGGGTGTGTTTATAATGTTCCAGATTCATAAATATCACAAAAACGATGTAGGCCTACTTTACTCTTTTACTTTAAACTTAGCTGACTGACAAGTCGGGAGAACTAAAAGGTGATAGGCCTAGCAGGTCTCTTTTTATTTTTGGCAGAAGAAAAAAAAAATTGTGTTTTGGGTGGTTAGGCCTATACGTTTTGGAATAAGAACTAGTGTCTGCAGTTAATGCTGAATATTTCTAAGGTTGAGAGGACCGGTTTAAAAACACCAGTGGCCTTTTATGGGTGACTACCTGTCTCATGTCAGGAGTGAAATTGGTTTCTTCACATTGGTATTGGAAAAGAAATGTTGATGTTTTGTCAAGTCTGAAATCTCTTTGCTGTCATTGTTGGGTTTGGAATGAATGAGTGTGGATCATGTGTTTGTGTACTATCTGAAAATTACTTCATTGGCTATGTTGTGCTGTGGGCTTTGTTGTCCGACTGATAGTTATAGTGGAGGTAGGGTGTGTTTATAATGTTCCAGATTCATAAATATCACAAAAACGATGTAGCCCTACTTTACTCTTTTACTTTAAACTTAGCTGACTGACAAGTCGGGAGAACGGAAGGGTGATAGGCCTAACAGGTCTCTCTTTTTATTTTTGGCAGAAGGAACGAAATTTGAGTTTTGGGTGGTTAGGCCTATACATTTCTGAAAAAGAACTAGTGTCTGCAGTTAATGATGAATATTTCTAAGGTTGAAAGGACAGGTTTAAAACCACCAGTTGCCTTTTATGGGTGACTGCCTGTCTCTAGTCAGGAGTGAAATTTGTTTCTTCACTTTGGTATTGGAAAAGAAATGTTGATGCATTGGCCAGTCTGAAATCTCTTTGCTGTCATTGTTGGGTTTGGAATTAATGAATGTGGATCATGTGTTTGTGTACTATTTGAAAATTATTTCATTGGCTATGTTGTGCTGTGGGCTTTGTTCTCTGACTGATAGTTATAGTGGAGGAAGGGTGTGTTTATAATGTTCCAGATTCATAAATATCACAAAAACGATGTAGGCCTACTTTACTCTTTTACTTTAAACTTAGCTGACTGACAAGTCGGGAGAACTAAAAAATGATAGGCCTAACATGTCTCTTATTATTTTTGGCAGAAGAAAAAAAATTGTGTTTTGGGTGGTTAGGCCTATACATTTTGGAAAAAGAACTAGTGTCTGCAGTTAATGATGAATATTTCTAAGGTTGAGAGGACTGGTTTGAAATCACCAGTTGCCTTTTATGGGTGACTGCCTGTCTCAAGTCAGGAGTGAAATTTGTTTCTTCACTTTGGTATTGGAAAAGAAATGTTGATGCATTGGCCAGTCTGAAATCTCTTTGCTGTCATTGTTGGGTTTGGAATTAATGAATGTGGATCATGTGTTTGTGTACTATTTGAAAATTATTTCATTGGCTATGTTGTGCTGTGGGCTTTGTTCTCTGACTGATAGTTATAGTGGAGGTAGGGTGTGTTTATAATGTTCCAGATTCATAAATATCACAAAAACGATGTAGGCCTACTTTACTCTTTTACTTTAAACTTAGCTGACTGACAAGTCGGGAGAACTAAAAAATGATAGGCCTAACATGTCTCTTATTATTTTTGGCAGAAGAAAAAAAATTGTGTTTTGGGTGGTTAGGCCTATACATTTTGGAAAAAGAACTAGTGTCTGCAGTTAATGATGAATATTTCTAAGGTTGAGAGGACTGGTTTGAAATCACCAGTTGCCTTTTATGGGTGACTGCCTGTCTCAAGTCAGGAGTGAAATTTGTTTCTTCACTTTGGTATTGGAAAAGAAATGTTGATGCTTTGGCAAGTCTGAAATCTCTTTGCTTTCATTGTTAGGTTTGGAATTGATGAATGTGGATCATGTGTTTGTGTACTCATTGAAAATTACTTCATTGGCTATGTTGTGCTGTGGGCTTTGTTGTCCGACTGATTGTTATAGTGGAGGTAGGGTGTGTTTATAATGTTCCAGATTCATAAATATCACAAAAACGATGTAGGCCTACTTTACTCTTTTACTTTAAACTTAGCTGACTGACAAGTCGGGAGAACTAAAAGGTGATAGGCCTAACAGGTCTCTTTAATTTTGGCAGAAGAAATGAAATTTGTGTTTTGGGTGGTTAGGCCTTTACATTTCTGAAAAAGAACTAGTCTCTGCAGTTAATGATGAATGATTTTAAGATTGAGAGGACCGGTTTAAAACCACCAGTTGCTTTTTATGGGTGACTGCCTGTCTCAATTCAGGAGTGAAATTTGTTTCTTCACATTGGTATTGGAAAAGAAATGTTGATGCTTTGGCAAGTCTGAAATCTCTTTGCTGGCATTGTTGGGTTTGGAATTAATGAATGTGGATCATGTGTTTGTGTAGTATTTGAAAATTACTTCATTGGCTATGTTGTGCTGTGGGCTTTGTTCTCCGACTGATAGTTATAGCGGAGGTAGGGTGTGTTTATAATGTTCCAGATTCATAAATATCACAAAAACGATGTAGGCATACTTTACTCTTTTACTTTAAACTTAGCTGACTGACAAGTCTGAAAAACTAAAAGGTGATAGGCCTAACAGGTCTCTTATTATTTTTGGCAGAAGAAAAAAAATTGGGGTTTTGGGTGGTTACGCCTTTACATTTTGGAAAAAGAACTAGTGTGTGCAGTTAATGATGAATATTTCTTAGGTTGAGAAGACCGGTTTAAAAGCACCAGTTGCCTTTTATGGGTGACTGCCTGTCTCTAGTCAGGAGTGAAATTTGTTTCTTCACATTGGTATTGGAAAAGAAATGTTGATGCTTTGGCAAGTCTGAAATCTCTTTGCTGTCATTGTTGGGTTTGGAATTAATGAATGTGGTTCATGTGTTTGTGTACTATTTGAAAATTACTTCATTGGCTATGTTGTGGTGTGGGCTTTGTTCTCCGACTGATAGTTATAGTGGAGGTAGGGTGTGTTTATAATGTTCCAGATTCATAAATATCACAAAAACGATGTAGGCCTACTTTACTCTTTTACTTTAAACTTAGCTGACTGACAAGTCGGGAGAACTAAAAGGTGATAGGCCTAGCAGGTCTCTTTTTATTTTTGGCAGAAGAAAAAAAAAATTGTGTTTTGGGTGGTTAGGCCTATACGTTTTGGAATAAGAACTAGTGTCTGCAGTTAATGCTGAATATTTCTAAGGTTGAGAGGACCGGTTTAAAAACACCAGTGGCCTTTTATGGGTGACTTCCTGTCTCATGTCAGGAGTGAAATTGGTTTCTTCACATTGGTATTGGAAAAGAAATGTTGATGCTTTGGCAAGTCTGAAATCTCTTTGCTGTCATTGTTGGGTTTGGAATGAATGAGTGTGGATCATGTGTTTGTGTACTATCTGAAAATTACTTCATTGGCTATGTTGTGCTGTGGGCTTTGTTGTCCGACTGATAGTTATAGTGGAGGTAGGGTGTGTTTATAATGTTCCAGATTCATAAATATCACAAAAACGATGTAGCCCTACTTTACTCTTTTACTTTAAACTTAGCTGACTGACAAGTCGGGAGAACGGAAGGGTGATAGGCCTAACAGGTCTCTCTTTTTATTTTTGGCAGAAGGAACGAAATTTGAGTTTTGGGTGGTTAGGCCTATACATTTCTGAAAAAGAACTAGTGTTTGCAGTTAATGATGAATATTTCTAAGGTTGAAAGGACAGGTTTAAAACCACCAGTTGCCTTTTATGGGTGACTGCCTGTCTCTAGTCAGGAGTGAAATTTGTTTCTTCACTTTGGTATTGGAAAAGAAATGTTGATGCATTGGCCAGTCTGAAATCTCTTTGCTGTCATTGTTGGGTTTGGAATTAATGAATGTGGATCATGTGTTTGTGTACTATTTGAAAATTATTTCATTGGCTATGTTGTGCTGTGGGCTTTGTTCTCTGACTGATAGTTATAGTGGAGGTAGGGTGTGTTTATAATGTTCCAGATTCATAAATATCACAAAAACGATGTAGGCCTACTTTACTCTTTTACTTTAAACTTAGCTGACTGACAAGTCGGGAGAACTAAAAAATGATAGGCCTAACATGTCTCTTATTATTTTTGGCAGAAGAAAAAAAAAATGTGTTTTGGGTGGTTAGGCCTATACATTTTGAGAAAAAGAACTAGTGTCTGCAGTTAATGATGAATATTTCTAAGGTTGAGAGGACTGGTTTGAAATCACCAGTTGCCTTTTATGGGTGACTGCCTGTCTCAAGTCAGGAGTGAAATTTGTTTCTTCACTTTGGTATTGGAAAAGAAATGTTGATGCTTTGGCAAGTCTGAAATCTCTTTGCTTTCATTGTTAGGTTTGGAATTGATGAATGTGGATCATGTGTTTGTGTACTCATTGAAAATTACTTCATTGGCTATGTTGTGCTGTGGGCTTTGCTGTCCGACTGATAGTTATAGTGGAGGTAGGGTGTGTTTATAATGTTCCAGATTCATAAATATCACAAAAACGATGTAGGCCTACTTTACTCTTTTACTTTAAACTTAGCTGACTGACAAGTCGGGAGTACTAAAAGGTGATAGGCCTAACAGGTCTCTTTAATTTTGGCAGAAGAAATGAAATTTGTGTTTTGGGTGGTTAGGCCTTTACATTTCTGAAAAAGAACTAGTCTCTGCAGTTAATGATGAATGATTCTAAGATTGAGAGGACCGGTTTAAAACCACCAGTTGCTTTTTATGGGTGACTGCCTGTCTCAAGTCAGGAGTGAAATTTGTTTCTTCACATTGGTATTGGAAAAGAAATGTTGATGCTTTGGCAAGTCTGAAATCTCTTTGCTGTCATTGTTGGGTTTGGAATTAATGAATGTGGTTCATGTGTTTGTGTACTATTTGAAAATTACTTCATTGGCTATGTTGTGGTGTGGGCTTTGTTCTCCGACTGATAGTTATAGTGGAGGTAGGGTGTGTTTATAATGTTCCAGATTCATAAATATCACAAAAACGATGTAGGCATACTTTACTCTTTTACTTTAAACTTAGCTGACTGACAAGTAGGGAGAACTAAAAGGTGATAGGCCTAGCAGGTCTCTTTTTATTTTTGGCAGAAGAAAAAAAAAATTGTGTTTTGGGTGGTTAGGCCTATACATTTTGGAATAAGAACTAGTGTCTGCAGTTAATGCTGAATATTTCTAAGGTTGAGAGGACCGGTTTAAAAACACCAGTTGCCTTTTATGGGTGACTACCTGTCTCATGTTAGGAGTGAAATTGGTTTCTTCACATTGGTATTGGAAAAGAAATGTTGATGCTTTGGCAAGTCTGAAATCTCTTTGCTGTCATTGTTGGGTTTGGAATGAATGAGTGTGGATCATGTGTTTGTGTACTATCTGAAAATTACTTCATTGGCTATGTTGTGCTGTGGGCTTTGTTCTCCAACTGATAGTTATAGTGGAGGTAGGGTGTGTTTATAATGTTCCAGATTCATAAAATTCACAAAATTGATGTAGGCCTACTTTACTCTTTTACTTTAAACTTAGCTGACTGAGAAGTCGGGAGAACTAAAAGGTGATAGGCCTAACAGGTCTCTTTTTAATTTTGGCAGAAGAAATGAAATTTGTGTTTTGGGTGGTTAGGCCTATACATTTTGGAAAAAAAACTAGTGTCTGCAGTTAATGATGAATATTTCTAAGGTTGAGAGGACCGTTTTAAAACCACCAGTTGCCTTTTATGGGTGACTGCCTGTCTCTAGTCAGTAGTGAAATTTGTTTCTTCACTTTGGTATTGGAAAAGAAATGTTGATGCTTTGGCAAGTGTGAAATCTCTTTGCTGTCATTGTTGGGTTTGGAATTAATGAATATGGATCATGTGTTTGTGTACTATTTGAAAATTATTTCAATGGCTATGTTGTGCTGTGGGCTTTGTTCTCCAACTGATAGTTATAGTGGAGGTAGGGTGTGTTTATAATGTTCCAGATTCATAAATATCACAAAAACGATGTAGGCATACTTTACTCTTTTACTTTAAACTTAGCTGACTGACAAGTCGGAAGAACTAAAAGGTGATAGGCCTAACAGGTCTCTTTTTAATTTTGGCAGAAGAAATGAAATTTGTGTTTTGGGTGGTTAGGCCTATACATTTTGGAAGAAGAACTAGTGTGTGCAGTTAATGATGAATATTTCTAAGGTTGAGAGGACCGGTTTAAAAGCACCAGTTGCCTTTTATTGGTGACTGCCTGTCTCAAGTCAGGAGTGAAATTTGTTTCTTCACATTTGTATCGGAAAGGAATTGTTGATGCATTGGCAAGTCTGAAATCTCTTTGCTGTCATTGTTGGGTTTGGAATGAATGAGTGTGGATCATGTGTTTGTGTACTCTTTGAAAATTACTTCATTAGCTATGTTGTGCGGTGGGCTTTGTTCTCCGACTGATAGTTATAGTGGAGGTAGGGTGTGTTTATAATGTTCCAGATTCATAAATATCACAAAACGATGTAGGCCTACTTTACTCTTTTACTTTAAACTTAGCTGACTGACAAGTCGGGAGAACTGAAAGGTGATAGGCCTAACACGTCTCTTTTTATTTTTGGCAGAAGAAATGAAATTTGTGTTTTGGGTGGTTAGGCCTATACATTTTGGAAAAAGAACTAGTGTCTGCAGTTAATGCTGAATATTTCTAAGGTTGAGAGGACCGGTTTAAAACCACCAGTTTCCTTTTCTGGGTGACTGCTTGTCTCTAGTCAGGAGTGAAATTTGTTTCTTCACATTGGTATTGGAAAAGAAATGTTGATGCTTTGGCAAGTCTGAAATCTTTTTGCTGACATTTATGGGTTTGGAATTAATGAAAATGGATCATGTGTTTGAGTACTATTTGAAAATTACTTCATTAGCTATGTTGTGCTGTGGGCTTGTTCTCCGACTGATAGTTATAGTGGAGGTAGGGTGTGTTTATAATGTTCCAGATTCATAAATATCACAAAAACGATGTAGACCTACTTTACTCTTTTACTTTAAACTTAGCTGACTGACAAGTCGGAAAAACTAAAAGGTGATAGGCCTAACAGGTCTCTTTTTATTTTTCACAGAAGAAATGAAATTTGTGTTTTGGGTGGTTAGGCCTATACATTTTGGAAAAAGAACAAGTGTGTGCAGTTAAAGATGAATATTTCTTAGGTTGAGAGGACTGGTTTAAAACCACCAGTTGCCTTTTCTGGGTGACTGCCTGTCTCAAGTCAGGAGTGAAATTTGTTTCTTCACATTGGTATTGGAAAAGAAATGTTGATGCTTTGGCAAGTCTGAAATCTCTTTGCTGTCATTGTTAGGTTTGGAATTGATGAATGTGGATCATGTGTTTGTGTACTCTTTGAAAATTACTTCATTGGCTATGTTGTGCTGTGGGCTTTGTTCTCCAACTGATAGTTATAGTGGAGGTAAGGTGTGTTTATAAAGTTCCAGATTCATAAATATCACAAAATCGATGTAGGCCTTTTTTACTCTTTTACTTGAAACTGAGCTGACTGACAAGTCGGGAGAACTAAAAGGTGATAGGCCTTACAGGTCTCTTTTTAATTTTGGCAGAAGAAATGAAATTTGTGTTTTGGGTGGCTAGGCCTATACATTTTGGAAAAAGAACTAGTGTGTGCAGTTAAAGATTAATATTTCTTAGGTTGAGAGGATTGGTTTAAAACCAGCAGTTGCCTTTTATGGGTGACTGCCTGTCTCAAGTCAGGAGTGAAATTTGTTTCTTCACATTGGTATTGGAAAAGAAATGTTGATGCTTTGGCAAGTCTGAAATCTCTTTGCTGGCATTGTTTGGTTTGGAATTAATGAATTTGGATCTTGTGTTTGTGTACTATTTGAAAATTACTTCATTGGCTATGTTGTGCTGTGGGCTTGGTTCTCTGACTGATAGTTATAGTGGCGGTAGCATGTGTTTATAATGTTCCAGATTCATAAATATCACAAAATCGATGTAGGCCTACTTTACTCTTTTACTTTAAACTTAGCTGACTGACAAGTCGGGAGAACTAAAAGGTGATAGGCCTTACAGGTCTCTTTTAAATTTTGGCAGAAGAAATAAAATTTGTGTTTTGGGTGGTTAGGCATATACATTTTGGAAAAAGAACTAGTGTCTGCAGTTAATGCTGAATATTTCTAAGGTTGAGAGGACCAGTTTAAAACCACTATTGCTTTTTATGGGTGACTGCCTGTCTCAATCAGGAGTGAAATTTTTTTCTTCAAATTGGTATCGGATAAGAAATGTTGATGCTTTGGCAAGTCTGAAATCTCTTTGCTGTCATTGTTGGGTTTGGAATTAAGGAATGTGGATCATATGTTTCTGTACTCTTTGAAAATTACTTCAGAAGCTCTGTTGTGCTGTGGGCTTTGTTCTCCGACTGATAGTTATAGTGGAGGTAGGGTGTGTTTATAATGTTCCAGATTCATAAATATCACAAAAACGATGTAGACCTACTTTACTCTTTTACTTTAAACTTAGCTGACTGACAAGTATGAAAAACTAAAAGGTGATAGGCCTAACAGGTCTCTTTTTATTTTTGGCAGAAGAAATGAAATTTGTGTTTTGGGTGGTTAGGCCTATACATTTTGGAAAAAGAACTAGTGTCTGCAGTTAATGATGAAGATTTCTAAGTTTGAGAGGACCGGTTTAAAACCACCATTGCCTTTTATGGGTGACTGCCTGTCTCAAGTCAGGAGTGAAATTTGTTTCTTCACTTTGGTATTGGAAAAGAAATGTTGATGTTTTGGCAAGTCTGAAATCTCTTTGCTGTCATTTATGGGTTTGCAATTAATGGATGTGGATCATGTGTTTGTGTACTATTTGAAAATTACTTCATTGGCTATGTAGTGCTGTGGGCTTGGTTCTGCGACTGATAGTTATAGTGGAGGAAGGGTGTGTTTATAATGTTCCAGATTCATAAATATCACAAAAACGATGTAGGCCTACTTTACTCTTTTAGTTTAAACTTAGCTGACTGACAAGTCGGGAGAACTAAAAGGTGATAGGCCTAACCGTTTTTTTTTATTTTTGGCAGAAGAAATGAAATATGTGTTTTGGGTGGTAAGGCCTATACATTTTGGAAAAAGAACTAGTGTCTGCAGTTAATGATGAATATTTCTAAGGTTGAGAGGACCGGTTTAAAAGCACCAGTTGCCTTTTATGGGTGACTGCCTGTCTCAAGTCAGGAGTAAAATTTGTTTCTTCACATTGGCATTGGATAAGAAATGACGATGCTTTGGCAAGTCTAAAATCTCTTTGCTGTCATTGTTGGGTTTGGAATTAAGGAATGTGGATGATATGTTTTTGTACTCTTTGAATATTACTTCATTGGCTATGTTGTGCTGTGGGCTTTGTTCTCCGACTGATAGTTATAGTGGAGGTAGGGTGTGTTTATAATGTTCCAGATTCATAAATATCATAAAATCGATGTAGGCCTACTTTACTCTTTTACTTTAAACTTAGCTGACTGACAAGTCGGGAGAACTAAAAGGTGATAGGCCTAACAGGTCTCTTTTTAATTTTGGCAGAAGAAATGAAATTTGTGTTTTGGGTGGTTAGGCCCATACATTTTGGAAGAAGAACTAGTGTCTGCAGTTAATGATGAATATTTCTTAGGTTGAGAGGGCCGGTTTTAAACCACCAGTTGCCTTTTATGGGTGACTGCCTGTCTCTAGTCCAGAGTGAAATATGTTTCTTCACATTGGTATTGGAAAAGAAATGTTGATGCTTTGGCAAGTCTGAAATCTCTTTGCTGGCATTTTTGGGTTTGGAATTAATGAATGTGGATCATGTGTTTGTGTACTATTTGAAAATTACTTTCTTGGCTATGTTGTGCTGTGGGCTTGGTTCTCCGACTGATAGTTATGGTGGAGGTAGGTAGTGTTTATAATGTTCCAGATTCATAAATATCACAAAATCGATGGAGGCCTACTTTACTCTTTTACTTTAAACTTAGCTGACTGACAAGTGGGGACAACTAAAAGGTGATAGGCCTTACATGTCTCTTTTTAATTTTGGCAGAAGAAATGAAATTTGTGTTTTGGGTGGTTAGGCATATACATTTTGGAAAAAGAACTAGTGTCTGCAGTTAATGATGAATATTTGTAAGGTTGAGAGGACCAGTTTAAAACCACCAATGCCTTTTATGGGTGACTGCCTGTCTCAATCAGGAGTGAAATTTGTTTCTTCAAATTGGTATTGGAAAAGAAATGTTCATGCTTTGGCAAGTCTGAAATCTCTTTGCTGTCATTTCTGGGTTTGGAATTAATGAATGTGGATCATGTGTTTGTATACTATTTGAAAATTACTTCATTGGCTATGTTGTGCTGTGGGCTTTGTTCTCCGACTGATAGTTATAGTGGAGGTACGGTGTGTTTATAATGGTCCAGATTCATAAATATCACAAGAACAATGCAGGCCGACTTTACTCTTTTACTTCAAACTGAGCTGACTTACAAGTCGGGAGAACTAAAAGGTGATAGGCCTTACAGGTCTCTTTTTATTTTTGGCAGAAGAAATGAAATTTGTGTTTTTGGTGGTAAGGCCTATACATTTTGGAAAAAGAACTAGTGTCTGCAGTTAATGATGAATATTTCTTAGGTTGAGAGGACCGGTTAAAAACCACCAGTTGCCTTTTATTGGTGACTGCCTGTCTCAAGTCAGGAGTGAAATTTGTTTCTTCACATTGGTATTGGATAAGAAATGACGATGCTTTGGCAAGTCTGAAATCTCTTTGTTGTCATTGTTGAGTTTGGAATTAATGAATATGGATCATGTGTTTGTGTGCTATTTGAAAATTACTTCATTGGCTATGTTGTGCTGTGGGCTTTGTTTTCCGACTAATAGTTATAGTGGAGGTAGGGTGTGTTTATAATGTTCCAGATTCATAAATATCACAAAAACGATGTAGACCTACTTTACTCTTTTACTTTAAACTTAGCTGACTGACAAGTCGGAAAAACTAAAAGGTGATAGGCCTAACAGGTCTCTTTTTATTTTTCACAGAAGAAATGAAATTTGTGTTTTGGGTGGTTAGGCCTATACATTTTGGAAAAAGAACAAGTGTGTGCAGTTAAAGATGAATATTTCTTAGGTTGAGAGGACTGGTTTAAAACCACCAGTTGCCTTTTCTGGGTGACTGCCTGTCTCAAGTCAGGAGTGAAATTTGTTTCTTCACATTGGTATTGGAAAAGAAATGTTGATGCTTTGGCAAGTCTGAAATCTCTTTGCTGTCATTGTTAGGTTTGGAATTGATGAATGTGGATCATGTGTTTGTGTACTCTTTGAAAATTACTTCATTGGCTATGTTGTGCTGTGGGCTTTGTTCTCCAACTGATAGTTATAGTGGAGGTAAGGTGTGTTTATAAAGTTCCAGATTCATAAATATCACAAAATCGATGTAGGCCTTTTTTACTCTTTTACTTGAAACTGAGCTGACTGACAAGTCGGGAGAACTAAAAGGTGATAGGCCTTACAGGTCTCTTTTTAATTTTGGCAGAAGAAATGAAATTTGTGTTTTGGGTGGCTAGGCCTATACATTTTGGAAAAAGAACTAGTGTGTGCAGTTAAAGATTAATATTTCTTAGGTTGAGAGGATTGGTTTAAAACCAGCAGTTGCCTTTTATGGGTGACTGCCTGTCTCAAGTCAGGAGTGAAATTTGTTTCTTCACATTGGTATTGGAAAAGAAATGTTGATGCTTTGGCAAGTCTGAAATCTCTTTGCTGGCATTGTTTGGTTTGGAATTAATGAATTTGGATCTTGTGTTTGTGTACTATTTGAAAATTACTTCATTGGCTATGTTGTGCTGTGGGCTTGGTTCTCTGACTGATAGTTATAGTGGCGGTAGCATGTGTTTATAATGTTCCAGATTCATAAATATCACAAAATCGATGTAGGCCTACTTTACTCTTTTACTTTAAACTTAGCTGACTGACAAGTCGGGAGAACTAAAAGGTGATAGGCCTTACAGGTCTCTTTTAAATTTTGGCAGAAGAAATAAAATTTGTGTTTTGGGTGGTTAGGCATATACATTTTGGAAAAAGAACTAGTGTCTGCAGTTAATGCTGAATATTTCTAAGGTTGAGAGGACCAGTTTAAAACCACTATTGCTTTTTATGGGTGACTGCCTGTCTCAATCAGGAGTGAAATTTTTTTCTTCAAATTGGTATCGGATAAGAAATGTTGATGCTTTGGCAAGTCTGAAATCTCTTTGCTGTCATTGTTGGGTTTGGAATTAAGGAATGTGGATCATATGTTTCTGTACTCTTTGAAAATTACTTCAGAAGCTCTGTTGTGCTGTGGGCTTTGTTCTCCGACTGATAGTTATAGTGGAGGTAGGGTGTGTTTATAATGTTCCAGATTCATAAATATCACAAAAACGATGTAGACCTACTTTACTCTTTTACTTTAAACTTAGCTGACTGACAAGTATGAAAAACTAAAAGGTGATAGGCCTAACAGGTCTCTTTTTATTTTTGGCAGAAGAAATGAAATTTGTGTTTTGGGTGGTTAGGCCTATACATTTTGGAAAAAGAACTAGTGTCTGCAGTTAATGATGAAGATTTCTAAGTTTGAGAGGACCGGTTTAAAACCACCATTGCCTTTTATGGGTGACTGTCTGTCTCAATTCAGGAGTGAAATTTGTTTCTTCACATTGGTTTTGGAAAAGAAATGTTGATGCTTTGGCAAGTCTGAAATCTCTTTGCCTTCATTGTTAGGTTTGGAATTGATGAATGTGGATCATGTGTTTTTGTACGCTTTGAAAATTATTTCATTGGCTATGTTGTGCTATGGGCTTTGTTCTCCGACTGATAGTTATGGTGGAGGTAGGTAGTGTTTATAATGTTCCAGATTCATAAATATCACAAAATCGATGTAGGCCTACTTTACTCTTTTACTTTAAACTTAGCTGACTGACAAGTGGGGACAACTAAAAGGTGATAGGCCTTACAGGTCTCTTTTTAATTTTTGCAGAAGAAATGAAATTTGTGTTTTGGGTGGTTAGGCATATACATTTTGGAAAAAGAACTAGTGTCTGCAGTTAATGATGAATATTTGTAAGGTTGAGAGGACCAGTTTAAAACTACCAATGCCTTTAATGGGTGACTGCCTGTCTCAATCAGGAGTGAAATTTGGTTCTTCAAATTGGTATTGGAAAAGAAATGTTCATGTTTTGGCAAGTCTGAAATCTCTTTGCTGTCATTTCTGGGTTTGGAATTAATGAATGTGGATCATGTGTTTGTATACTATTTGAAAATTACTTCATTGGCTATGTTGTGCTGTGGGCTTTGTTCTCCGACTGATAGTTATAGTGGAGGTAGGGTGTGTTTATAATGGTCCAGATTCATAAATATCACAAGAACAATGTAGGCCGACTTTACTCTTTTACTTCAAACTGAGCTGACTGACAAGTCGGGAGAACTAAAAGGTGATAGGCCTAACCGGTCTCTTTTTATTTTTGGCAGAAGAAATGAAATTTGTGTTTTGGGTGGTAAGGCCTATACATTTTGGAAAAAGAACTAGTGTCTGCAGTTAATGATGAATATTTCTTAGGTTGAGAGGACCGGTTAAAAACCACTAGTTGCCTTTTATTGGTGACTGCCTGTCTCAAGTCAGGAGTGAAATTTGTTTCTTCACATTGGTATTGGATAAGAAATGACGACGCTTTGGCAAGTCTGAAATCTCTTTGTTGTCATTGTTGAGTTTGGAATTAATGAATATGGATCATGTGTTTGTGTGCTATTTGAAAATTACTTCATTGGCTATGTTGTGCTGTGGGCTTTGTTCTCCGACTAATAGTTATAGTGGAGGTAGGGTGTGTTTATAATGTTCCAGATTCATAAATATCACAAAAACGATGTAGGCCTACTTTACTCTTTTAGTTTAAACTTAGCTGACTGACAAGTCGGGAGAACTAAAAGGTGATAGGCCTAACAGGTCCCGTTTTATTTTTGGCAGAAGAAATGAAATTTGTGTTTTGGGTGGTTAGGCCTATACATTTTGGAAAAAGAACTAGTGTCTGCAGTTAATGATGAATATTTCTAAGGTTAAGAGGACTGGTTTAAAACCACCAGTTGCCTTTTCTGGGTGACTGCCTGTCTCAAGTCAGGAGTGAAATTTGTTTCTTCACTTTGGTATTGGAAAAGAAATGTTGATGTTTTGGCAAGTCTGAAATCTCTTTGCTGTCATTTATGGGT
This sequence comes from Hermodice carunculata, assembly GCA_964020975.1. Taxonomy (NCBI): domain Eukaryota; kingdom Metazoa; phylum Annelida; class Polychaeta; order Eunicida; family Amphinomidae; genus Hermodice; species Hermodice carunculata. The sequence continues at coordinate 141,628 of CAXHWN010000155.1, read as the reverse complement.
TTGCAATTAATGGATGTGGATCATGTGTTTGTGTACTATTTGAAAATTACTTCATTGGCTATGTAGTGCTGTGGGCTTGGTTCTGCGACTGATAGTTATAGTGGAGGAAGGGTGTGTTTATAATGTTCCAGATTCATAAATATCACAAAAACGATGTAGGCCTACTTTACTCTTTTAGTTTAAACTTAGCTGACTGACAAGTCGGGAGAACTAAAAGGTGATAGGCCTAACCGTTTTTTTTTATTTTTGGCAGAAGAAATGAAATATGTGTTTTGGGTGGTAAGGCCTATACATTTTGGAAAAAGAACTAGTGTCTGCAGTTAATGATGAATATTTCTAAGGTTGAGAGGACCGGTTTAAAAGCACCAGTTGCCTTTTATGGGTGACTGCCTGTCTCAAGTCAGGAGTAAAATTTGTTTCTTCACATTGGCATTGGATAAGAAATGACGATGCTTTGGCAAGTCTAAAATCTCTTTGCTGTCATTGTTGGGTTTGGAATTAAGGAATGTGGATGATATGTTTTTGTACTCTTTGAATATTACTTCATTGGCTATGTTGTGCTGTGGGCTTTGTTCTCCGACTGATAGTTATAGTGGAGGTAGGGTGTGTTTATAATGTTCCAGATTCATAAATATCATAAAATCGATGTAGGCCTACTTTACTCTTTTACTTTAAACTTAGCTGACTGACAAGTCGGGAGAACTAAAAGGTGATAGGCCTAACAGGTCTCTTTTTAATTTTGGCAGAAGAAATGTGGTTAGGCCCATACATTTTGGAAGAAGAACTAGTGTCTGCAGTTAATGATGAATATTTCTTAGGTTGAGAGGGCCGGTTTTAAACCACCAGTTGCCTTTTATGGGTGACTGCCTGTCTCTAGTCCAGAGTGAAATATGTTTCTTCACATTGGTATTGGAAAAGAAATGTTGATGCTTTGGCAAGTCTGAAATCTCTTTGCTGGCATTTTTGGGTTTGGAATTAATGAATGTGGATCATGTGTTTGTGTACTATTTGAAAATTACTTTCTTGGCTATGTTGTGCTGTGGGCTTGGTTCTCCGACTGATAGTTATGGTGGAGGTAGGTAGTGTTTATAATGTTCCAGATTCATAAATATCACAAAATCGATGGAGGCCTACTTTACTCTTTTACTTTAAACTTAGCTGACTGACAAGTGGGGACAACTAAAAGGTGATAGGCCTTACATGTCTCTTTTTAATTTTGGCAGAAGAAATGAAATTTGTGTTTTGGGTGGTTAGGCATATACATTTTGGAAAAAGAACTAGTGTCTGCAGTTAATGATGAATATTTGTAAGGTTGAGAGGACCAGTTTAAAACCACCAATGCCTTTTATGGGTGACTGCCTGTCTCAATCAGGAGTGAAATTTGTTTCTTCAAATTGGTATTGGAAAAGAAATGTTCATGCTTTGGCAAGTCTGAAATCTCTTTGCTGTCATTTCTGGGTTTGGAATTAATGAATGTGGATCATGTGTTTGTATACTATTTGAAAATTACTTCATTGGCTATGTTGTGCTGTGGGCTTTGTTCTCCGACTGATAGTTATAGTGGAGGTACGGTGTGTTTATAATGGTCCAGATTCATAAATATCACAAGAACAATGCAGGCCGACTTTACTCTTTTACTTCAAACTGAGCTGACTTACAAGTCGGGAGAACTAAAAGGTGATAGGCCTTACAGGTCTCTTTTTATTTTTGGCAGAAGAAATGAAATTTGTGTTTTTGGTGGTAAGGCCTATACATTTTGGAAAAAGAACTAGTGTCTGCAGTTAATGATGAATATTTCTTAGGTTGAGAGGACCGGTTAAAAACCACCAGTTGCCTTTTATTGGTGACTGCCTGTCTCAAGTCAGGAGTGAAATTTGTTTCTTCACATTGGTATTGGATAAGAAATGACGATGCTTTGGCAAGTCTGAAATCTCTTTGTTGTCATTGTTGAGTTTGGAATTAATGAATATGGATCATGTGTTTGTGTGCTATTTGAAAATTACTTCATTGGCTATGTTGTGCTGTGGGCTTTGTTTTCCGACTAATAGTTATAGTGGAGGTAGGGTGTGTTTATAATGTTCCAGATTCTTTAATATCACAAAAACGATGTAGGCCTACTTTACTCTTTTACTTTAAACATAGCTGACTGACAAGTCGGGAGAACTAAAAGGTGATAGGCCTAACAGGTCCCCGTTTATTTTTGGCAGAAGAAATGAAATTTGTGTTTTGGGTGGTTAGGCCTATACATTTTGGAAAAAGAACTAGTGTCTGCAGTTAATGATGAATATTTCTTAAGTTAAGAGGACTGGTTTAAAACCACCAGTTGCCTTTTCTGGGTGACTGCCTGTCTCAAGTCAGGAGTGAAATTTGTTTCTTCACTTTGGTATTGGAAAAGAAATGTTGATGTTTTGGCAAGTCTGAAATCTCTTTGCTGTCATTTATGGGTTTGCAATTAATGGATGTGGATCATGTGTTTGTGTACTATTTGAAAATTACTTCATTGGCTATGTAGTGCTGTGGGCTTGGTTCTGCGACTGATAGTTATAGTGGAGGAAGGGTGTGTTTATAATGTTCCAGATTCATAAATATCACAAAAACGATGTAGGCCTACTTTACTCTTTTAGTTTAAACTTAGCTGACTGACAAGTCGGGAGAACTAAAAGGTGATAGGCCTAACCGTTTTTTTTTATTTTTGGCAGAAGAAATGAAATTTGTGTTTTGGGTGGTAAGGCCTATACATTTTGGAAAAAGAACTAGTGTCTGCAGTTAATGATGAATATTTCTAAGGTTGAGAGGACCGGTTTAAAAGCACCAGTTGCCTTTTATGGGTGACTGCCTGTCTCAAGTCAGGAGTAAAATTTGTTTCTTCACATTGGCATTGGATATGAAATGACGATGCTTTGGCAAGTCTAAAATCTCTTTGCTGTCATGGTTGGGTTTGGAATTAAGGAATGTGGATGATATGTTTTTGTACTCTTTGAATATTACTTCATTGGCTATGTTGTGCTGTGGGCTTGGTTCTCCGACTGATAGTTATAGTGGAGGTAGGGTGTGTTTATAATGTTCCAGATTCATAAATATCACAAAAACGATGTAGACCTACTTTACTCTTTTACTTTAAACTTAGCTGACTGACAAGTCGGGAGAACTAAAAGGTGATAGGCCTAACAGGTCTCTTTTTATTTTTGGCAGAAGAAATGAAATATGTGTTTTGGGTGGTTAGGCCTATACATTTTGGAAAAAGAACTAGTGTCTGCAGTTAATGATGAAGATTTCTAAGTTTGAGAGGACCGGTTTAAAACCACCATTGCCTTTTTTGGGTGACTGCCTGTCTCAATTCAGGAGTGAAATTTGTTTCTTCACATTGGTATTGGAAAAGAAATGTTGATGCTTTGGCAAGTCTGAAATCTCTTTGTTTTTATTGTTGGGTTTGGAATTGATGAATGTGGATCATGTGTTTGTGTACTATCTGAAAATTACTTCATTGGCTATGTAGTGCTGTGGGCTTTGTTCTCCGACTGATAGTTATAGTGGAGGTAAGGTGTGTTTATAATGTTCCAGATTCATAAATATCACACAAACTATGTAATCCTACTTTACTCTTTTACTTTAAACTTAGCTGACTGACAAGTCGGGAGAACTAAAAGGTGATAGGCCTAAAAGGTCCCCTTTTATTTTTGGCAGAAGAAATGAAATTTGTGTTTTTGGTGGTTAGGCCTATACATTTTGGAAAAAGAACTAGTGTCTGCAGTTAATGATTAATACTTCTAAGGTTGAGATGACCGGTTTAAAACCACCAGTTGCCTTTTATGGGTGACTGCCTGTCTCAAGTCAGGAGTGAAATTTGTTTTTTCACTTTGGTATTGGAAAAGAAATGTTGATGCTTTGGCAAGTCTGAAATCTCTTTGTTGTCATTGTTGGGTTTGGAATTAATGAATATGGATCATGTGTTTGTGTGCTATTTGAAAATTACTTCATTGGCTATGTTGTGCTGTGGGCTTTGTTTTCCGACTAACAGTTATAGTGGAGGAAGGGTGTGTTTATAATGTTCCAGATTCATGAATATCACAAAAACGATCTAGGCCTACTTTACTCTTTTAGTTTAAACTTAGCTGACTGACAAGTCGGGAGAACTAAAGGTGATAGGCTTAACAGGTCTCCTTTTATTTTTGGCAGAAGAAATGAAATTTGTGTTTTGGGTGGGTAGGCTTATACATTTTGGAAAAAGAACTAGTGTCTGCAGTTAATGATGAATATTTCTTAGGTTGGGAGGACTGGTTTAAAACCACCAGTTTCCTTTTCTGGGTGACTGCCTGTCTCAAGCCAGGAGTGAAATTTGTTTCTTCACTTTGGTATTGGAAAAGAAATGTTGATGTTTTGGCAAGTCTGAAATCTCTTTGCTGTCATTGTTGGGTTTGGAATTAAGGAATGTGGATCATATGTTTCTGTACTCTTTGAAAATTACTTCAGTAGCTCTGTTGTGCTGTGGGCTTTGTTCTCCGACTGATAGTTATAGTGGAGGTAGGGTGTGTTTATAATGTTCCAGATTCATAAATATCACAAAAACGATGTAGACCTACTTTACTCTTTTACTTTAAACTTAGCTGACTGACAAGTATGAAAAACTAAAAGGTGATAGGCCTAACAGGTCTCTTTTTATTTTTGGCAGAAGAAATGAAATTTGTGTTTTGGGTGGTTAGGCCTATACATTTTGGAAAAAGAACTAGTGTCTGCAGTTAATGATGAAGATTTCTAAGTTTGAGAGGACCGGTTTAAAACCACCATTGCCTTTTATGGGTGACTGTCTGTCTCAATTCAGGAGTGAAATTTGTTTCTTCACATTGGTTTTGGAAAAGAAATGTTGATGCTTTGGCAAGTCTAAAATCTTTTTGCCTTCATTGTTAGGTTTGGAATTGATGAATGTGGATCATGTGTTTTTGTACGCTTTGAAAATTATTTCATTGGCTATGTTTTGCTATGGGCTTTGTTCTCCGACTGATAGTTATAGTGGAGGTAGGGTGTGTTTATAATGTTCCAGATTCATAAATATCACAAAAACGATGTAGGCCTACTTCACTCTTTTACTTTAAATTTAGCTGACTGACAAGTCGGAAAAACTGAAAGGTGATAGGCCTAACAGGTCTCTTTTTATTTTTGGCAGAAGAAATGAAATTTGTGTTTTGGGTGGTTAGGCATATACATTTTGGAAAAAGAACTAGTGTCTGCAGTTAATGATGAATATTTGTAAGGTTGAGAGGACCAGTTTAAAACCACCAGTTGCCTTTTATGGGTGACTGCCTGTCTCAAGTCAGTAATAAAATTTGTTTCTTCACATTGGTATTGGAAAAGAAATGTTGATGCTTTGGCAAGTCTGAAATCTCTTTGCTGGTATTGTTGGGTTTGGAATTAATGAATGTGGATCATGTGTTTGTGTACTATTTGAAAACTACTTCATTGGCTATGTAGTGCTGTGGGCTTTGTTCTCCAACTGATAGATATAGTGGAGGTAGGGTGTGTTTATAGTGTTCCAGATTCATAAATATCACAAAATCGATGTAGGCCTACTTTACTCTTTTACTTTAAATTTAGCTGACTGACAAGTCGGGAGAACTAAAAGGTGATAGGCCTAACAGGTCTCTTTTTAATTTTGGCAGAAGAAATGAAATTTGTGTTTTGGGTGGTTAGGCCCATACATTTTGGAAGAAGAACTAGTGTCTGCAGTTAATGATGAATATTTCTTAGGTTGAGAGGACTGGTTTAAAACCACCAGTTGCCTTTTATGGGTGACTGCCTGTCTCTAGTCAGGAGTGAAATTTGTTTCTTCACATTGGTATTGGAAAAGAAATGTTGATGCTTTGGCAAGTCTGAAATCTCTTTGCTTTTATTGTTGGGTTTGGAATTGATGAATATGGATCATGTGTTTGTGTACTATCTGAAAATTACTTCATTGGCTATGTAGTGCTGTGGGCTTTGTTCTCCGACTGATAGTTATAGTGGAGGTAAGGTGTGTTTATAATGTTCCAGATTCATAAATATCACACAAACTATGTAAGCCTACTTTACTCTTTTACTTTAAACTTAGCTGACTGACAAGTCGGGAGAACTAAAAGGTGATAGGCCTAACAGGTCCCCTTTTATTTTTGGCAGAAGAAATGAAATTTGTGTTTTTGGTGGTTAGGCCTATACATTTTGGAAAAAGAACTAGTGTCTGCAGTTAATGATTAATACTTCTAAGGTTGAGAGGACCGGTTTAAAACCACCAGTTGCCTTTTATGGGTGACTGCCTGTCTCAAGTCAGGAGTGAAATTTGTTTCTTCACATTGGTATTGGAAAAGAAATGTTGATGCTTTGGCAAGTCTGAAATCTCTTTGTTGTCATTGTTGGGTTTGGAATTAATGAATATGGATCATGTGTTTGTGTGCTATTTGAAAATTACTTCATTGGCTATGTTGTGCTGTGGGCTTGGTTCTCCGACTGATAGTTAGAGTGGAGGTAGGGTGTGTTTATAATGTTCCAGATTCATAAATATCACAAAAACGATGTAGACCTACTTTACTCTTTTACTTTAAACTTAGCTGACTGACAAGTCGGAAAAACTAAAAGGTGATAGGCCTAACAGGTCTCTTTTTATTTTTGGCAGAAGAAATGAAATATGTGTTTTGGGTGGTTAGGCCTATACATTTTGGAAAAAGAACTAGTGTCTGCAGTTAATGATTAATACTTCTAAGGTTGAGAGGACCGGTTTAAAACCACCAGTTGCCTTTTCATGGGTGACTGCCTGTCTCAAGTCAGGAGTGAAATTTGTTTCTTCACTTTGGTATTGGAAAAGAAATGTTCATCCTTTGGCAAGTCTGAAATCTCTTTGCTGTCATTGTTGGGTTTGGAATTAATAAATGTGGATCATATGTTTCTGTACTCTTTGAAAATTACTTCAGTAGCTCTGTTGTGCTGTGGGCTTTGTTCTCCGACTGATAGTTATAGTGGAGGTAGGGTGTGTTTATAATGTTCCAGATTCATAAATATCACAAAAACGATGTAGACCTACTTTACTCTTTTACTTTAAACTTAGCTGACTGACAAGTATGAAAAACTAAAAGGTGATAGGCCTAACAGGTCTCGTTTTATTTTTGGCAGAAGAAATGAAATTTGTGTTTTGGGTGGTTAGGCCTATACATTTTGGAAAAAGAACTAGTGTCTGCAGTTAATGATGAACATTTCTAAGTTTGAGAGGACCGGTTTAAAACCACCATTGCCTTTTATGGGTGACTGTCTGTCTCAATTCAGGAGTGAAATTTGTTTTTTCACATTGGTTTTGGAAAAGAAATGTTGATGCTTTGGCAAGTCTGAAATCTCTTTGCTGTCATTGTTAGGTTTGGAATTGATGAATGTGGATCATGTGTTTTTGTACGCTTTGAAAATTATTTCATTGGCTATGTTGTGCTATGGGCTTTGTTCTCCGACTGATAGTTATAGTGGAGGTAGGGTGTGTTTATAATGTTCCAGATTCATAAATTTCACAAAATCGATGGAGGCCTACTTTACTCTTTTACTTTAAACTTAGCTGACTGACAAGTGGGGACAACTAAAAGGTGATAGGCCTTACAGGTCTCTTTTTAATTTTGGCAGAAGAAATGAAATTTGTGTTTTGGGTGGTTAGGCATATACATTTTGGAAAAAGAACTAGTGTCTGCAGTTAATGATGAATATTTCTAAGGTTGAGAGGACCGGTTTAAAACCACCAGTTGCCTTTTATGGGTGACTGCCTGTCTCAATTCAGGAGTGAAATTTGTTTCTTCACATTGGTATTGGAAAAGAAATGTTGATGCTTTGGCAAGTCTGAAATCTCTTTGCTTTTATTGTTGGGTTTGGAATTGATGAATATGGATCATGTGTTTGTGTACTATCTGAAAATTACTTCATTGGCTATGTAGTGCTGTGGGCTTTGTTCTCCGACTGATAGTTATAGTGGAGGTAGGGTGTGTTTATAATGTTCCAGATTCATAAATATCACACAAACTATGTAAGCCCACTTTACTCTTTTAGTTTAAACTTAGCTGACTGACAAGTCGGGAGAACTAAAAGGTGATAGGCCTAACAGGTCCCCTTTTATTTTTGGCAGAAGAAATGAAATTTGTGTTTTGGGTGGTTAGGCCTATACATTTTGGAAAAAGAACTAGTGTCTGCAGTTAATGATTAATACTTCTAAGGTTGAGAGGACCGGTTTAAAACCACCAGTTGCCTTTTCTGGGTGACTGCCTGTCTCAAGTCAGGAGTGAAATTTGTTTCTTCACTTTGGTATTGGAAAAGAAATGTTGATGCTTTGGCAAGTCTGAAATCTCTTTGTTGTCATTGTTGGGTTTGGAATTAATGAATATGGATCATGTGTTTGTGTGCTACTGAAAATTACTTCATTGGCTATGTTGTGCTGTGGGCTTTGTTTTCCGACTAACAGTTATAGTGGAGGTAGGGTGTGTTTATAATGTTCCAGATTCATAAATATCACAAAAACGATGTAGCCTACTTTACTCTTTTACTTTAAACTTAGCTGACTGACAAGTCGGGAGAACTAAAAGGTGATAGGCCTAACCGGTCTCTTTTTATTTTTGGCAGAAGAAATGAAATTTGTGTTTTGGGTGGTTAGGCCTATACATTTTGGAAAAAGAACTAGTGTCTGCAGTTAATGATGAATATTTCTTAGGTTGAGAGGACTGGTTTAAAACCACCAGTTGTTTTTTCTGGGTGACTGCCTGTCTCAAGTCAGGAGTGAAATTTGTTTCTTCACTTTGGTATTGGAAAAGAAATGTTGATGTTTTGGCAAGTCTGAAATCTCTTTGCTGTCATTTATGGGTTTGGAATTAATGAATGTGGATCATGTGTTTGTGTACTCATTGAAAATTACTTCATTGGCTATGTTGTGCTGTGGGCTTTGTTCTCCGACTGATAGTTATAGTGGAGGAAGGGTGTGTTTAAAATGTTCCAGATTCATAAATATCACAAAAACGATGTAGGCCTACTTTACTCTTTTAGCTTAAACTTAGCTGACTGACAAGTCGGGAGAACTTAAATGTGATAGGCCTTACCGGTTTCTTTTTATTTTTGGCAGAAGAAATGTTTTGGGTGGTAAGGCCTATACATTTTGGAAAAAGAACTAGTGTCTGCAGTTAATGATGAATATTTCTAAGGTTGAGAGGACCGGTTTAAAACCACCAGTTGCCTTTTATGGGTGACTGCCTGTCTCAAGTCAGGAGTAAATTTTGTTTCTTCACATTGGCATTGGATAAGAAATGACGATGCTTTGGCAAGTCTGAAATCTTTTTTCTGTCATTGTTGGGTTTGGAATTGATGAATGTGGATCATGTGTTCGTGTACTATTTGAAAATTACTTCATTGGCTATGTTGTGCTGTGTGCTTTGTTCCCCGACTGATAGTTATAGTGGAGGTAGGGTGTGTTTATAATGTTCCAGATTCATAAATATCACAAAAACGATGTAAGCCTACTTTATTCTTTTAGTTTAAACTGAGCTGACTGACAAGTCGGGAGAACTAAAAGGTGAAAGGCCTAACCGGTCTCTTTTTATTTTTTGGCAGAAGAAATGAAATTTGTGTTTTGGGTGGCTAGGCCTATACATTTTGGAAAAAGAACTAGTGTCTGCAATTAATGATGAATGTTTCTTAGGTTGAGAGGACCGGTTTAAAAGCACCAGTTGCCTTTTATGGGTGACTGCCTGTCTCAAGTGAGGAGTGAAATTTGTTTCTTCCCATTGGTATTGGAAAAACAAATGTTGATGCTTTGGCAAGTCTGAAATCTCTTTGCTGTCATTTATGGGTTTGGAATTAATGAATGTGGATCATGTGTGTGTGTACTATTTGAAAATTACTTCATTGGCTATGTTGTGCTGTGGGCTTTGTTCTCCGACTGATAATTATAGTGGAGGTAGGGTGTGTTTATAATGTTTCAGATTCATAAATATCACAAAAACGATGTAGGCCTACTTTATTCTTTTACTTTAAACTTAGCTGACTGACAAGTCGGGAGAACTAAAAGGTGATAGGCCTAACAGGTTCCCTTTTATTTTTGGCAGAAAAAATTGAAATTTGTGTTTCGGGTGGCTAGGTCTATACATTTTGGAAAAAGAACTAGTGTCTGCAGTTAATGATTAATACTTCTAAGGTTGAGAGGACCGGTTTAAAACCACCAGTTGCCTTTTCTGGGTGACTGCCTGTCTCAAGTCAGGAGTGAAATTTGTTTCTTCACTTTGGTATTGGAAAAGAAATGTTGATGTTTTGGCAAGTCTGAAATCTCTTTGCTGTCATTTATGGGTTTGGAATTAATGAATGTGGATCATGTGTTTGTGTACTCATTGAAAATTACTTCATTGGCTATGTTGTGCTGTGGGCTTTGTTCTCCGACTGATAGTTATAGTGGAGGAAGGGTATGTTTAAAATGTTCCAGATTCATAAATATCACAAAAACGATGTAGGCCTACTTTACTCTTTTAGTTTAAACTTAGCTGACTGACAAGTCGGGAGAACTTAAAGGTGATAGGCCTAACCGGTTTCTTTTTATTTTTGGCAGAAGAAATGTTTTGGGTGGTAAGGCCTATACATTTTGGAAAAAGAACTAGTGTCTGCAGTTAATGATGAATATTTCTAAGGTTGAGAGGACCGGTTTAAAACCACCAGTTGCCTTTTATGGGTGACTGCCTGTCTCAAGTCAGGAGTAAAATTTGTTTCTTCACATTGGCATTGGATAAGAAATGACGATGCTTTGGCAAGTCTGAAATCTTTTTTCTGTCATTGTTGGGTTTGGAATTGATGAATGTGGATCATGTGTTCGTGTACTATTTGAAAATTACTTCATTGGCTATGTTGTGCTGTGTGCTTTGTTCCCCGACTGATAGTTATAGTGGAGGTAGGGTGTGTTTATAATGTTCCAGATTCATAAATATCACAAAAACGATGTAAGCCTACTTTATTCTTTTAGTTTAAACTGAGCTGACTGACAAGTCGGGAGAACTAAAAGGTGAAAGGCCTAACCGGTCTCTTTTTATTTTTTGGCAGAAGAAATGAAATTTGTGTTTTGGGTGGCTAGGCCTATACATTTTGGAAAAAGAACTAGTGTCTGCAATTAATGATGAATGTTTCTTAGGTTGAGAGGACCGGTTTAAAAGCACCAGTTGCCTTTTATGGGTGACTGCCTGTCTCAAGTGAGGAGTGAAATTTGTTTCTTCCCATTGGTATTGGAAAAACAAATGTTGATGCTTTGGCAAGTCTGAAATCTCTTTGCTGTCATTTATGGGTTTGGAATTAATGAATGTGGATCATGTGTGTGTGTACTATTTGAAAATTACTTCATTGGCTATGTTGTGCTGTGGGCATTGTTCTCCGACTGATAATTATAGTGGAGGGTAGGGTGTGTTTATAATGTTTCAGATTCATAAATATCACAAAAACGATGTAGGCCTACTTTATTCTTTTACTTTAAACTTAGCTGACTGACAAGTCGGGAGAACTAAAAGGTGATAGGCCTAACAGGTTCCCTTTTATTTTTGGCAGAAAAAATTGAAATTTGTGTTTCGGGTGGCTAGGTCTATACATTTTGGAAAAAGAACTAGTGTCTGCAGTTAATGATTAATACTTCTAAGGTTGAGAGGACCGGTTTAAAACCACCAGTTGCCTTTTATGGGTGACTGCCTGTCTCAAGTCAGGAGTGAAATTTGTTTCTTCACTTTGGTATTGGAAAAGAAATGTTGATGCTTTGGCAAGTCTGAAATCTCTTTGCTGTCATTTATGGGTTTGGAATTAATGAATGTGGATCATGTGTTTGTGTACTCATTGAAAATTACTTCATTGGCTATGTTGTGCTGTGGGCTTTGTTCTCCGACTGATAGTTATAGTGGAGGAAGGGTATGTTTAAAATGTTCCAGATTCATAAATATCACAAAAACGATGTAGGCCTACTTTACTCTTTTAGTTTAAACTTAGCTGACTGACAAGTCGGGAGAACTTAAAGGTGATAGGCCTAACCGGTTTCTTTTTATTTTTGGCAGAAGAAATGTTTTGGGTGGTAAGGCCTATACATTTTGGAAAAAGAACTAGTGTCTGCAGTTAATGATGAATATTTCTAAGGTTGAGAGGACCGGTTTAAAACCACCAGTTGCCTTTTATGGGTGACTGCCTGTCTCAAGTCAGGAGTAAAATTTGTTTCTTCACATTGGCATTGGATAAGAAATGACGATGCTTTGGCAAGTCTGAAATCTTTTTTCTGTCATTGTTGGGTTTGGAATTGATGAATGTGGATCATGTGTTCGTGTACTATTTGAAAATTACTTCATTGGCTATGTTGTGCTGTGTGCTTTGTTCCCCGACTGATAGTTATAGTGGAGGTAGGGTGTGTTTATAATGTTCCAGATTCATAAATATCACAAAAACGATGTAAGCCTACTTTATTCTTTTAGTTTAAACTGAGCTGACTGACAAGTCGGGAGAACTAAAAGGTGAAAGGCCTAACCGGTCTCTTTTTATTTTTTGGCAGAAGAAATGAAATTTGTGTTTTGGGTGGCTAGGCCTATACATTTTGGAAAAAGAACTAGTGTCTGCAATTAATGATGAATGTTTCTTAGGTTGAGAGGACCGGTTTAAAAGCACCAGTTGCCTTTTATGGGTGACTGCCTGTCTCAAGTGAGGAGTGAAATTTGTTTCTTCCCATTGGTATTGGAAAAACAAATGTTGATGCTTTGGCAAGTCTGAAATCTCTTTGCTGTCATTTATGGGTTTGGAATTAATGAATGTGGATCATGTGTGTGTGTACTATTTGAAAATTACTTCATTGGCTATGTTGTGCTGTGGGCTTTGTTCTCCGACTGATAATTATAGTGGAGGTAGGGTGTGTTTATAATGTTTCAGATTCATAAATATCACAAAAACGATGTAGTCCTACTTTACTCTTTTACTTTAAACTTAGCTGACTGACAAGTCGGGAGAACTAAAAGGTGATAGGCCTAACAGGTTCCCTTTTATTTTTGGCAGAAAAAATTGAAATTTGTGTTTCGGGTGGCTAGGTCTATACATTTTGGAAAAAGAACTAGTGTCTGCAGTTAATGATTAATACTTCTAAGGTTGAGAGGACCGGTTTAAAACCACCAGTTGCCTTTTATGGGTGACTGCCTGTCTCAAGTCAGGAGTGAAATTTGTTTCTTCACTTTGGTATTGGAAAAGAAATGTTGATGCTTTGGCAAGTCTGAAATCTCTTTGCTGTCATTGTTAGGTTTGGAATTGATGAATGTGGATCATGTGTTTGTGTACTCTTTGAAAATTACTTCATTGGCTATGTTGTGCTGTGGGCTTTGTTCTCTCGACTGATCGTTATAGTGGAGGTAGGGTGTGTTTATAATGTTCCAGATTCATAAATATCACAAAAACGATGTAGCCTACTTTACTCTTTTACTTTAAACTTAGCTGACTGACAAGTCGGGAGAACTAAAAGGTGATAGGCCTAACCGGTCTCTTTTTATTTTTGGCAGAAGAAATGAAATTTGTGTTTTGGGTGGTTAGGCCTATACATTTTGGAAAAAGAACTAGTGTCTGCAGTTAATGATGAATATTTCTTAGGTTGAGAGGACCGGTTTAAAACCACCAGTTGCCTTTTCTGGGTGACTGCCTGTCTCAAGTCAGGAGTGAAATTTGTTTCTTCACTTTGGTATTGGAAAAGAAATGTTGATGTTTTGGCAAGTCTGAAATCTCTTTGCTGTCATTTATGGGTTTGGAATTAATGAATGTGGATCATGTGTTTGTGTACTCATTGAAAATTACTTCATTGGCTATGTTGTGCTGTGGGCTTTGTTCTCCGACTGATAGTTATAGTGGAGGAAGGGTGTGTTTAAAATGTTCCAGATTCATAAATATCACAAAAACGATGTAGGCCTACTTTACTCTTTTAGTTTAAACTTAGCTGACTGACAAGTGGGGACAACTAAAAGGTGATAGGCCTAACCGGTTTCTTTTTATTTTTGGCAGAAGAAATGTTTTGGGTGGTAAGGCCTATACATTTTGGAAAAAGAACTAGTGTCTGCAGTTAATGATGAATATTTCTAAGGTTGAGAGGACCGGTTTAAAACCACCAGTTGCCTTTTATGGGTGACCCCCCCCCATTCTCAAGTCAGGAGTGAAATTTGTTTCTTCACTTTGGTATTGGAAAAGAAATGTTGATGCTTTGGCAAGTCTGAAATCTCTTTGCTGTCATTGTTGGGTTTGGAATTATTGAATGTTGATCATGTGTTTCTGTACTGCTAGTAACCCCAGCCTCTGTGTATGAAGTATTGTTTTAAGTCAAAAGGTTGGTGGAGCAGTATCAAAATGCATTTAAATAGGAGATCTCAAAATGGCAGCCAGAGTGTTGTGTGTTTCCTTCTCTGACAAGTTCCGAAGATTTGTTTGTATGGAACATTTTGGTGCCGAAACCCGGATTGGTGGAAAAGGTGCAACAGGAACCAAGGGTGTGTCAGAGAGGACTTTGGTACTTAAATTTGGAACCTGTGGAGAAGCAATCAGGCAAAAAGGGACTGGTTTGGTGTAGGGCGTGGCATATTGTGACAAGGAGCAGTGGAACAGACAGGACTATACCTGCTTTAGCTACACGGCAGATAAGTTTAACTTCTTGTTTGACCAAGTTGCCACTCAACTTAACCAGCAAACATAGACAGTATTTTGAAAATTTGAGTTTCAAGGTGTCACCAACAGAAACTTGGAAATTTTGGTAGAGGGTGACCCAAAGGTTCATGATGGCTGAAGAAAGATTAAGACAAGCCAAGAAGGCAAGATCAGCTGCCAGAGGCTGGTGTACCCGTTCATCTAAAGCCATTGACATTATTCTTAGCAAAGAAACTGTTGATCTTACAGAATTGAAGGAGGCTTTAGATGACTTCGATAATCGTTTGTCAAACATGGATGGGGTGCAGTGGGCAGTTGAGGCTGATTTAGAAGAGACTGATTTGGATGCTGACATAGAGGAGCCTCAAGCTTTCGTTCAGAGGTGAAGAAGGCTAGACGTAAGGCAGCTTAGTATATTGCTGAAAAAAATAGTGATGCTAGCCCAGTTGCAGCGTCCCACAGCAATGATCAAGGCACCAAGGCCAGCACCAATGTGAAGCTGCCCAAACTAGAATTACCAAAGTTTAGTGGTACCCTGACTGAATGGCAGTCATTCTGGGACAAGTTCAAGGCACTGGTAGATCAAGCAGACTTACCTGTGATCAGCAAGTTTACTTACTTGCAGTCCCTTTTAGAGGGTGAGGCAAAATCTGTTGTGGATGGTCTGTCCATCACTGTGGCCAATTACAAGGTAGCATGTGACTTGTTGCAGGAAAGATATGGGTGCAAAGAGCAGATAATCTTCGCTCATATTCAGGGACTGTTAACGGTTGCCATGCCAAACACTAAGGGATTATCTAGAGTGAGCCTGCTGTGGAAATTGCAGATGAAGTGTTGACCCACAAACGCAGCCTGGAAGCCCTTGGTATTGGTAGTGGTACAGAATATGGTGTATTTCTCACTCCCGTCATTTTGTCACGGCTTCCACATGATATCCACATGGAATGGGCCAGAGACGGTGAGGGTAAAGAAAGCGACCTGGACTGGCTCATGAAATTCCTCCGTGGTGAAATCGAGCACAGGGAGCTTTCCGAGACATTCAAAACAGTTATCTCCAGTAAGACTGAGAGTGTGGCAGAAGAGAGATGCAGACAACCAACAGTGGCGGCTTTGGCTGCTGCAGCAAATAGTGGCTGTGGCATTTGTAAGAAAGCCCATGCAACAAAGAAGTGTTGGAATAGAAGAAAGGCCCCAATAGAAGACCGTCATGAAAAAATGAAGACTTCCGGACTTTGTGTCTGCTGTTTGGGCCAAGGGCACCAAGCAAAATGCTGTGGTGCCAAGTGCACTGTGTGTAAGGACAAGCATCATCATGTACTGTGTAAAAAACAAATGGAGACTGGAAACCACCGGATGTGCAACAGGATGTCCCCAAAGGCAACGACAATAGTGTTGCAGAACCCACCGATTCGCAGGGCCTTCTTACATACTCAGCTATCAGTGTGGCCAAATCTGAACAACGATGCACTGTATTGCAAACTGCACGAGTAATAGTGAAGGGTAAACGAAGTAATGTTGAGGCCACCTTGATGTTTGATACTGGAGCTGATAGTTCGTACATTTCTAGCTCACTGGTCAACAAGATTGACCCTGAATGGGTGAACATTCGACCAATGTCCTATGCTGCATTTGGGGAAGGGACGCCCTCCACCAGTCATTTACATAATGTCTACAAGTTTAGTATCCAGGGTAGGCATGGGGGGAGTCATGATATTCAGGCCGTAGAAGTACAGGTCATATGTGCACCTATGCATCACCCAAGTGTCCCTTACATAATAGTTCAGTCCTTGGGACATTTAGAATTTGCTGATCACTATGATGAAAGAAGAGATATCTCTGTAGATATTTTGATAGGTTTGGACATATATTGGAAATTTATGAAACCTGGCTTGATCAAACATCCTGAAGGGGTGGTTGCGCAAAAGACAGAATTTGGGTGGGTGGTTTCCGGATCCTGGCCTGGGACTAATCAGCTTCCGTCTCGTGTTTCTCAACAGTTGTTGTGTTTGACAGACCTCGCCGATTCCACCTTGCGGAATTTCTTGGATCTCGAGTCCATTGGTATAGTTGACAAACTTCAAGGCAATGAAGTTGATGACCCAGTTTTGTCCAAATTTAATGAAACTGTGAAGTACAGTCAGGGTTGTTATGAAGTTGGCCTCCCATGGAAACCTGGACCTATCAGTTTGATTGAAAATGAGGGTCTGGCCAGAAACAGACTGAGAAATTTGTAACATAGATTAGCCAAAGACACAGAGTTAGGTCACAAGTATGACGAAGCCTTGTCAGAAATGGAGGCTTGTGGAATTATTCAAGAGGTTCCCCCTGAAGAAAAGGCTACACAGGGTCCTGTGTACTACCTACCTCATCGCCCTGTTGTGCAGGAGAGTAGTTCTACCACAAAGGTGCGCCCTGTATTTGATGCTTCTGCACCTAGCTATAATGGAGTTTCCCTGAATGATTGCTTACAGATTGGTCCCTCCCTGATTCTCAATCTCGTTGAGATACTCATTTGTTTTAGGAGGTGGAAGGTAGCCCTTACAGCTGACATCACTAAAGCGTTCCTCCAAATTAAGGTGTGTGAGAGAGACCAAGATGTGCATAGGTTCCTCTGGGATGTTAATGGCAGTGTGAGGACCATGACATTCCTCAGGGTTCCATTTGGAAATTGTAGTAGCCCCTTCCTGTTGAATGCCACCATACGTCACCACCTGTCCAAGTACCCTAGTTCCAGGGCAGTCAAGGAACTGTCCGAAAATCTATATGTGGATGATTTATTATCTGGTGCTGACACCTATCAAGAGGCATGTTCATTATACAAAGAGGCAAGAGACATTTTAGCCGATGCTAGTATGCCTCTGGCTAAGTGCCTGTCTAATGACTCTGGTGTTTTGAACATGATGTTTCAGGAACTTGGAGCAAAACAGCTTGGCTCCCAGTCTGTAAAAATTCTCGGGCTGAAATGGCTCATTGATTCTGATTGTTTTTCCTTCGAAGGTCCAGAAATTCCTGCCAAAGTGGTGGTCACAAAATGTGTCATGTTAAGCTTTGTGGCCCGCTTGTATGATCCCTTGGGGTTTCTCACCCCATTTGTCATGACTGCAAAGCTCTTGATCCAGGAAGCTTGGCAGGTTGGCATAGGTTGGGATGAACCAGTGCCTGAACCTACACAGGAACAATTTGTAACTTGGGTGCCAGGTTTCAGTACCCTTCATAGTTGGAGCATACCTCGTTGTTACAGTCCTTTACCCTGGTTTTCTCTGGTGGGTGTAGAGTTACATGGGTTTGGAGATAGCTCTGAAAAGGCATATGGCAGTATGGTGTACATAAGAATCCCTCTTCAAGATGGAAGCTTTCACATGTCTTTGGTGGTGTCCAGGGCCAAGGTTGCCCCCCTGAAGAGAGTATCCTTACCCAGGCTTGAGCTTCTGGGAGCCTTGTGTGCTAGACTGTTGATGTTTGTTCGCGATGCGTTGAATTTTTTTGTTCTTTTTGGGGCAAATCTTAAAAAATCTCATTCTCCGAAATCGCTCACCCAATTGCTTTGATATCACACAGGAACACTCCCAGGGACTCGTAGTTCTTAATTTGTTCACCAGGTGGCGCTGTAAATAGTTCCGAATTTTCATGATTTTTAGCTCTGCTGACTTGTCAGTCAGCAGAGCTTATAGAATCCGTTTGCGTCCGTCGCCCGTCCTTCCATCTGTCTCTCGTTAGACTTTTTATATTTTCAACTTCTTCTCAAAAACTGCTACATAGAATGTTTTGATTTTGCACATGAATGATCCCAGGTGGACCTCTACCAAGTTTGCGAAGGAGATGATGCAATAATTTTTCTTTTTTTTTATGAATTTTTTAATTTGTTTTTTGAAAAAAATTAAAATTTCTTCATCTTAAGAACTACAAAGCCAATTGCTTTGATATTGCACATATGGTCATCTGGGATCAAGTAGTTCTTATTTTGGCCACCAGGTGGCGCTGTGATTTTTTCCTATTTTTTCATGAATTATTGCCTGTTAAGGTTATTTTCGACTTCTCCTCCAGAATGGCTGAACAGAATTGCTTAAAATTTTATCAGAATATTGTTGCATATTAGACAATGAAAGTTTGCGAAAATAATATGGATATGTTAATTTTAGGCAAAGTTATGGGATATCAAACTTCGCAACTGTAAGGAAGTGCTGCAGCTGTATATATCTATATATATATGGCAATACAGTGCATATATTACACTATTGTATTTACCCTTTTGACTTCTCAAAAACTGCTGTATGGAATGTTTTTATTTTGCCAAGGTGAGCCTCTACCAAGTTTGCGAAGGAGATGATGATGCAATAACTTTTCTATTTTTAATGAATTTTTTAATTTATTTTTTGAAAAAAAAAATGTCTTCATCTCAAGAACTACCTGGCCAATTGCTTTGATATTGCATATAGGGTCACCTGGGGTCAACTAGTTCTCATTTTGGTCACCAAGTGGCGCTGCGATTTTTTCCTTTTTTTTATGAATTTTTGCGTGTTGAGGCTATTTTCGACTTCTTCTCCAGAACAGCATGATAGAATTGCTTAAAATTTTATCGAAGTATAGTTGGACATTAGACAATGAAATTTGCGAAAATAATGTAGATATGTTAATTTTTGACAAAGTTATGAGATATCAGACTTTGTGACTGTAAGTGAGTGCTGCCACTGTACACCGGCAGCCATTGAAACAGCAAGGTATGTCCATTGATAATACATGTACTACCATCAGCAGAGCTTATAGAATCTGTTTGCGTCCGTCGTCCGTCCATCCGTCCGTCCTTCCGTCCTTCCGCAAAATTTATTTTAAGGACAAACTTTGCTACCACTCTACATACATGTATATAGCTGTACAAATTTAGACTGCAGTCCATGTGTTCCAATACTGTAAAAGCAGATCCCAGTCAGCAGAGCACAGGATCATCATGATCCTCTTGTTTGTTTTGTTTTATAGCTATTCCCGACTTTTTCGCCAGAACCGTCACTCAGATTAAGCTTAAACGTGGTGGATATGTTCCTTGTGGAAGGGTGAAACAATGTCGTTCACTATGTGGGAATCCTGATGTTTAACGATTTTTTCAATTCGGCTCCTTTTTGGTAAATGTACCTTTCCTATTGATTACTATGTAAGTCAATGGGCATTCTAATGCCAATTTACATTTTCAACTTCTTCTCCAAATCCGTCATCCAGATTTACTTCAAACTTGGTGGGGATGTACCTTGGGTGGGTGTCTATCAGGTTTGTTCAGTGATTTTTCGGATTTTTTAATGATTTTTTTTCCAAAAATCTTTACAAAAGTTTTAATAGGAAAGTTTAACATGGGAATATCTTGTAATGCGTATAACTTAAATAATTTTGACCAGATTTACTTCAAACTTGGTGGGGATTTGCCTTGGGTGGATCTCTACCAAGTTTGTTCAAATAGTCATGCTCTATTGATTTTTGGATCTTTTATCATTTTTTTGTTCCTTTTTGGGACAAACCTTAAAAACTCATCTCCTCTGAAACCGCTCACCCAATTGCTTTGGTAGCGAACATAGAGACTCCCAGGGACATATAGTTCCAAAATTGTCCACCGGGTGGTGCTGCAATTTTTTCTATTTTTTTCTATGAATTTTTTGTATAGTGTTGCGATTTTCACTTGTTCTCAGAACCGTCACTCTGATTAAGCTGAAATGTGATGGATATGTTATTGTGGAGGGGTCAAACAAAGTTGTTCACTAGGTGGCACTGCTTTGGATTCCTGATTTTTAAGGATTTTCTTCAATTA
This sequence comes from Hermodice carunculata, assembly GCA_964020975.1. Classification (NCBI taxonomy): domain Eukaryota; kingdom Metazoa; phylum Annelida; class Polychaeta; order Eunicida; family Amphinomidae; genus Hermodice; species Hermodice carunculata. The sequence goes on along the minus strand of CAXHWN010000155.1, from coordinate 121,188 downwards.
CGATACTTACCAGTCAATGGAGCTTTCCTATTGATTACTATGTAAGTCAATGGGCATTCTAATGGTAATTCGCCGGACAAATGACACGAAATTTACTGTTTACTTGATAACTTGAGATCTGTTTTGAGTTAGTAGCGTGATGCAGCAGGTTAATGTTTCTGTACGAAGGTCATGCTGAGACAGTACATGAATGACCTTGATCTCGTTTCTGGGGTCACAGTGCAACATACATGAATTTTACTCTTCATCATAACTTGAGAACTACTTGAACCTTGATGTTGCACATGTTAGTGTTCTTCTACAAAGGTCAGACTTACTCAGAACATGGGTGACCTTGATCCTTTCCCAAGTTCACAGAGCTGCAAGTGTGATGAATGTCTAGGTCAGCTGAGCATGGGCTGTTAACACAGCCCGCTTGTTTGGATTTTTTGTTTGTTTGTTTGTTTGTTTTTTTGGGGGGGAGGGGGGCAAATCTTCAAAAGATCTTCTCCAAAACCACTCATCCAGTTGCTTTATCACACAGGAACACTCCTAGGGACTCTTAGCTTTTTATTGTTCACCAGGTGGCGCTGCATTGTTTTCTAGTTTTTTCAATGTTTATTTTTTTTGGTTTTCACTATTTTTCGACTTCTCCAGAACCGTCACTCAGATTAAGCTGAAACTTTGTGAGTATGTTCCACGTGAAATTGTAAAACAAATTTGTTCACTAGGTGGCATTGCTATGGATTCCTGATTTTGAACGATGTTTTCAATTCGGGTAGTTATTGGTAAAAGCACCTTTCTTATTGTCAGATTACTATGCAAGTCAATGGGTATTCTAATGCTTTTTCACGTTTTGGACTTCTCTGAAGAAACTGTCTGTCAGATTCACCTCAAACGTGTTGGCAGTGTACGTGGGTCGTCACGCTCCAGTGAATGTTTTATGATATTTAGCTCAGCTGACCTGCTACTCATCTGTCAGCACAGCATTAGGCCCATGGGTCTGTTGTTCAGAAAAATATCTTGATATGTTGGTCATAAAAAGTGATCTCAATTTGGCCTGGTCTCTCAAGCCAGTGATCACTGTACTCCCTTCTTTGGCAACAAATTATGAAAGGTACAACACCAAAAACTTTACAAAATGGAGAATATTCTGGAAGCACATCATATGCACACACAATTATGTGTCTACCAAAAATACCAATCGACCAACTGGTCAGTTTGCCGCCACAGATTACATTTTAGGCCCATGGCCTTGTTCAGGTAATGTCTGCACCAACAGCAACTGGCGGAAGCGAGCAAACACTAGCTGTTGATGATGCACCGTCCCATGGGATAGACAGTGATTCTGCTGCCCCTGTAACCCAAAAATATAGAGATGGTCCCACCGTGGATCTCGAGATGGCAGCAGATTGAACTGTGACAATCCCGCAAGCAGCCCCTCCTGGAACAGTATTTAACGTAGCTGTTCCTGCAGTATCCGATCCTAAAGTTGAAAACTTCCAGGCTAATGTAGGCCTAACAATGCAGTCTAACACACGTACTGATCGTGCTTTACAAAACTTAATTACACATGCAGCATTCCATAACTGCACCATAAATCTACAGATGCAGAAACAGTGATTTAATAGGCTTAGGCCTACTTGCCTAAATTACAAAACAAGTAGGCTTCAACCTGGAACCTTGTTTAAATAATACTGAGACCTAAGCCTTCTTGCTGGTGAACAAATTTCACAATTGGGCCTATTTGTTATAAATTTGAAATGACTTTTATATAAGTTCATTCTTTACTTGGCCTAATGCTAGGCCACTGAGTTTGAAACTGCTATTATAAATGATTTCTACTGAGAGCATTATTTGTGTTGGATCATTCATTTTTGTAACGAATTATAATAGAAATAATGTGATTTTTTCGGGCAGTTTGTTTCTTGATTGGCCCTTCATCAATGATAAGCAGCCCTCCATAGTGGTTAGTGCCCTCGGCAAGCCTCGGGCACTAACCACTATGTCGGGCTGCTTATCATTGATGTCGTGCCAATAAAGAAACATACCGCCCTCCAAAATTACATTATTGTTATAATATATTTTGGGCTGGAGGCCTCCTGGAAATCCTATATGCCTAAGCATGGTACCAGAAATGCCAGACTTGACCTCTTTTAATGATAAAGGGTGCTCTTTATAATCAGGGTTTATAAATAAAAGAAAATGCACAATTGTGCTTCCATATTGTGGCAGAACAAAAAACTGTACAGAATTGCCATTAAAAAAGTAATTATGTCTCCCGGTGGAAGCCGGGGGACATATTGTTTTAGTGCCCGTTTCTTCCACTTCTTCTTCATCTTCTTGTTGTTTTTGTTCAGGTTCTTCAACACTTGGTTTCCGTGCGATAATTCTTGAAGGACTTGACAGAATTTAATGAAACTTGGTTAGATTGTGAATCTAGCCAAGACCTAGGTTGGGATTGTATTTGGGTGACCTTGACCTAATTTTCAAGGTCACAGGGTCACTTATGTGAAATTGGTTTTCGTTCGATAAGTCATAAAGAACAGGATGGAATTTGATGAATCTTAGTAGGATTATGTATCTAGGCAAAACCTAGGTTGGGATTGTATTTGGATGACCTTGAGCGAATTCTCAAGGTCACAGGGTCACTTATGTGAAATTGGTTTCCGTGCGATAAGTCTTGAAGAAAGTGATGGAATTTGATGAAACTTGGTAGGATTATGTATCTAGGCAAGACCTATGTTAAGATTGTATTTGGATGACCTTGACCTAATTTTCAAGGTCACAGGGTCACATATGTGAAATTGGTTTCCGTTCGATAAGTCATGAAGAACAGGATGGAATTTGATGAATCTTGGTAGGATTATGTAACTTGGCAACACATAGGTTGGGATTGTATTTAGATGGCTTTGAGCGAATTCTCAAGGTCACAGGGTCACTTATGTGAAATTGATTTTCTCTGCAATAAGTCTTGAAGAACTTAATGAAAATTGCTAGAGTAATGTATCTAGGTGAGAGCTAAAATAGGATTGTAATTTTCAAGCAAACTTGGTCATTTGTAATTTGTTATCACCTGTAGCTTATTCAGAGACGTAAGTGTTCCACCGGGAGACATTTGATTTTCTGTTGGAAAATCAGTCTGTTCTAGTTTCAAATAATGAAATGATCATAGAATTATCACAAAAAGGTAAGATTAAAAGTATTGTGGGCTGGTACCTTACTGAAAAAAAATGCTTTAATCTTTATTTACAAATTAGGTGTAGTCATTTTCCATGAGTTACATTGCTGTATATTACAGAATACGTGTAATTTTATCACTGCTCTGAAGTTTGTGGAAATCACAAGCAATGCATGGAAATTGAAGTCATAATATAAATACATGTAATGAAAAAAACCAAGTAAAATAGGAGCCTCTTTTCCCACATTTTACATTAAAGAAATGCCAATTATGCATGTGTCTGTTGGACTAAGTAATACTTATTTTATGTAATAGTATTAAAGCACATCATGATAGGACAGTGGTCTATGATGAACTTTAGTAACCAAGGATTAACATCTTATTGGCTTGTAAATGTGATGCAAAGCAAGGAAAATATTTGATGTCTAAGTGGATGATTTTTTCGTGAACTTTTTGATGCAGTAATATGTCCTTTTTAGATGATGAAGAATTCAGATGTAAACAAATATAGTGCCTTGGTTTTATTCATAGTCTTTGTGTATTTCAGAAGTTGAGAGAAATCTTTAACAAGGTTGGCGATGTCAAAGATGTGCATTTCTCACAAAAGTAAGTTATTCTTAATCATTTAATCCCATAAAGTCAGCAAAAGCAACCTGCATTCATGTCAGCTGTAGTGTTTGCAGCTAGCACTTTGTTGGAAAAACTTGGTTATTATTATTATTATTATTATTATTATTATTATTATTATTATTATTATTATTATTATTATTATTATTATTATCATTATTATTATTATTATTATTATTATTATTATTATTATTATTATTATTATTATTTTATCCAGACTTACAACAGCAAGTTGATTGTGATTGCACTGATTTTGGTTACCTACCACATGCTTTAGTTAGAGTACCAAAATCATAACCTTTTCCCAGGTACACGTAATTGTTAATTGTATTGTAATAACAAGGTCACTAGTACCAATAAGGTCAAATTAATGCAAGGGGTAGGCTACACTGCACAAATTTGTGTTTGTCATTTTTTTCCAGTTTTGGTAATTTTCCATTAAGGACTTGATTCACTTAATTGGAAAGACTGTCAACCAGGCTGATGTTTAATGTATTTTCACACCGTGTAGTAAATGCCTTAGTATCATTACATTTAAATATATGGACTTCTTTTACACTATGGCTTTAATTCTTGTATATAATTATATATATATATATATATATATATATATATATATATATATATATATATATATATATATATATATATATATATATATATATATATATATATATATAATGTTCAGAACGAGTGTGACTCGAACCTGTAACCTTTGGCACCAGTCGCATAGCTGTGCATATATATGTGTGTGTGTATATATATATATATATATATATATATATATATATATATATATATATATATATATATATATATATGCAGTGGTCCCTGTCATGACGGACCGCCCCTAGGGCAGGTAGAAAAGTGGTCTCTCAAAACAAGTGGTCTTTCATTAGAGGTATAATAACATGGAAAAGATACCACAGTGTTCTAAGAAAGCAGTCTTAAAAGGTTATGCAATCTTTTATTGGAGGGGTCTCTCAAGACAGGTACCACTGTGTATATATATATATATATATATGTATATATATATGTATATATATGTATATATGTATATATGTATATATATATATATATATATATATATATATATATATATATATATATATATATATATATATATATATATATATGTAATGAAACAATGGTAGAAAAGAAATCCATTTTCATTGCATACTTTTTATGGGTCCAACCCAAAGGGGAAGCCATCATGTTTTGGTTTGTCAGTCTGTCTGTTGTACATGGTTCCATCCCTCTCCACCATTTCCTTGTGGACATGATATATTATCTTCAGATTTAATGGTCACCTGAAACTGAAACTTACCACATGCATACCTTGACATCATTTCTTCACTTCATTACATTTTGGTGATCGTGGTCTGATTTTTAAGGCCACAGGAACTATGTGTATGCATTGATAGACGCATGAGTCAGTGCTTTGTACTGAAGTGCCTCTAGTTTCATAAGACCTCTATACATGTCTTTTTATTGTGAGCACTGGCATGATGCAGTGATGATACTCAAAATTTTCACCATTTATATACATTTGGTGGATCACATTTTGAGAACTGTCATAAAATGAATATTTAGTTCAAGAGATTGTTTTAACAATAATAAGCAGTGCTTTTTTTCTCAGCCTATAAAAAATATAGCTTGTTCTGAAGGTAACACCTTTGATTCCAGCCCATAAATTCAAATATAGCCATATTTTTATGCTGTAAATCTACAGCGTAGGATCAATGGGGATCATTATTATGGCTGGTGTATTTAAATGACAAGTTTTGAAAACAAAGGTGTTCAGAGATGGCAGCCATAGCAGATTACCAAAGCATGCGGGGCTCATTTCATCGTGGTATAAGACTTGGTGCACTTCAGTGTATAGTCAGATGTAAACAGTGCCACATTTGAATATATGGGAGATGTGTGAGCACATCATGAGTGAAACATCTAGGTGTGAATGATTGATAGAATGTTCAAGGTATTGTATGGTCCTAAATTTTTGTGAGGAATAAGTATTATTGGGGGGGGGGGGGGGGAAGGGCAGACCATAAACATTTCCAAATTTGTTGTGAGCAGACCCAGATAACAAATATTATATTTTTGAAAATTTTAGTATATTGGATGTCTGATGAACCTCAGCATGTCCCTTAATATCCCTTAGTAGTTGGTCATTTATTTGCATTTCCTTTGTAACTTTTCTAATAAAGCCTTAAAATACATTAGCCTGTCTGGGCCATATTTGCCATACCATAAAATCTACAGCTATGAAACTGAATCACTGTGACCTTGACTTTGGACTTGACCTTTTACTTCCTCTTAAAGTTTGAACTCAATCTGGGCCATATTTTCTATACCATAAAAGCTACAGGACGAAGTTTGGCATGTGAACACTTCATAGAATACTGGTGTTTCTTGCACCAGAATAAGGTCACTGTGACCCTGACCTTTGATCCCATAAAGATAGTTTGTCCAGGCCAAATTTCCTATACCCAAACATCTACAGCTATCAAATTTAGGGTGTGAACACTTCATAGGATAGGGATGTTGCACCCTAAAATTAGATGATCTTGATCTCTGATCTCAAAGTTTTATGTCGGGGCAATATTTCTTATACCTATAATGCCTACAGCTGCCCAATTTGGTGTGTAAATACTTCACAGGATAGAGCTGTGTTGCACACCAAAATTGAGTCAATCTGGTCTTGATTTTGATCATTGACCCCCTAAAGCTTCAACTTGTCTGGGCCAGATTTGATACACCATAAAACCTACAGCTGCCAAATTTGGTGTGCTGACACTTCTTAGCATTGGTGTATGTTGTGCACCAAAATTGGTGCACTGTGACCTTGACCTTGATCTTTGGCCCCATAAAGGTTTAGCTTGTGCAGGTCGTATTTTCCATAGCCATGCCTCCACACTTGTTCTCATTGCAACAACTTGATGCAATGAGACTGAGGAATTATTGTATCTGTTCTCTGGCAATCTGTCAGGGCGAGAAAATTCCTATGTCCTATTGTCTGGGACAAATAAAATTTGATGGCGGACAAGTGAAAATTCAGTTAAGGATCTTGTTAATCCACATCTGAGCATTTGTGTAAATAGGACGCTATATGAAAGCTTTGGGCTTAAGGAATGTTTGGTGACAAGTGCATAAACTTACTAACCTCAGGTACATTTAAATCAGCTAGGACAGTGCAACAATCAGCTGCAGACTTTTCCATCAGCCTGCGGGGATGCAAGGCCAACAGAGAGGGCTGATGTAGTACAAATAGAAAATTGGGTGGTGCCCCTTGCTGTTAGGATGATTTCACAACTCGTGTGCCCCATGTAAATTGGCTATCAACAGAAATGCCCATGATTGCACATCAAAAAGTGCACAAAGAGCCCAAGAAGAAGAGTAATGAACTCCAATAAAAAAAGAAGCTGATTATTGTGCCCTACTAAGGTCTGGTTCAACATTTTCATCATTTTTGAATTAGTACTTACAGTACGCAAGGGGGGAGGGGGTTAAATGGGTATGTAAACTTTCACAGAATATTGGAAATGATGGTCAATTTTTGGCCTGTTTTGTGCAATTTGCTATAATTTTTTTTTGGAAAATCATCATTTTTGAAGTACTAATTTGGGGGGGGGGGCAAGAAATTTAGTACCCTTGGTACTAATTTAAAAATGATGATAATGTTGAACCATCCCTAATTACAAAGGCATTTCTTCACTGCTGTACAAAGGCAGTCTTCTACTGCAGTCCTCTGATTTTTGGAGTGTCTGGGATTGATTCTAGGTGGCAGCCAGCCATGTGCACCACTATATGGTATTTGAGAATCTTCCCTTTGTTCCTCACTTTACACATGCTCATTAATCAGGTCAAGTGGTAATTTTGCTTAACTGTATATGGCAGTCTTCTAGTAAGGTTGCTGTCACCAAAGGTTGCCTCTGCCCTTCCTCCCCCTGACAGGCCAACATTGTAATATGGCGATTTTGCTACAGTAGTGGTGCCCTTGTTTGGGGGGGGGGCACTTTATTATAAATTAGGATCTTACAGTGGAAGAAGTACAGACTAAGATCTCATGGGTTGATTCATTTGTCACTTCCATGTGTTGTAATCTTAAGTGATCCTTTTTGTTTTCATACTTCAGGCTCTGATCCTTTCAGCAGAGAATCCAGAACTCATCCAAGAGTCAGACCCTTTTATGACTATCTGGTTCCAAACATGAAAGGCTTGTTTAGTGTTTGCTTTGAGACGAAGGAGCAAAAATCTATTCCAGTAAGTACCAACCAGGTTCCAAGCACAAACAAATGAATTAAAAACCGGAAAGAAAACCATTTAATTCCATGATACATTAACACTAAGTTGACAAATTTTTGTGAAGAAATTTTGACTGGCAGTTTGTTAATGTGTCAGTCTGGAGATCAGCTTGTCTGACTTGACTGTGCTTAACTTCAGTTGACACAATCAGGAACTGTAATCTGTATAAATAAACCACCAGTGATGTCGTCCTCAAGTTCTTGGAAAGGAAAAAGTATATGATATGTTTTGTGGAAAAAATGTCTACACTCCTCAAAAATAAAATATAGCCACATGTTTGTAAGTCTGTCAAAATGATAAAGTATAGAGAGGTGTAGTTGAACTATGAAAACTGCTACTTTGATTGAACTTCAGTTCGTAGAGAGTATGTGAAGATGATTGCTGAGGATGACATTGTCCTGATCATACACACAGCCAGACAGGTGGTCTGTATATATGTTGTTAATTGTATGCATGATTCGACATATTTAAGAATATAGACACTTAAAGTTTCCTCAAATTACAGGAGCTGAAAGGGATTTTTGGCACAGTGGGAGAAGTTGCAGAAGTCAGTCTCTCGCAGAGGTAAGGACCATATTCAGGCTGATATTTTATGTGGGATGGTTTTGCAGAATGCTGAATTTTGGAAATTGGAATTAGTAGTAATGCCTGATCGATCCCTGTTTTTTTACCCATACTGATATATCAGTGGGATTGTTGTAACAGTCTAACACCGCTATAGACTCAGATTTAGTATATAAGTTAAATTGAAGAAGATAATGAAGACTTGGACAATTTTAATGTTTGACCATTTCAAAACTATTCTAGGTGAAAGGGTTGGTGAAATTTCAATTCGAAGGAATGTGTTCAAAGTACATTTGATCAGTATTGTACAGAAGTTTTGATATTTTAAATTATGCTAGTTTTTCAAGGCACATAGACATATTTGCTATGAAGCAAATCTTATTTTTCAAGCTAGCTTTGCATGTCCAAAGTAATCTGAAGAGGACATTATAATTAGTTTTCAGTGGTAGATTCGACACAAAATGTCATAAATTAAGCACAATGAAAAGCACTTATTGACATGATAGGAGTGGTCTGGATGCTTCTTACAAAGTTGCCTAAAGGGAATGGGAAGTGCTGCTGCCACCAGGTGGCTAATTGTATGATAATTATATGCAGAGGGCAGGCTAGTATACATAATCTCTTGTCAGCTTGAGAAGCAGGTTTTTATAGGATGGGAATAGCAGCCACAGTTACTAAGGAAACACAGATGCAGCTTGGTTTGGGATAAAACACAACAGTCAACAAACTGTGGATTTCCTTTTGCTGAATTTCAGAAAAGTTGATCACCAATGTATATTGGTAATGAATGTAGTGCACCAATGGCAAAGTGCAGGAGAAATATAGTCTTGTACGCTTTCTAAGTAAGAATACTTGTACAATTTCCATACCATTGCCCTTACCACACTGAAAGGTAAAGTACCTTTTTACGGTATGCTGATATGCTGATAGGTTAACTCAAGTCAATTTTTTTTTCTCTTTTTTGTGTCAAGTAAATTGGAGCCAGTCCATATCATCAAATACAAACTGGGGCATGGGTGGTCCCGACAGGTGGCGAGGCAACAGGGACTCTTCTGGTCTGGGTAATATAATCGGATCAACAGTTGAAAATTGTAGCAAGAGTGGTTGCGTAAATTCCTCATTCATGATATTAAAAAAGCAAATGTTGAAACACATTTCATGTGAATGTAAGAGTAACAAATATTTTTGTTGAAGTTTTGAAAACTATATATTTTATTTGTATGATCAAACAAGGAATGAAATGAAACACTGATAGCATGCAGTATAAAATAATTTGATTTATTAAAATCATACGTACAATGGGAAGTGGTTACAGATCCAAAAATGCATACCTCTAATCGCCCAATTTGACTTCTGTACTTTTACAGCTGGGAGAAAGAGAGGAATGCCATCTGGTGGAGCTGTTCCAAACTTGCAGCTATTAGTTGATGCATACTCAGGGCCGTTAGTCGGTAAGTTCCTACATCACAAGATCAATGTGTGTGTAGTCTTATATTGCAGCACCACTGGTGTTAAAATGCACAAGAATATGATTTTTAAAATGTGAGTATGTTGAATATTTGATGCTTGAAGGTTGAAGAGAAAATGTGAAAACATTGTGGGACAGTGAACTTGGAAGACACAAAGAACAGTGAGAAATTCCGAAGAATCATCCCTAGGTACTCGCTACATCAGCATGGCTCATTAACGCAAACATGTTAACTTGGCCATGTTCCGTGATTGGGTAAAACAATATGTGTTAGTAATGTGTGATGGCAACGGTCATCAAGTACAAATGCAAACATGATGGACTCACCTGTGAATAATGCAGTCATCAGTTATTGCCATTAACTAAGCACATACATAATACTTATGATACGGGACCTGCAGCGCAAGCATCAATTCTAATAGTTTAAAAAAAAACAAAAAAACAGGAATATTACACCGGGCCCAGAGCCTGCAGTGCAAAAATGGTGACAAAAGATACAAACATACACATCTTAATAGGATTTTGGCTTCCTTCAGCCCAGGTAAGCTGAAGTTCTATAAAGCCATTTTTACAAGGGGGTGAAGGTCCAAGAATTCGGTCTGTCTTACTATGTAATTGAGTTGTGTAGGTGTAATATAAATTTTATGACCCAATTCTGAAGGACATTATGGCCAGTTCAAACACTGTGCAATCATAAATTTTAATTTTAGACTCTGAGGTCCTAAAGTTGACGTATATGTTGTCTGCAGTGTACAGCTACATTTCATTGCCCCGCACCACGAAGGTGGTGCAGAGAGATATATAAATAGTAGGGGCAGGGTAGTCAGTCCACTCTTCTGTTGCATCCAATCTGCCCAATATCTAGCGAAGTATTGAAGAAAGGATGATGCAATTTTTACCATAGATGTTGCCTTTAAAGGGCATGTGCAGTGTAGCTTCATGTTGCCCTTGACCTCTTTGCAAGGTCACATTGCCCCTAAATGTGACAGGTCAATACAGCCCATATCTAATGAACCAGTCAAGACAGAATGATGCAATTTATACTGTAGTGCAGCCTATACATGTAATGGGCATGAGAAGTGTTGTTAGATATTGACCTTGAACTCTTCAAGGTCACAGAGCCACTAAACCTGACTTTGAAGCAAATACAATCTTCACCATACTCTACATGCATTGTATCAAGTTTTTGTGCAGTGTGGCCTGTTTTTTTACCTCGACCCTTTTTAGGGTCACTAGAATCAGAAGGTCATACAGCTGATAAATGTGACTTTGAAGCATAAACAAAAATCTGTACCATATCATAAAAGTTATTTATTGATAGGTTATGCCCTCTATGGGCCAATAGTCACAAAACAAATTCAGATATGTAGAGGTTCACCCTCTGTTGGCACAAATCAACATTACTACAACTACAACAAGGACATGTGTAAATACAAGACTAAAATAGAGAATAAAATAGAGTACAAAACACAAGACACGATCGGGGCAGTATGTACACAGGGCCCTGCACAATGCCACCACAATATTACTGTGGGATTCTCATCTCCATATCTTTATGCTTTTACCAGCTGAGGTGTAGAATTAAAGATGTAAAAGATTTTTTGTTCCCTGTTCATTGCATTAAAAGGATTAGACTCACTGTTACATGTATTAGTTAAATCCCGTCGCACCATAGTGTATCTAGGACAATCGAACGCAAAATGTAATTCATCTTCAATAATCCCTTGGTCACACTGCATACATGGCCTTTTCTCAGCAGGTATATTCCTATGTCGACCCGTTTCAATGTACAATTTATGGGTACTAATTCTCAACCTGATAATAGCCACTCTCTGATTTATATTTTTAATATTATCCAGGTAGATTTCATAACCAAAGTTATCTTTACATTTACGATAAAACCTTAGCTTAGTGCCCTGATAGTTGTTTTCTTTATTCTTTTCTAATGTCTCAAGCCACTAGCATTCAAATTTCTGTTCAAGTGTCTAAGCAACTTTAGACCAACTAGGTTTCTCTGTATCCAGATTAAAGTCTTTCAGTGCCGTATTAACATTGTAGAAATATGTATTGCGGAAATCTTTCATACTCCAAGCCTCACTATATACAGCATTTATTAAATTGCATCATTGCTCATGCATTCACCAGACCTTTTTGTGCAGCTTAACATTTGTCAACCTTGACCTTTTTCAACGTTTCTGGTACAAGATACCTATCTACATCAGCCATAAGCTCATGAAACATTGATACGGGAGGCAAGTGCGATATGCCTTCCTGTTACCTAGCTGTAGGAATATTGTGCTTTTATGTTATAGGTGTGTAGCATAGCTCATTGTTGACCTTTACCATGTGAAGTTAATTCCATAGAATATCATATGAACAGCTATTTTCCACTGAATTTTAAGCCCATAGATGCAATGTTGCATTCTGATCAAAATATAGTCATGGTGGGTGATAAAGATCCTTTGGATCATCATACTATTTGTGCTATATGAATGGCCATGTGCTCTTTGACCACAAATTGAATTGCTGAATTGGTTTCATTTTGTTTTAGGGCTGCAGTACATAGAAGGCCACCCTGGAGATGGCCCAGAAGACTGGAAGTATGACTGCGGCCTTTGTAAGCCCCTGCGACCCATGGGAGCAGTACAGGCGCTGAGTCATGTCACGGGCAATAAACATCGCATGGAGTACTTAGTATGTTTTTTGTGGGGCATTGTACCCACTCAGCATGGCCATACGCCTTTTAGGCTCAAAGTTTTCAAATCTGTCTCTGCATCTTAGATGTCATGATTTTTCAATGCCGGTCGCGCACTACCATTGTGTTTCCTGTAGTCCTCCATTCTTACCTGAGTAGCAAAGTCACATAATTAAAACATTTTGATGTTTGTCATTTGACATCAGTTTTATACATTATTCCAAGCTTAAAAAATACTTGACACCTAAAGTACATTTGCCATTAAGCATTTTGCCAGTTGCTCAAGTGTACATTTATCTCACATTTTGGTCATGTCAGCTTGTCCATACAAAATACCAGGGTCAATGGTGGGCCTATCATGAGGTTGGCTGTAAGTAAATATGTTTATTTATTCAGCTTTTATACAAATATATATTTGAAGGCCATTTTTTAATTTTCTAACCGTTTCATTACTGTTTATGCCACACAGTATGTGGTAACGAGAGTAATAGCTTGTATTTAATAGAAAATCGAAATTGCATTGTGTGACTGACAGCTTCTTGCATGCAGGCAGGTCACATTGGTGGTATGCCATCTCCCCCCCTTCCTTTTCAATTAATGGGTTAACCTTTTCCCCCTTGAATTAAGACTTGAGTCAACAGCTTTCCTTGCCATGGGTTGGGCAGTAAGTGCCAAACCCATGGCAAGGAAAGCTGTTGACCTTGGGCATGTGATCTTGATAGGTCTGATTGACAATTCTCAGTCAAATTGCTTTTCATTACTATTGAAATTTTTTGAAAATACTGAAGCAGACGCCTTTTGGCTATCAGCTAGTTGAAGGGGGGAAAGGGTTATGTTGTAATTTGATGGCACAAGGGAACCAAGTGGGGGTACATACATTATGTTCATCATTATGATATACAGCTCATGCTTGTAGAAATGAATGAGCAGAAGGTATGTAGTAGTAATTTTGATATTTTTTTTCCACAAACCACTACTGATATATGCCCCGAGTTCATGTTTTTTTATTTGACATTTTAATCTGCAGCAACTGTCAAACTAGTTTCTTAAACTGTTTTAAGGGACAAATTTAGACTTCCAAATCTATAATCAAATTGGAAACAGCAATTAGCAAAGATTCTGTCATGGCCCTTTAGTTACTTGAACATGATATGTAAGCATTAAACATTATAGTTCGCCTAATGGTTAGAGCAGTCTCTGATTTTAATGTTGCTTAGTTTTTGCTTTATGGTGAGTAGAACAGAGAAAAAATATCCAGCATTAAGTAAGTTTTATTTCAGACTAAAACAAAGTCCATAGTAGACAGTACATAGATATGTTCATGTAAAATATACACGTATCATCAGAGTAGGTTTAAAAGCACATATGTAGATGAGGTTGGAAAATTATATTACAAGTCAGTACACCTAGTATTGGAGTTGGCGCCAGCGTATGTGAATCGTAGAGTCCAATTAGACATCTGAGCACAGTAGTTGCTTGATAATGAAGTTGTCATTTTTAAAAAGTCTACGCTTAAAACCATACACTAGCTTCCTTCTTAGCTCCCCAAAAGACAGCACGCGATTTGAGACAAACATGCTGCTTGCAGAGCAGCACTTGGAGAGTCCCATAAGCCAACGAAAGGCGTTGTTGTATAAGACAGTAAATTTACAGAGAGACTTGATAGTATGCTGGACCCACAGCTGTGATGTATATAGAGAGGTGCAGTATGATTTGAAGAGAAGTGTTTTCACCTCATTGGAGCATGCATAAAATTTACGTTTCATCATGTTTGCTCTGCAACATAGAGATCTATACTGACGCTCAATATCTTGGTCATCCAAAAGCGAGGAGACAAGCACATGTCCTAAATATGTAAATCGTTCAACAACCTTCAAATTGTCGCCACACAGTTTTACAGTAGGCTGAATATTCATGTGGGTACCAGAGTAGAAAAACATACATTCAGTCTTCTTGGTATTATAAATAATATCACGAGAGGCAGCTAAAGTTTCACATTTCTCCAAGAGTACTCTCAAACCCTTTACTGATGGACTCAGGATAACCATATCGTCTGCATAGCTACGATTATTGACAAAAGTGCCACCAATATTGCATCCAACTCCGCTGCTGGCCAGTACATCATTTAATTCATCTATATATACGTTAAAAAGGCGAGGGGAGATGATCCCACCCTGGCGCACGCAGTTAGACACATTAAAATAATATGATCTGTCTGCTCCCCAACTTACACAGAAGGTCTGAATTTGAAACCATGTCATCAGGAGTCTGACAATATATGTTGGAACACCACGCTCAAGCAACTTTTTCAATAAGGTCCAATGATTAACACTGTCGAACGCTTTTCCGGCGTCAAGAAAACATGCAAACACTGGGGTCTTACGTGATTTATAGTAATATATTACTTCTTTTAGAACATAAATACACATGTCGGTAGCCTGTCCCTTCTTAAACCCGTGTTGATAACATAATGTATGCAGGTATTGTTCACATCTGCTAAGCACAATGTTTTCAAACACTTTAAAAACTACTGTAGCCAGAGGAATGGGTCTATAATTGTCCCGGTCGGTTACGTCTCCAGCTCTGTTATTAATGAGTGGAACAAGTATCACTTTCGACAGATTCTCAGGTATGTGACCGTGTACCAACAAACATTGGTAACAAAGTACGTAAACAGTCACCTGCATGCTTCAAATTTTCAGCTACAAGGCCATCAGCTCCTGCAGATTTACCATTAGACAACTGGCTAATAATTTCATGTATTTCACAGGATGATACTTGCATATCGTCATGGTATATCATACCTGTAAGGCGATCATGGACATGTGATTTATGTTTATCATTTTGAACAGAGTTAAGCAACCCACGAAAATAATCAGCCCACATATGCGCAATATCATTGCAACCCGACGCGCCCCCTACGTAGGACGCCAAAGGTAGGTGCTTATTGTTTAAGACAGATACACTTTTCCAAAAAGAGTTGTAATCTTTGCCCATCAGGCTTCGGGCCATAGCATCAGCACTATGAGTTGCCTCGTTTCGTTTACATTTCAACAGTGGATATTTGTACTGTGCTCTGGTGGTGCGCATTAGCTCATACATGGGACCGTGTTTGGGTTTACCATTTACCCGCCAAACCTGAAAAGCATTCGTCGCCTCGTCATGAGAATCTTTAACATGTTCATTCCACCCTGGAACCTGTTTAAACTTACCCTAAGTACGTGTTCCCAAAGCCTCCTCGCCAGCCTGAGACAATGCATTTACTATATTATTATACAGCGTAGCTAGAGCGTGTGTACGGTCTGAGACACAACCGTCAGCATTCTTACATAACAAAACATCAACTGGTAGGCTAACTGAGGACAAGTATTTGTCTGACAATGCCCTATACAATTCAATTTTAAACAGGTCAGCATCGGACCAGTCCACATGCTGTTTAAGCACATCATGGGTACCGCTACACTTTGGCAGATTTGACATTGAGAACTTGACAGAGAGTGGAAAGTGGTCAGAGCCTATATAGTCATATAGAACACAGATATTTTCAATACATTCATCAGCATTTTTGCTACCTATGCAATGGTCTAACCAAGATACAGTATTGTGTGCCTCACTGATGTATGTAAATGAGTCGATTTCCAGCCTGTTTACGTCACACATAATATAAGCATGGTCACCACAGAAATCCATAAGCTCTCTCCCAAACATAGAATCAGGCTTTGCATTCATGTCACCTAATATTAAGATATTTGTCATATCTGCAGTTTCTACAATAGAATGAATCTTACCCAGATATCCTACAAACTCAACGACATTGTCGGCAGTGCATACAGGGAGATAAGTACACAGTATAAGTAGTTTTGTCTTACAAGTGTCGACCAGGGCTCCTATTAAACGGGAGTCATCATATGTTTTAGTATGTAAAAACTCACCATGACGTTTATGCCATAGAAGAGCAACACCACCATAAAGCCTGCCTTGCATTAAACTAATTTCAGTATCAACTGCAGACACACCAAGTGCATACAAATCTTTGTGAATACACGATAAAAAAGATAGTTCATCTTTGGTAAGCCAATGTTCCTGCAGTAATACGATATCATGAGTATTGCATAAATTACGTACAGTCTGGACTGTATTCTTTACAGATCTACAATTGTAAGATACGATACTTAGAAACCTATTCATCAGAACGCTTCTCGTAGAACTTATGTACGAGTACATTTTCAGGCCACACTGTCGGCTCCAGTAGCTTATCTGCTTGTGCAACGTCTATGGAAGTTGTACTGTTCAATAATTCACAAAACCCTGAGTTTTGTTCACAAAACCGTGGGTTTTGCTTTTCAAAACCCTGGGTTTTGTAGCAAAACCCCGAGTTTTGCTAACAAAACCATAGGTTTTATCACAAAACCCAGGGTTTTGTTACAAAACCTTGGGTTTTGCTCAGTTATTGAATTTTGATATCATTTTGGACAAAACCCTGGGTTTTGCTACAAAACTCTGGGTTTTGTGTACAAAACCATGGGTTTCATGAACAAAACCCAAGGTTTTGGTACGAGACCGTGGGTTTTGTAGCAAAACTTTGGGTTTTGAGCACAAAACCCACAGTTTAAGAGCAAAACTCCGAGTTTTGATCACAAAACCCTCGGTTTTGTTATTTTTTGAACAAAACCCACAGTTTTGTTCCTAAAACCATCGGTTTAGCCAGAAAACCGTGGGTTTTGTAACACTTTGAAATAACAGAACAAAACTGTGGGTTTTGTGAGATTGCAAACCCCATGGTTTTGTGACATCACGAATCCCAGGGTTTTGAAAAGGTGCAATACCCAGGGTTTTGTAACCAACCAATCATGACAGCTGTTACTTGGTAGGCCTTGCTAGGCTACTCAACTTAAAAATAGCGTCAAACTACAAGTGGCGCAGTTATTGTTATCAAAAACATCATTATTGGTTACCATGCACAAAGTCTACCTCTTTGCGACACGATGAGAATATAATTTATGTATTAGTTAAAGGACGAGAGGTTGTGCATCCAGTGACAGTGTTCAAAATAATCCACACGCCGGTGCGAAGAGCGGCATGGACTATTGAATGCCCAGCCTTGAGCTCTTTAATTTGTGTAAAACATTCGATCCGTTGCAAATAATTAATTTATCCCACGATATATTATAGCGCCCTGGAATTTTTTGTCGAAATAGCGTTTTCGGTCCCATTCATCAACCATTATTGTTTGAAATATTCAACAGTTATTGGTTGCGGTCATCTTGGCTTCGACTGGTGTGACCTAGATGTGAAGGAGTAAACAAAGCCGCGTGGTCCGACCACCATCGAATATGATGCACAAGACGAATACACTGAATACACTGAAAAAACAGAACAGACTGCAAATGAGAAGGGATCCCAAGTAAACGATAGGGAACAGGAGGAACATGTAGATACTGATGGAAAGTCGGGTGAAGACTCATTTCTCCAACTTCTCGATATGATGTGCGAGAGCCCAACCCTTGAGTTTAGTGAGACCCAGATAAATAACCCTTGGATAAGCAGTGATGGCTCTGAGTTTGATAGTCAGTTTCGTAGATCATTATTGTTTGAGGCCATAATTGACCCACCCAGCCTGCCAAGCACACCAACTGAGGTGAGATTCCGCCTAATAGAGACTGCTCTCCTGAAGTCACAGACACAACTTACGAACATTGAGTTCCAAAATGGAAAATTGCAACAAGGGATCAGTAACATGAAAACTCTGTTAGCTAAAAAAGACAAAGCAATTGAGGAATTGACTCTCGAAAACTCTGATCTGAAAATTACAGTGCACAGTCAAAAACGTCAACTGTCAAAACAAATGGATGAGCTAGACAGCCTTTCAAAAAGACTGCTGATCCTAGACGAGAAAAATGCAGGACAGAGGAAAGAATTACTGGCCCAGTTAAATACTCAACAGGCACACAGTGAACTGGAGGCCAAACTAAAGGCAAAGAATAAAGAGCTGCAAAACAAAACACAAGCGCTGGACCTTATGACCGCAAAGTTTAACAGTGCAGACCCAAACCTGTATGACTGAAAGCACAGGCGAAAAACCTGTTCCAGCCCCAAGGAAACCTGTTCCGGCTTGACGCAAAAGAAAATCCATGCCTAGCACCCCTGCGAAGATACCACCCATAGTGGTTTATGGCAACTCTAATCTGAAGGGTTTGGCACGTGAAATAAGAGTACTTGGGCACGACGTAATGACATTTGCACATAGCAGTGCCCGTGTAAATGCCATCACACAAAGCATCAAAAGAGCCAGAGGTAAAAATATGGACCCAGAGTTCCTTGTCATACACGCCTCAGATATTGACATCCACACACCCGTAAAACCCCTTAATGACATCAAAGAGGACATTATTGAACTCATCCAAGAAGCAAAACTCTCGTTTCCAGATTCAAAAATCTGTATGTCCTCGGCACCATGATACAAAAATGTGGCACTCCGAGAGCGTGTCCTGGAAATAAATAGCTACGTAAGACGCCTTAGTGTGAAGGACGCCAGACTATTGTTTGTTTCCAACGAGGGACTAGAACTATGGCGCGATGATGTACATTTTACCTATAAGAGTAAAGCCTTGATGGCAAAGAACATTGTCCATGTGATTGGCCTCGTGAAGAAAAACTGTGCTACAATGTAGCACGAACGGCCGGCGTGGTTCTAGTGCTCATTACACTCGGCAAGAGGATCGTATACTCTGTTATAACCAAGAAACTGTTTCACAAAATGTCTATGATGATAATAACCCACCTGTTGCTAGTGAAACATATTGTTCAGCAGTACTAAATGAAGAAAATGAGATTTATGACAATACTTGTGGTGCTATGTCCCCAATGCAAAGAAACTGTACATGCCCCCCGTTCAACATGGTGCTGATGTAATCAAAATTGTTTCCTGGAACATACATGGTTTGGGGGATAAACTGTCAGATCCTGATCTAAGCAATTTTCTCTTTAAACATGATGTTGTCATTTTATATGAAACAATGAAAGACAGTATATTCAAAATCAACATACCTAATTTTCAGTTTTATAACTTCTCCAGACAATGGGTACACCCCAATGCCAAAAGAGCATCTGGGGGCTTCGGAATATTCATCTCCAACAGACTTAGACAAGGTGTGAAAGTTTTTTCCAGAAATGAATTAATTGTATGGATAAATTTGATCAAGTGCACTTTAAAACTCCACTTGATACCTATGTTGGTTGTGTTTATATCCCACCTGAGGGCAGCACCTACTTTCCAGGTTTTAGCTGCTTTGATGCACTGCAAGATGAAATTGCAAAATATAGGAACCATTCAATATTTTTATGTGGAGATTTTAATGCAAGGACAGGGTCTGAAATGGACATTGAATGTGAACCTGGTTCTGACCTGCCAGGTGCTAGTCATTGGTCTGATTATACTTACTTACAAACAAGTAATCCCAGGGTCTCCACAGACAAACATGTCAACAAGTACGGAAGGTATCTACTACAATTATGTAGGTCAACTGGAATACGAATCATGAATGGTAGAATTGGTTCTTCTGGTGGATATACATGCTTCACACAGGCTGGTAATAGCACTGTGGACTACCTCCTTTCTCATGCTATGAGTCAAAATATGATTGATGAGTTTACCATTCTGCCTAAAAGAGTTGAATCTGACCATGCTATTTTGCGTTATAATATAAATATAACCACTGAAATTTCACACTCTCTACATACATGTACTAATGTTAATTCATCCCTGATAAAAGACCATCATAACAGATTACCTAAGAAATACATTTGAAATAAGAGAAATCTGCAAACTTACTTGCATAGCTTTTCTTGTCCAGAATCTCACAAACTTAAGTAAGATTTTATCTGTAGTTTATCATATGACATTGATACAGTATGTGTAAGATTTTATAACCTGTTGCATTTCTCCTTAGATCAAAGTTTTAAGCCGAAAAAGCCTGGAAAAAATAAAAGCACATTCGCTAAAAATACGTGGTGTGATGATGAGTGTAAACGTCTCAAGGGTCGTGTAAATTCCTTTGCAAAAGAATTTGACATTTCTGATCCAAGTAAATGGGATGACTACTGTAATTTATCAAGCGGACATAAAAGACTTATTCAAAGAAAAAAAATAACCAATACAAGGCAGCGAATCTTGAGACATTTCAGAATATGCTAAGTAATAATCCTGACAAATACTGGAATTTTTGGAAAAATCTAAAACTAAAGTCACAAAACAATAACTCTATTGATCTAGACACCTTTAAGCAATATTTTGAATCCCAGAATACACCCCCTAGCCCAGAATATTTCGATTTAGACTTTATGAAGAAAATAAGTGACCTTGTTGATTTCTCAGAAGAGCTGGGACACACACAGCACAGCACAGACATACTTGATGGTATTCTTAACACAGTCATAAGTGAACCAGAGGTTAAAATACAGCTTCAGCTTGAAAGGCTGAAAACTGGTAAAGCCTGTGGCAATGATGGAATTGCAATAGAATTCTTAAAGTATGGAGGTGAACATATCATGCCATGTCTTACTGCAATCTTTAATGTCATTTTAAGTAATGGTGAATACCCCAGCTCTTGGGCAGAGGGCATTATTAATCCTGTACATAAAAGTGGGTCTACAGATGACCCGGACCATTATCGAAAAATTACTGTGATGGTTGCTATTGGTAAAGTTTTTGAAGCTGTTCTACTTTATAGACTTGAGTTTAAAAATGAGGCACTAAATCATAATGATACTTACCAGTTTGGATGTAAGAAAAACTGCAGAACGACCGATAATTTATTCTTGCTACAGAGCATTATTGAAAAACAAAGATTGAAACAAGAACCACTATATGTGTGCTTTGTGGATTTCACCAAAGCATTTGATTATATTAACCGACAAGCTCTCTTTTATAAGCTGTGTAGGCGTGGAGTCCAGGGTAAGTTTTGTCATGTTCTCATGAATCTCTTTCAAAAGGCAAATTGTAAAATTCAGTGGCAGGGAAAATTGAGTGGGAAAATTAATAGTCTATTTGGGGTGCTTCAGGGCGGCATTATAAGCCCAAAACTTTTCACTGAGTATTTGAGTGATCTTGGTGACCATCTGAGTACAACCAGTGGTACAAGGATCGATGATGTTTTCCTCTACTATTTACTGTACGCAGATGACCTGGTACTATGTTGTGATTCATCTGAAGGTCTTCAATTACAAATTAACGGGCTCTTTGAATTTTGTAAGAAATGGCACATGATCTTAAACTTCACAAAAACTAAAATTTTAATCTTTAACAAAAGGAATAATACTCACAAATTCTACTTTAATGAGGTTGAAATAAGCATAAGCTCTAGCTATAAATATTTAGGTGTCTGGCTAAACTCGACTAAATTTGACTATTTTGGACATACTTATGAGTACTTAACGAATCAAGCCCAGAAAGCTGTTTTTCAAGCAGCTAGACTGAGTAACCCTGTTGTTGGGAAACTCAGTCCCCTTATAGCTTTTAAGGTCTTTGACACCCAGATACTACCCATCATAGAATACGGCGCTGAAATTTGGTACAAAGACAAACCAATAGATGTCATGGAAACTTTCCAGCTAGAATATATAAAAAATGTGCTTTCGGTCAGACAGCAAACACCAACAGATGTTATTTTTGCACAGACTGGTAGGATGCCAATAGCTAACCGTCATATATTAAAATTAATTAAATACTGGTCGAGACTTATAAATCTGCCAGAGTCTCACATTTTGAAAAAATCCTACAATACTCCAAAATTGTTTGCAGAACTTGGGCAGAGGAACTGGTGTCACAACGTAAAACAATGATTATACAGCCTTAATTTTAATGAGTTCTGGGATAATCAAGAAGACTTGGATGAAACCATAGTCACACATGAAGTATCTGAAAAACTTAAAAGGGACCAAATTCATCAATGTTTAGCCACAATTATCAACAGTGATGATACTAAAAAACTAAGGTTGTACAAAACTTTTAAATCCCAGTATAACTTGGAGCCATACCTAACTCAGATATGTGATACACGATACCGTGTTGCGCTTGTCAGACTCAGACTAAGCTCACACAACCTAGAGATAGAACTTGGGCGACATTCCACAAATAAAATTCCCATCAATCAGAGAGTATGCAAACACTGCTACATGGGTGAACTTGAAGATGAAGTACATTTCCTGCTAAAATGTCCAAAGTTTGCTTCTTATCGTCAGCCACTTCTTCAGTATGTAAATCAATATCTTCCAGGATTTAGATCACTGAGTACTAATTTACAATTTCAAAGGTTAATGTCTACGTGTGATACTGATCTTATGATCCAGCTGGGTAAATTTGTCTACTCAGCTTTTGAAAACCATAATAGGCAGAACTAAATCCTGATCACTTGGCAGACATCTTCATATATCTGTACATATTAGCTACTGTGGTTGAGATCCATCTGTCCACTCACATATTTGTACCATTATATTTTGCCATTGTGTTTTGTCTTACTTACTGATACATATATTAGATACTCATTATAGGTCAACTGTGTTTTATCTTATGTTCTTCCATTCTATAAAGGAAGGTGCATGCATGTATTTAAATATAGATAATACATCCCATGAAATGCTTGGCAGCATCTCATCCGTCCACTTATAGATCTGAACAAGTGTATTTTGTTATTGTGTTTTCTTACACATTGATGTCATGCAGATACTCATTCTATATTTTTGAGCAATGCCTGCTCCAAGTTATCCTTCCAACTTTTAAGTAAAGGTGTATGTAAGTAGTAAGTGCATGGCCATGAAACACACCTGTTAGTGTTCCATCCATCCACATATAGTCTGAACCAATGTATTTTGTCCATCTTGTTCATGGACATCATGTTTTCATTATATATCAATTGTGTTTACTTTTTCTAAGGTGCTCTTTCAATTTATGAGTAATTGTGTACACATATATACATTTAGTATAATCTTTAGTGTACACATATATATTTAGTTAAGCTGTAGCACACCGGGCAGTGTACCACCTGTCTACCTAGAGATTTGTATTCTGACATTGTAATGATGCATTAAGGGGTCTCTGTTCACTCCTGCGCTATTGTAAATATGTACATATCTTGACCAAACTGTAGAATGACATATAGGTCAGTACTGACCTTCTGTTCTTATGTCAATAAAAATGCTACTACTACTACTATGATAATCTTACTTGCTGCATCCGTACAAGCTAACGTGGCCACATGCTTAGCGTCTTTGACTGCCACGCAAGGGGTGGCTGGATCGATATCTCTCAAATCCTTTTAAATTTTTTAATTAATTAATTTAATCTAGAAGAAATTTTGGACTTGTATATTTCTCAATGTTGAAGTTGTTGGTTCTGGTAAAAGAACAATATAGTGTGACGCCAGAAAATGTCTAACTGGCTTTTGGTTTGTTGTGCGTGTGTACACTGAACCATTCGACAGTTCTTGAAAAGGTGCCAGGCTGTCTTGGCGTTATTTCCAGTGCCTGTCAACAAAAAACCTGTACACAACTCAGTAGTGGGAATAGGTAGTTTGTATGGGGGTAATGGCTGGCACAGGGACATGCCGTTACAGGCGGGGTTTTCACCCTTCCAGTTGCAGAGTTCCCGGGGAAGATCTTTAGTATCTATCACCAGAGCTGACACAGAAATAGATGCAAAATTCTGAATGGTGGGAATGAAAGTGGAGTTAAAGAATACCATGTAACAATTTAAGAATTAGTCGAGTTGAGATAATTATCACCGCGATGTGATGTGGTAGTAGTTTTGTAATCAACGGTCGCGTACTTACTGCAAGCAGCTCCACAACGTACGGTGGATTTTAACGACGCGGCAGATCAGAGGCCTTATGCTGCAAAAACTTCAGCCTGGTCGACCGGGCCGGTCGCACGGTCCGAGAAACTGAAAATCAGTCTTAATCTATTAAATTTCTTAAAAACACATACATGTTATACATCTTACATGTTTTCTCTTGTAGTACCTAAAATATGAGCTCATGAAGTGCACGAAGTGATAAAATACACGAGATTTTAAGTCGCGAATCGATGGAAATTTTCCGAGATCCGCCATCTTAGCATGATATTGATTTATAGCAAGTTCAGAAAGCAAGCCGTGTTGTGAGTGGTAGGCATATCCATATGACCAATTTGGCGGTAAAGTACAAAAGGAGGTTTTTGTGACGTCACGAATCCCAGGGTTTTGGGAATTATTCAAAACCGTGGGATTTCTGACGTCAGAAAACCCTGGGTTTTGCAAATAATTGAACAAAACAACTGCAAAACCCAGGGTTATCAGGACAAAACTCACGGTTTTGAAACAAAACCGTGAATTTTGTGAAAAGATTGGATAACAAAGCAAAACCCTGGGTTTTGTTACAAAACCGAGAGTTTTGTGTTCAAATCCCTGGGTTTTGTGGCAAAACCTTGGGTTTTCCAAGCAAAACCCACGGTTTGGTCTACAAAACCCTGGGTTTTTTGACAAAACCCAGGGTTTTGTGTCTATTATTGAACAAAATTTTAAAATTCTGATATTTGCTCTTATCCTGGGAAGTGCACAAAACCCAGGGTTTTTTGACAAAACCCTGGGATTTGCAAGTAAAACTCAGGGTATTGTTACGAAATTCACGGTTTTACGTACAAAACCCTGGGTTTTGTACCCAAACTCTGGGTTTTACTTACAAAACCCTTGGGTTTTGTATTACAAAACCATGGGTTTTGTACACAAAACTCAGGGTTTTGTGAATTATTGAACAGTACAACTTCCATAAACGTCAGCTGAGATTTTGAAAGATGCATAAGTGATATATCTAGTGTCCAGCATTGCGTATGGTGACTTGTGCACAAAACCCAGAACCCCCAGATGTTACTTCAAGCTGTTTTCTGGCAAGTTTTGCACATTTGTGGCATCACAATAACCATTCACAGTTTAGTGAGTTCCTTACACCAGGGACTATTTAATGGTTCTGGCTTAAAATGATAGTACATGGGGCCTAGGGAGAATCGGTGATTACACCCTGGAAAAAAAACTAGCCAAGGAAACTTGTGCACCTGATTCTTTTCTTGCACCTTTCCTTTGACATTTTTCCTTAAAAACACAAAGCATCGGTTACCAATTCTGTGGTCACCTCTGATTTCATTGGGGGATATCTACATTGTCATCCCCAGGTCACCTCAACCAATCAGGACACTCCACTTTGCAGTTCTACACATCTGATTGGCTCTTCATAACCTGACTTCCCTTGACAAAAATGATTGAGAATCTTGATCAAGTGTTTCGTGGCTTCTATTAATACAATGTGCCCTTCAATATGTTTTTTTTTTTTTTTACAATTCTATTTATCATTAAAGTACTCTGATCCGGCTTGTAGAGTGCTTTGAAATGCTATGGACTTCTGTGTGGGTGTTTAATGTTGAGCTTGTCCAATTGTCTGTCTGTCGTCCCAAATATGAGGATCCAAGAAACGCCATATGCGTAGGCTGCAGCTGCTTGGTCAATGGAGAACCGTCTCAGATCCCAAGAATTTGAGACCCAGATGCAGGAATTTATCCCTGCTTCAGCAGTTGATAGGGTAGATCATAAAAGAGATTACGGTAGCTTGTTCCTGCAGATCCCTGCTTCATATGCAGTATTATGATAGATGATCATAAATGAAAAGCTAATTCCTCTTACCAGCTTGATAAATTCTGTGCTGATTGCCGAAATGTGCAGATGTATCTGTCATCCCACCTTGAATAGATGCATCGCCAGATCTTTGTCATCTTCAACTGCAGTCAGTTAAGATAATAGCAGCAAGACTAAGTGTAGAACTCCTAAAATATGACTGTCAACATGGCAACTACATAATAGGTTTCACACTTCTGCACTTATGTACATTAAACTGTTTCACAATAATATGATGTGGTGCAATGAATCAAACAGAATTACACAGCCTTTTTCCCTTTATGCTTTTCTGATGAAAAAATCGCCATACAATCTTTTTTTTTTTTGGTAAGCCAAAGTGTACATATATGTATCCTTTAATCAGATCAATGCTTTCACTGTTACAAGCA
This sequence comes from Hermodice carunculata, assembly GCA_964020975.1. Taxonomy (NCBI): domain Eukaryota; kingdom Metazoa; phylum Annelida; class Polychaeta; order Eunicida; family Amphinomidae; genus Hermodice; species Hermodice carunculata. Next base: position 94,284 of record CAXHWN010000155.1, on the reverse strand, counting down.
CTGGCAACAGCAAAGGTTGGACCATAGTTGCCAATTACATCTTTACCACACGAAAAGAGATGAAATTTGTCACATAAACTTGGAACACATATAGTACATGGTTACACATGTAGTATTGTGGCCCGTCTTGACAGACCACTCCAATGACAGACCACCTGTCTTGGAAGATGTGCTTTTCAGCAGACTTTGCAAGGTACCTTGTGTCTTATTTATACCTCCTATGAAAGACCATCCCTTTTGAGAAACCACAATTTATTCCTACCTTAAGAGTGGCCTTTCAAAACAGGTTTCACCATACCAGCTTGTGATGATGACAGTCGTATTTTAAGAGTTCTACACTTAGTCTTGCTAGCTATTATCTTAACTGACTGCAGTTGAAGATGACAAAGATCTGGCGATGCATCTATTCAAGGTGGGATGACAGATACATCTGCACATTTCGGCGATCAGCACAGAATTTATCAAGCTGGTAAGAGGAATTAGCTTTTCATTTATGATCATCTATCATAATACTGCATATGAAGCAGGGATCTGCAGGAACAAGCTACCATAATCTCTTTTATGATCTACCCTATCAACTGCTGAAGCAGGGATAAATTCCTGCATCTGGGTCTCAAATTCTTGGGATCTGAGACGGTTCTCCATTGACCAAGCAGCTGCAGCCTACGCATATGGCGTTTCTTGGATCCTCATATTTGGGACGACAGACAGACAATTGGACAAGCTCAACATTAAACACCCACACAGAAGTCCATAGCATTTCAAAGCACTCTACAAGCCGGATCAGAGTACTTTAATGATAAATAGAATTATAAAAAAAAACAAAACAAACCCCCCCCCAAACATATTGAAGGGCACATTGTGTCACTAGAAGCCAAGAAACACTTGATCAAGATTCTCAATCATTTTTGTCAAGGGAAGTCAGGTTATGAAGAGCCAATCAGATGTGTAGAACTGCAAAGTGGAGTGTCCTGATTGGTTGAGGTGACCTGGGGATGACAATGTAGATATCCCCCAATGAAATCAGAGGTGACCACAGAATTGGTAGCCGATGCTTTGTGTTTTTAAGGGGAAATGTCAAAGGAAAGGTGCAAGAAAAGAATCAGGTGCACAAGTTTCCTTGGCTAGATTTTTTTCCAGGGTGTAATCACCGATTCTCCCTAGGCCCCATGCACTATCATTTTAAGCCAGAACCATTAAATAGTCCCTGGTGTAAGGAACTCACTAAACTGTGAATGGTTATTGTGATGCCACAAATGTGCAAAACTTGCCAGAAAACAGCTTGAAGTAACATCTGGGGGTTCTGGGTTTTGTGCACAAGTCACCATACGCAATGCTGGACACTAGATATAACACTTATGCATCTTTCAAAATCTCAGCTGACGTTTATGGAAGTTGTACTGTTCAATAATTCACAAAACCTTGAGTTTTATGTACAAAACCCATGATTTTGTAATACAAAACCCTGGGTTTTGTACCAAAACTTGGGTTTTGTAAGTAAAACCCAGAGTTTTGGTACAAAACCCATGGTTTTGTACGTAAAACCGTGAGTTTGGTAACAATACCCTGAGTTTTACTTGCAAATCCCAGGGTTTTGTATACTACCCAGGATAACAGAGCAAATATCAGAATTTTAAAATTTTGTTCAATAATAGACACAAAACCCAGGGTTTTCAAGACCAAACCGTAGGTTTTGCTTGGAAAACCCAAGGTTTTGCCACAAAACCCAGGGATTTGAACACAAAACTCTCGGTTTTGTAAAAAAATCCAGGGTTTTGCTTTGTTATCCAATCTTTTCACAAAACTCACGGTTTTGTTTCAAAACCGTGAGTTTTGTCCTGATAACCCTGGGTTTTGCAGTTGTTTTGTTCAATTATTTGCAAAACCCAGGGTTTTCTGACGTCAGAAATCCCACGGTTTTGATTAATTCCCAAAACCCTGGGATTCGTGACGTCACAAAACCCTCCGTTTTATACTTTACCACCAAATTGGTCATGTGGATATGCCTACCACTCACAACATGGCTTGCTTTCTGAACTCGCTATAAACCAATATCATGCTAAGATGGCGGATCTCGGAAAATTTCCATCGATTTGCGACTTTAATTCTTGTGTATTTTATCACTGCGTGCACTTCATGAGCTCATATTTTAGGTACTACAAGAGAAAACATGTAAGATGTATAACATGTATGTGTTTTTAAGAAATTTAATAGATTAAGACTGATTTTCAGTTTCTGGGACCGTGCAACCGGCCCGGGCGACCGGCCCGGGCGACCGGCCCGGGCGACCGGGCTGAAGTTTTTGCAGCATAAGGCCTCTGATCTGCCGCGTCGTTAAAATCCACCGTACATTGTGGAGCTGCCTGCAGTAATTACGCGACCGTTGATTACAAAACGACTGCCACATCACATCGTGGTGATAATTATCTCAACACAACTAATTCTTAAATTGTTACATGGTATTCTTTAACTCCACCTTCATTCCCACCATTCAGAATTTTGCATCTATTTCTGTGTCAGCTCTGGTGAAAGATACTAAAGATCTTCCCCGGGAGCTCTGCAACTGGAAGGGTGAAAACCCCGCCTGTAACAGCATGTCCCTGTGCCAGCCATTACCCCCATACAAACTACCTATTCCCACTACTGAGTTGTGTACAGGTTTTTTGTTGACAGGCACTGGAAATAACGCCAAGACAGCCTGGCACCTTTTCAAGAACTGTCGAATGGTTCAGTGTACACACGCACAACAAACCAAAAGCCAGTTAGACATTTTCTGGCGTCACAATATATTGTTCTTTTACCAGAACAAACAACTTCAACATTGAGAAATATACAAGTCCAAAATTTCTACTAGATTAAATTAATTAATTAAAAAATTTAAAAGGATTTGAAAGGTATCGATCCAGCCACCCCTTGCGTGGCAGTCAAAGACGCTAAGCATGTGGCCTTGTTAGCTTGTAGGGATGCGGCAAGTAAGATTATCATAGTAGTAGTAGTAGCATTTTTATTGACATAAGAACAGAAGGTCAGTACTGACCTATATGTCATTCTACAGTTTGGTCAAGATATGTACATATTTACAATAGCGCAGGAGTGAACAGAGACCCCGTAATGCATCATTACAATGTCAGAATACAAATCTCTAGGTAGACAGGTGGTACACTGCCCGGTGTGCTACAGCTTAACTAAATATATATGTGTGCACTAAAGATTACACTAAATGTATATATGTGTACACAATTACTCATAAATTGAAGGAGCACCTTAGAAAAAGTAAACACAATTGATATATAATGAAAACATGATGTCCATGAACAAGATGGACAAAATACATTGGTTCAGACTATATGTGGATGGATGGAACACTAACACGTGCGTTTCATGGCCATGCACTTACTACTTACATACACCTTTACTTAAAAGTTGGAAGGATAACTTGGAGCAGGCATTGCTCAAAAATATAGAATGAGTATCTGCATGACATCAATGTGTAAGAAAACACAATAACAAAATACACTTGTTCAGATCTATAAGTGGACGGATGAGATGCTGCCAAGCATTTCATGGGATGTATTATCTATATTTAAATACATGCATGCACCTTCGTTTATAGAATGGAAGAACATAAGATAAAACACAGTTGACCTATAATGAGTATCTAATATATGTATCAGTAAGTAAGACAAAACACAATGGCAAAATATAATGGTACAAATATGTGAGTGGACAGATGGATCTCAACCACAGTAACTAATATGTACAGATATATGAAGATGTCTGCCAAGTGATCAGGATTTAGTTCTGCCTATTATGGTTTTCAAAAGCTGAGTAGACAAATTTACCCAGCTGGATCATAAGATCAGTATCACACGTAGACATTAACCTTTGAAATTGTAAATTAGTACTCAGTGATCTAAATCCTGGAAGATATTGATTTACATACTGAAGAAGTGGCTGACGATGAGAAGCAAATTTTGGACATTTTAGCAGGAAATGTACTTCATCTTCAGTTTCACCCATGTAGCAGTGTTTGCTGAGATATTACTATTGATTGGCAGAGATGTTCCAGAAGCTCATCACGTGCATGAACAGTGTATTGGACCTTATGCCAGGTCAGCGTATGCCTAAAGGCTCGCCCTAGCATGGGTTGTGTAGGAGAGATGTGTATCGACAAGACCTCATGGAGTGAACACATGCAGCACAAACATATTAGAGAAGGGTCGCCCCTCTGTCTTGGAACCGTGCACCAATTCCTTCTATGCAAGAGAGAAGCCTACATTAAAGAATCATCCCGACCCTTCAGTGGGCCAATTGAGTACAACCACTGCACAGATAGACACACCTACAGCAACAGTGTTTAACACAACCAAAGATGATGACTAACCTGGACTTTCCATTGAAGACAGAGAATTCTTAGAAATTATGCAGACTGAAATGTACAGAGATGGAGAAACCAATTGGGTAGCTTTATTACCATTCAAACCAGGCAGGCCTCATCTCCCTAACAATAGAGAAGGGCAATAACCAGAGCAAAAGCGTTAGACCGCAGTCTCAAGAAAGGCCCAGTAAAGAAGGAAAACATGCTGAATTTCATGCAGAACATTATTGAAGATGGACATGCAGAAGTTGCACCAGACTTAAACAAATGAGAAGAATGTTGGTATTTACCCATCTTTGGGGTCTATCACCCCAGAAAGCCTGGTCAAATTAGGGCAGTGTTTGATTCAAGTGCCAAGTTCCAAGGGATGTCACTCAACATCCTTTTGACTGGACCCGACCTCACAAACAACCTCACTGGAGTGCTTCTACGGTTTAGAAAGGAACAGGTCGCATTCAAGGCTGACATCCAACAGATGTTCTACAGCTTCCTGGTCCATGAAGACCACCGCAACTACCTCCGGTTCTTATGGTATAAAGACAATGACCCAAGTAAGGAGATTATTGACTATCGCATGAAAGTCCATGTATTTGGGAACAGTCCTTCTCCAGCTGTTGCAACATATGGCCTCAGAGAAACTGCCAAAGCTGCAGAAAAAGTGTACGGTTCAGATGTCAAGAAATTTGTGGAATGGGACTTCTATGTGGATGACGGACTTAGGTGCCTTCCTACATGTAGCCAAGCAATCGACCTGTTGAAAAGAACATAGCAGGCTCTGCGCTGTGAAGGAAACTTAAGACTACACAAGATAGCATCCAACAGCAATGAGGTCATGACACACTTTCCTCAAAATGACAGGGCAAAGGATCTAAAAGATTTAAACCTTGGAACAGACACATTACCACTCCAACGCAGCTAAAAGGAATCAGTTGGGATCTCAAGACTGACTGTTTTACCTTTCAAGTCTTGGATGAAGTAAAGCCTTTCACTCTTCGTGGTGTCCTCTCAACAGTGAATAGCTTGTATGACCCTTTAGGGTTTGCATCTGCCATAACAGTACAAGGGAAAATCTTATTAAGGGAACTTTCTCTGGAAGCTAAAGACTGGGATGAACCTCTGCCATCAGCAGGGCAGCCAGAATGGGATGGGTGGAATGACTCTCTAAAGGCATTAGAACAACTCCAGATACCACGAACTTACACTGATTTTTCACTTTCCCAAGGCCTGGAAAACAAGTGCACATCTTTTCAGATGCCTCAGAAAGAGGCATAGCTGCAGTAGCCAACCTCAAACTTGTGACCAGTAAGGGAAACAGGAAGTGGGATTCATCTTTGGAAAAACCAAACTCGCACCTACACCTGCGCACACCATGCCACGACTCGAACTCTGTGCAGCGGTTCTAGCCACTGAAATTGCACAACTAGTGTCCAACCATCTGGATATTGACCTGTCTCACATGAAATTTTTACACAGACAGCAATGTAGTCTTAGGCTACATCCACAATTGTACGAGAAGATTCTATACCTATGTAAGCAATAGGGTACAGTCCATCAGAAAAGTGACCAAACCAAACCAATGGACCTTTGTCCCAACTGACCAAAACCCAGCAGATGTTGGGACACGACCCATAAAAGTGGATCAGTTAGCAGATTCATTGTGGCTGTCAGATCCTGCATTCTTATTGAGAAATGAAAACAATGGACCACGCCAAGAGTTTTCTATAGTAGAACCAGACAATGACACTGAAGTACGACCACAAGTGACAACATTGGCCATAACAGTTGACCAAGAAAGCAGGCTCGGTTCTCAACGCTTCAGTAGGTTTTCCAAATGGAAAGTCTTAGTAAAGGCTACAGCAAACTTGATACACATTGCCAGCACCTTTCATGGGGTTTCATCTGACGACGACATAAAATGTACAGGATGGCATATCTGTCAAGCATCATGCAAGTTACAATCTTACAGGAAGGCTGAGCAACTTATTATCAAAAGTGTGCAAGCAGAAGCATACAATGATGAGATAAAATCCATTCTGAACTATAAACCTATCTCTAAGAACAGTGCCCTCTTCAGTTGAACCTAATACTCGATGAAGACGGGATGTTGAGAATAGGAGGACGTTTAGCCAATGCTGATCTCAGCACAGGAGAGAAATACCCATTGATAATTCCTGGCCACCACCACATTTCCACCCTACTTGTACGTCACTACCATGAAGGGGTCCAACATCAAGGTAGACATTTCACCGAGGGAGCAGTCAGAGCTGCCGGCCTTTGGATAGTTGGAGCCAAATGCATAATTTCATCAATTTTGTACAATTGTGTTGAATGTCGCAAGCTGCATGGGAAACAAATGGAACAGAAAATGTCTGATCTTCCCACAGACCGTCTGACAGAAGCACCCCCATTCACACATATTGGATTGGAAACGTTTGGACCTTGGCATGTAGTCTCTCGCCGAAACAGAGGAGGACAGGCAAACAGCAAAAGGTGGGCAATACTGTTTACTTGCCTCTCAACTCGCGCTGTCCACATTGAGGTAATGGAAGATCTCAGTTCTTCATGCTTCATCAATGCTTTACGCCGATTCATGGCCATTAGAGGCCCCATAAGCCAGATACGGTCGGACAGGGGCACCAACTTCGTTGGTTCAACAGACGATCTAAAGATCAACGCTGTAAAAGCAGATGACTCTGTAAAGAACTTTCTTCTTGACAATGGATGCACGTGGCTCTTCAACCCGCCCCATTCATCTCCTATGAATATATGGGTGGTTCATGAGAACGTATGATTGGAGTCACTCGCCGCATCCTGGACTCTTTGCTCTCTGCTCCAACCATTAGGAACTTGACACATGAAGTTTTAACCACACTCATGGCAGAAGTATCCGCAATTGTAAATGCTAGACCAATCGTGCCAGTATCATCAGACTCAAGAGTCACCATTTACCCTGTCTCCAGCAACTTTGCTTACACAGAAAGACAAGGTGGTTACTGCTCCACCTGGTAACTTCAGCGACAGGGATCTGTACAAGATCCAGTGGAAACAGGTGCAAGCTTTAGCAAACATTTTCTGGAACCGATGGAAGAAAGAGTTCCTTCAAACATTGCAGATTTGCCGAAAATGGCAGAAAGATACACCTAAAGTGCAGAAAGGAGATATAGTGTTACTTAGAGATAAGAACAACCCCGGAAACATGTGGCCCACTGCTGTTGTTGTCAATGCATTACCAGGGGCAGACAGCAAAGTCAGGATAGCTGAAGTGTGCACTACTGCCGATGGGAAGAGATCCATCTACACATGCCCTATCTCGGAAATGGTTATTCTGTTGTCTAAACAGGACCAGTGACCTTACTGTATCCTTTTATTAAGCATATCAAACCACCGGATAAACCAAAGACAATGAGAGGAACTCTAAGTGTGGACTATATATGTCCATGATATTGGTGCTATTAATTTCAATTAGAAGTACACATATGTTTGCACCATGAACGATATATCAACCAAATGGACAATGCATAGACTCTGACATTCTAGTTGTATAAGTAAGAGTGACCCCCATAATGTGTCAGACGGGGAGTGTTCTGTCCCTCCTGGACATTTTTCTTTAGCCAGCATTCTTTGAATGTTGATATTAATTTTAGTTTATATGTTACCCCCGGTATAGTCATTTTGCTGACACTTCAGTCACCTAAGCTCTCTTAGGAAAGGCGCCTATATTGCTTACATGTCACATATATCCCAATTTAGTTCATCAGACTCCCTACAGGTGGCTCTCTTGTCATAGCCATCTTTGCAGCAGGGGAACAAAGAAACATGTCACCATGTGCTAGTGTATCCTGCACACCAAGTTTTTGTCTAGTTTTGTCGGCTCTGAGGACTACCTCTTGTGACTATTAAGTTGTTTACCTCAAATAGATATCATGGACTTGATCCAGCAAACTTGTAAGGCAACAGGTTCTCGAATATTCTCATATTGTGCCTTTCCGTTTACCTCTTCTTGACAACCCTGTGGTTCAACTGTGTACACCTACTCTCAAATACGGCGCCCCACCATGTATCAGTCAACAAAGTAAAATAAACAGCACAAGTTTTACGTTTCAAGACTGGTTTGTTTTGGAGAGACCAATTATACAGTTGGGAGGTTAACTGGCTGTAAGGAGTTCAAGTTCCGACTTTCTGCTCCTAAAGACAGCATAGCCTTGTTCATGCGTATTTGATACAAGGTACCTGTCCGTCTATAAAGATAACTAACTTGAAACCTGTCAAACGATATCTCAACAGTGCAACAATAGCTATGGATGGTCTTTTGGTCATTCCATGCAATGAGCCATTTGCTCCTACTTTTGAACATTAATATTGTTCCTCGGCAGGTACTTTATAGCCCTTTGACGGCATTACATTTAAAATTTACCCTTCTGTTCAAACACCAACTGAAATCAATGTTTCAGAGACACTTTTTTGCTCCTTATGCTGATAAGTTGATTGATAAAGTATCCACATCATGTCATTTGTGTGATTGATAAAGTATCCACATCATGTCATTTGTGTGATTGATAAAGTATCCACATCATGTCATTTGTGTGCCTCATTGAAAATCGCCACTAGAGGGCTCTGCAGCGCTTGATTTACTCAAGAGCTCCCTCTAAATTTTGTCCAAAATGTGTGTTGGTATAATGAGGACCTGTTAATTTCTGCATGAATTGGCTTTTTAAAGTCATCAAGACACTGGACTAAGCATGTTCAGGTGAATATCTAGAGGAAATATTACACAGAAAAAGATTCAATTTTACAGTATACAGACACAGTGACAGCATATAGAAACCACACTCAGAATGGGTGAGTACAAAGAAGTACTTGATAAGTTGACTGGCATATCTGGACAGTTTGGAGTTTTGCAGTATTTGAAGGAAAAATGTGAAGCAATCTCTGGATCTATGGCATTCATAAATGTAGAGTATGAAGAACAGAAAAAAGAAGTGGAGAAAATTAAGCAAGAAAATAATAAGCTGAAGCAGAGAGTGAAGTCATTGGAAACAACCATTGAATCACTAAGTGTAAGGCTGAATGAACAGGAACAATACAGCAGAAGAAACAGCATTGAATTAGTAGGGGTCCCAGAGACCGGGAATGAGGACACAGAGGTTATTGTACTAAAAGTTTGTGATGTCATTGGGAAATCGCTCCAGTCTGATGATTTTGAGGCATGTCACAGAGTTCCTTCCAACAGAAGTAGACCAAGGCCAATTGTGGCCCGCTTTTGCAGCAGGAAAAAACGGGATGCTCTTATGGCCAAAGCTAAAGGATGGAAAATTAAAGCAAAAGATCTGTCCAATGGCACAGGATTTGGGGACCAGGATGTCTACATTAATGATCATCTGACAGTGGAAAACAAGAAGATCTTGAGTGCTACAAGGGCTCGGAAAAGAGAAATCAATGCCAAATACGTATGGGTGAGAAATGGAAACATCTTTCTACGGAAGGATGATGGATGTCCAGCCATCAAAATAACATCCGTGAACCAACTTCAACAAATTACTTGATTTGTTTGAACAGTATACAGGACTTAAATCTGAACATATGAAATTACCTTGATCAGTAAACTTGATGCCAATTTTTTCTAGACCACAAAATAATAGTACCACATCCGACACGACATATGGCACATTAGATATTGATTTTGATTCGGATTCAGATGAGGAGGAATACACCGCAGATTTTACTAACTGTGTTGAACATAAAAGACCTGATCTATTTACACAGATCATTATTCAAAATGAAAACAGTGGGAAAAGACTATCTTTACTCCATTTAAATATCCGCAGTCTGAAAAATAAGCAACATTTTGATAAATTTATACATCTTCTTACATCATTGGATTACTTTTTTGACATTATTGTGATAACCGAAACTTGGATTGATAATTTGACAGAATGTCAATATCTACAGATACCATACTACAATTTGGAAAACTATATCAGAGATGGTAGAGGCGGAGGAGTAGCGGTATATATACACAAAGATTGTAATTATAAGTGCAGAAGTGACATTGATATAGCTGAAAGTGAAACAGTGTGGTGCGAAGTAGAAACAGCTTGTACCAGGGGTAAGATCATTATTGGGGCTATTTATAGACCTCCTAACCTGAATGTTGGAGAATTTACAGAAGATTTGTATAGTAAACTGAATGATCTAATTACAAGCAATTCCAAGGTAATAATTGTTGGAGACCTAAATATTAACATAGGGTGTGATGATGGTTCCACTTATCTAAGTACCTTAACTACTTTAGGATTTAGATCTCTTATTAATATCCCAACAAGATGGACTGATACTACTAGTACTATCATTGACCATATGTTTACCAATATTGCGGATATTGTTGAGGCCCGGTACAATAAGCTCTGATATAAGTGACCACAAACCAATTTTTTCTGTATTACAAAACATCGATGCGAAGTTTAATGCGATTAGTAATAATGAAAAATATAACTTTGATAAATATGATATTGATGATTTTCATGAGAAATTGAGGGAAGTAAACTGGGATCCAGTGATTAATAGTCCTAGAGTGAATGATGCATATAATTTGTTTTGTGAAAAGTTCCTGTCATGTTGTGAAAGTTACATTATTAAATCGAAGAATGAGAAATCAAAAATTGAAAAACCCTGGATTACTAAGGGTCTACTTAAATCAATAAATGTGAAAAAATGAGCTGTATTTTAAAACCCGAAATGAACCATTTAATGTTATTGTAAAACAGAAATATAATCAATATAAAAACATGTTGGAACTACTGTTGAAGAAAGCTGAAAAAAGTTATTTTGAAAATAAATTCCAAAATAACATTGGTGATCAAAGAAAAACTTGGGAAACAATATATGAAGCTGTAAATAAAAGAAAGTCGAATGCTAATAATATTCCTAAACAGATCCACATTGAAGGTGATGGAGATTATCCTTGTGTAATTACAGATACTAAAGAAATGTGTGAGAATTTTAATAGCTTTTTTGTGTTTGTTGGAAAAAATGTGTCGGACTCAATTGAGTTGAGAGGTGACGAGAAAAATGTAAGTAAATATTTAGGACCACTGATGATTGACTCCATATACTTGGAGCCAGTAACAGAAGGTGAAATATCCTTATTGCTGGGTAAAATCAAGGTAAATAAATCATGTGGCCATGATTTAATCCATCCTCGATTATTGAAAGATGCAAAACTATATATTCAAGAACCATTAACTCACATTATTAACTTATCTATTGTTCAGGGATATGTCCCGGATAAACTGAAAATAGCTCGTGTTGCACCCATTTTTAAAGGAGGAGATTCAAAGATTATGGGCAATTATCGACCAATTTCTATTCTTCCCACAATTTCAAAAATTTTCGAACGCTGTATTGCAAATAGATTATTAAAGTTTTTAAATAAGAAAATTTTTTTTTTTACAATTTACAATTTGGTTTTAGGAAAAATTTAGGTACAAAGTTAGCAATTTGTGAATTTTCTAATTTTGTTCAGCAACAGTTGGAAAAAAGTAAAATTTGTTTGGGAATATTTATTGATTAAAAAAAAGCTTTTGATACCGTTAATCATAGTATTTTGCTTAAAAAATTAGAACATAATGGTAAAAGAGGATTATCTTTGGAATGGTTTAAAAGTTATCTACAGGATAGAAGACAGTTTATACAGATAGGATATAACAAGTCGGTGTTGAAAACAGTTCAGTGTGGTGTTCCACAAGGATCTATTTTAGGTCGTTTAATGTTCCTTGTATATATTAATGATTTACAAAATTGTCTCAGACATGGAATTTCACGATATTTGCTGATGATACTAACATTCTTTACAGTGGTAAACATATTGATACATTAAAACGTACTGCAGAAGTGGATTTGCTTAAGCTAATAGATTGGTTCAATGTTAATAAACTAGCATTAAATGTAAATAAGTCAAATTGTATTATAATACGCTCCAAAAAGAAGAAAATACCAGCTAATTTTAATATTATGGTAGGAGCAAGAACCTTGACTTTATCAGACAATATTGAATATTTAGGTGTTTATATCGACCAGCAGTTTACATGGCAATCGCATATTATTTCTGTTTGTAAAAAAATAGCCCCTATTATAGGCATTCTTTCAAAAGTTAGACACTTACTTACCTTTCCCATCTTACGTCAGCTGTATTATGCCCTTATTCACCCACATATTTTGTATTGTATTAAAGCTTATGGATCAACATATAAAACTCATGTCGAACCACTTTTAATATTACAAAAACGAGCCATACGAATTATTACCTTTTCACATCCCCAATGTCACACAGAAAATTTATTTAAGTACATCAAAATTCTTCCCTTTTACAAATTATATCTTTTAACTATATGCTTGTTAGTCTACAATGAATTGAGTGGTACATCCTCCATAGAATTTGGTTTTCAAAATTGTTTTTTGACACATAGTTATAACACACGAAATCGAAGCATCTTATCTCGATCCCAACATAAAACAAATTACTTTTGCCAAAGTGTACTCCATACCGGTCCACAATTATATAATTTAGTGCCTTATGAAATTAAAAATGCATTTTCTGTCTTTTCCTTTAAGAATAAACTCAAGTACTGGCTATATGATGAAAATATTGATGCTTATGCATACATATATCCCCATAGAACACAAGAACAGAACACAGATTAGTTAATGTCTACTTCTTCTTGTCTTTCTCAAGAGTTTTACTTCACTTCACCCTGTTTTTGTACTATAGAGAAATTGTTATAATTCATATACTTAATTTATGTCAACTTAAAACTTGTTTGATTATTATTATGTTTCTTATGTGTAATGTTGTAATTTAATCTTTATTAACAAAGTTTAAGCACATGTATCCCAACACATATTTTACTTTCAGTTGTTGGATGGTGGTACAAGGCATAGCCTTCTAGCCATCCTCACACCTATTATTTTGTTGTATCTATAATTTGTACAAAACTTTTGTTGTGGAAATGAACTATTGAATTGAAAATTGAATTGAATTGAAAAAAAGTTCCTTCTACTTTACAAGTAGTCCACCAGCTATCCACCCTGCTCTGTAGGAGTAACTTTTGCTGTAGACATTATGAAGCGGAACAGACAGTTATTCATGGTGTTGTGCGAGTGCATTACAGCATTTACTTGTACTTGTATGATCAAAGATGAGACAAAAGATTCTTTACGACAGGGGCTGATAAGACTATGTTTAGAAATGCGCCCATTAGGTACACTTATTACTGTAAGAGTCAACCCGGCCCACAGTTTTGTAACTTTGCAACATGATGATATGTTCCCTAAACATGGTATCCTGCTTGATATGGGTCATGTAAAGAACTTATATAAGAATCCAGTTACAGAGCATACTATTGCTGAGTTGGGTGAAGAGCTTTTAGGGTGCGATCCAAGTTTGAGATACATATCTCCTGTTATGTTGGCTATTACAACAGCACAAGTGAATTTTCAGATACAGAGTCGCGGATTATCTGCACGCGAAATGTGGTTTCAATGAGACCAAGTAACAAAGGATGAGATTCCTATCAATTAGTACAGAAAAACATGGTCCATATTCATTAATTCCAAACCCAACAATGACAGCAAAGAGATTCCAGACCCGCCAAAGCATCAACAATTCTTTTTTAATACCAATGAGAAGAATAAAATGATTTGTACTTAATTTATGAGCACCATAGACAACATTTACGCAACCATCCATTCAGTGAGACATCAAAGGCACCGAAAGGTCATGTGTCCTCACTTGCCAAAGTGTGTGTTGGTGATCTAGTATGTATTACATCTGATTGTAGTAAAATGTGTGCCAGAGACAGTGTTCGTAAATTTGCCGGCTCCCAATTCAAAGCTTCAGAGTATAAAGTGAATTAAGCTATCGGAATGTTACTGTGTTTACAATGAGACAGCAGGTATTTCGGACAATTTGACCAGTGTGTGTCATCGTTATGATGATTATGATGCCTTTGATGATGAAACAGATTCTGTGACTGACAAAGTGCAGCTAGGCTCGCATGTAGTTGAGCATGTTGGCATGTTGGACAGTGGCTTGTTGGACAGTGACATGTTGGACAGTGACTTGTTGCAAACCTCTACTCACACTCCCCTACTGGCTCAACCAGAGAATGTATCATTTACTGATCTTCCACCTTTAGTATTGCAGTGCTGCCACTGGCTAATTACAAAAAAAGTATCCAATTTAACTTTAAAAAAGTATAAATTTTCAGAAAATAAGTATAAAAAAGTATAAATCTGAAGCAACTTACCAGTATTGCAGCAAAATTATACTGTAAAAATCACCCATACTTGCTTGTAATGAACAAAGAACAGACTTCCATGCAAGTTTTACCACTTGGAGTGCATCTTTGGCTGTGTCTGATGAGAACCAGGACCTGAAATGTTTATTACTCACATAAGTACACTGAACATATACATGTGCTATGGGTAGGTGTCATCATCATACATGTAAGAGAAATACTACACAACTACACGACTATACTTTCATTTTGAGAAGTTGCTGAAGCAACACTACTTGTGCCATTAGTATCATAAAGATATACATAAGTCTCCGATAAATTATGTGCATTAAGCCACAGACCCCCAGCATATCTACTTGTACACATGGTATATAAGAAAACAAATTGAACTCACAGTACAATTCAGATAGTAAATATATGAACATACAATTCAATGGTCTAAATGTTGTGATTATCAGCATTCAGACAGGCACAGCACTGACCCTATAGCTGAAAATGTACTTTGATAAAATACATATCACACAAAGCCAGAATCCCAATACTGTTATAACTAAATAAACTATAAACCAACAATACAATAGAAGAGGACAAATTAACAATTTATGTGTATTCAGCAGAACACACAACCCAATGTGCAAAATTGTGAGGGTTACATGTGCATATCCCCATTTAATAGTTACTATATTAAATTAACATCAATAACATTGTCAGTTTTGCACCTAAGGTAATAAAGTTTGCATGTGTATTTAAGCCACGTAGAAAGATTTACCACAAATATTTGGTGTTTCTAACAACAGCATTTTAAAGTTACTTAGGCGCAAACTACAATGGAAATACAAACCCCTAGCATGCATGCCTACAGAGCCCTCTACTGAGAATCTACCTGAACCGAATAATCGTGACCTTAGCTAGAACCATAATATACACAGACATTTTCATAATACTGTCATAGAGTGATGCTTATTCCCACATACATGAATACCATAAATCAATAGTATTTGATACATAATTACATATGCATGAAGCAACAAGCCAGCAAGCATGTATTGTGAGTTAACAGCATGAAAAAACATCCTTTCATTTTCAAAATACCATACATGTATGTTATTCTAGTCTATCTGACATACAAAGCAACAGGCATGTATCATTTAATGTTCATATTTAAATGTAATTCCAACATTGCTGCTGATCATTGCAGAAATATGTAAAATTGGTATTTTCCTGTCATATTTCTATGTTGATGCCAGAGATATTCTTTTCTTATGCTAATGTAAGCAGTCCTCACTATTGCAAATTAATGAAAGCCACAGTTCTGTTATTCAGTACCCAACACCTACGCACTAATACATGTAAGATAAATTCTAATACTGTGATAAGCTAGCTACACTGTAACAACCTTACTGTAATAATGGTTAAACTAGAATATGTAATTAGCCAAGGCATGCAATGTCAAAGTCAAAACTTTGTTTTGCTTAATCTTCAATGAATACCAGTATGGTACTACATGTAATGCATCATGTCTTTTGTTTTTTGCTTTTGCTCCTTCCAGCATCTGATGCCAATCTTTTGATGTTTTTTTTTTCACAATACTGTCTTTTGCTTTGATTTGTTAGCTTCTACCATGCTTTTGTGGACTGTTGCTGCTTTTTCTTTGCATCAGACATCATTTTTTGGGCTTGCACCATTAACTTTTGAGCTTCATTGTACATTGCAGTTGCCTCTATTTAATTTTTCATTGCATCATTTTCTTTTGCTGCTGCTTGAATCTTTTTCTTTTTTTCCTGCACTGCCTTAGTCATTTCTGCCATGAAAAGTTTTTCTTCCTTTTCTCTTTTCTCCTTTTTGAGTCTCTCATCTTTCTTTTTTTGTGCATCATCAAGACGCTTCTCATACACTGCCTTTGCATTTTGTGTAGCCTTAAGAAGAGATTCACCAATTATCATGTTGTGGCTTTTCAGTCCTGTGGAGCTCATAACAGACTTTAGTGTGAGAAGCCCATTAACGACCTCTGTGCTCACTGAGTTTCTATGTTTGGTAAGAATTTTGGCACTTTGCGAGAAGCTTCTCTCCGTGTCAGCATTCCCATGAGCCAAAGACATGCAGCTCTTGACTACTTTTCCTAAGTGTGGATACTTGGAATCCCCATCAGGCATTTTGGCTGAGAGGACCTTGTTCCAATAGTCTGAGAGTGTATCCTGTGTGCCAGAACCTTCTAACGAAGAGGCTGCATATTTTTTGTCAACAGCGTATGCTCTCCACTCTGAGTCAACCTTGTCAACATCCAATTCAGTGTCAATCTTTGACAGCTGTGTTGCAAGATGGAGTACTGTTGTCAGGCCACGGCTAGATGTTTGTGCTTCCGGGTGCAATACCTTTACATTTTTCAGCAGTTGGTCATCCAGTGGAAAATATCCAAACAGTTTCTCTGTTATAGTTGAATAGAATTTTTGTACGGCCATGAAAAACACTTTCTTTCTCTCATGGGATATATTTGTGGCCTTCTGCAAAGCCACTGCTGTTTCCCTTCCGATGGAAATCTGGTGTGTTTCAAGCTGCTTGGAAGTGTCTTTGTAGTCAACCTGACACAGTTCTTTAGCTGTAGCTTTGTCTCTTAGTTCGTCGGGCTTCACAAATTTGGTGAGAAGTTTTTTGCATTAACTCCACCTTCTCTGGAGAAGATGGATTTTTGTTTCTTTTGCTTGAAACAACTTTTCAAACTCATCAAACATTGGCAGTGTTGCCTTCAGAAACTGCATCTTTATGTAGGTTTCACCATTGTTCAAGTGTTCTTTGACATTCTTTGTCCTGTCTTGATTGCATAATGCAGGGTGTGTCTTTCCAATGCTATCAAAGAAGTACTTCAGAGCATCTCATTGCTCCAAAAGTCTCTCTACCACTGGTAACATACTCAGCCAAGGGGTGCTGACAAAGCGAAGAAGTTTGTGATCTTCAACTTCCAATAGGTGTTGCACATTTTCATATTCCTGCCACAGGCCTGTCCTGTGTTTGAAAAATGCAAATATGTCAACACAAAATTCTTCAATCCCTTCTCCAAATGCTGTTATTCCATAGCTCACAGCATTATGCACATGGTGTAGACTGCACCCTCCAAAATCTAGAATGTTTGGTGCAAACTTCTTCTTTATTTGTGCAATGACACCATTTGTTTTGCCTCTCATAACATTTGGGGAATAACTCATCACTTGAAGTACATTTCCCCATGGAATTCCATCTTCCTCCAAGGAAATTCTAATGGCATCTACAATATTATCAGCAGTCCCTTTGTTCACCATGGCAGCTTTGTAGAACTCTGTTCTAACTTTCCCATCATCATTGTCAAAATATTTAACCAACATGTGGAGAAACTTCTTTCCCTGTAGCTTAATGCTTTCATCTATCAAAATAGAAAACCTGGTTGCCTTTAGCTTTTCTACCATGTCTTTGTGATATTGGTTGCCAATTCTATCAGTCACCACATATGTTGACTTAGTCCTGCCACAACTAAAGTTTTGTGCTATCTTAGAGTCACTGAACATGGCTCTGAACAAATCACCAATGTTCTCACATACAGCCTGGGGTAGATCATTTTCAGCGACAAATGAGGCCCATCTAATTTCTGCTTTCATTGTCTTCTCTTGTATGTCATCCACTCTATCTTTTGGTTTGAAGAAATCATACTTCAAATTCTTTTTGAAAGTGCTGAATGCAGCAATGTGCTTCCTATTCTTGGCATGCTGTATCAATGCCCCCTTTCCCATTGATGATATATATATATGTCTTTCTTGCACACTTTGCAGTGACCATGGTGGTTATCTTTCTTGGTACACCATTCACCAATTAAGACATCACCACCAGAAATCTGTGAATTGTCCTTCTCTTTCTCCCATTTTGACAAGTATTGTTGCTTTGCTGGTCCCATTTCTGCACACTATGTACACTTGATTTCAGTGAGTGTCCTGTACTCTTTACATTCTTCTGCAATGATGATTTCATTTAGCAGTGTGCCCTCTCACAAACATCAAAAGGCTATAATATGCATTGTGGCCTCTAAGTTAATCACTGAAAGAGGCAAAAATGCACATGATAATAAACAGTCACCCCATGTCTTTGACCTGCATGTGCAAGTATGTAGGTACATGTACCATACCATGCTCTCAAAAAATTTTTTAAACTATCTTGAAACATTACTATGTATTGTATGATGTGAGAATATTTTCATTCATTTTATAATTCTGAGATTATAAGATTATACGTCGGAATGTCTGTAGAAATCCTTTTTCTGTGGATGTGGTCTGTCAAGATGAAGATAAGCAACTGTGCAAGACAAGAGCTGCCCAAACCTGCACAAATTAATGATGAAATATTCCAGTACATTGCCAATCTACATTATCAAAATTCATAAATCGCGATATTTAGACAACTGCTAAGTGTGAGATGTTAACTGAACAACGGATCATTAATGATTATGTTCAGACACATGTCACATGTCACTTAGGGTTTCATGTAATGATGTTTCTATTGCTCCTCTCTCTTGACTGAGGTTCAGTCTTATGGAAACTGAAAACTTAACCCTGGCCATGGAGCTTGCTCCTCATACACCTCATATATTTTAACAACATGTGTCCAATATACCAAACCATGTGGACATGTTCTGTACAATGTGTCAAGTATTTTAGGCAATGAAAATTTGGGTATCAGTGCCAACATATTGTTAAATGTACTGTCTGAATGCTGATAATACTGAAAAAAATATCAAAAAAATATCAAAACAACATTTTAAAAAGTGGAATGTACATACCTTGGCTATGTATCAGGTATCTGTACCATGGCCCAGATCCTCATGATGACGGACACCAAAGCATGCACCCATGGTTGTCACTCAGTGGGAAGATGGTTCATCATTCCTGTTAACCAGACACTCAGAAAGGCTGTGAGAATGCTTAAAACACAACCCTTAATATCTAACTGAATTCCAATCAAAAGTTCCAAAATTTGTTCAAAAAAAGTATAAAAAAGTATTTGGTGGAAAAAAAGTATAAATAAAGTATAAAAAAAGTAAAACTGTGAAAATAAAGCATCATACTTTAAAAAAAGTATAAAGTGGCAGCACTGGTATTGGTTCAGCCCGAATTACAGACTGATCATGTCCACATGTCTAGCGATGAGGGCACATATTTGCCATCTATAGTGACAGTCCTATACTGATGTTCCAAATGATGCGTCTCCCAGACACAGGTCGACGCGTCATAAGATGCACCCATCATATCTAAATAATTATGTTACTAAGATTTAGTGATCTTGAGGCTAAGTGTGGTGTCAAATTGGACAACCATTTTATTATTTTTTTCCTGTTTCAGTACATTGACATTTATTTAATCTCATAGTATACTTATACTTCTATACGTTAGTACATATATTTGATAGTTTACAAGACAAGAGGTGTCACGCCAGTACTTATAAGTACTGCGTTATTGTGATGTTAATTGTAGTCTTCTTGTAGTTTTTGCTGAGCTCTCCAGAGTTGTGCTTGTAGCGTCTTTGTTCTTGTGGTCAGATTAAACCTGTACAAGTGCACGCAGAAGTTTCTATTTGTTTTTCACTGCGACTCGTACTGATGATGGCAACAATTGGCTTCCGACATTATGGCACCGTATAACAATGCAAAACACAAATTTATTGTTGTTTTGGTAGATTAATATTCCAAATGCAAAGGAGATGGCATTCATGTCCGAAGTAACTACAGACAAGGTCACTCAATTTCTGGAATGGTATTTTCCAAGGAAAGCTTGCCTGAAAGCCTTACCACTGATAATGGGGTACAATCTGTATCACACAAAATGACCAGTTTCCTCCAGAAACATGGCATTACGCATAAAAAATGTTCATTATATCATCCTAAGGGTAATGGGTTTGTCAAATGCATGAACCACGCCATTAAACAAAGTATTCACGTGCCTCAACTAAATGGACAAAATGGAAAGGTTGTTTGCATAACACACTACCCATTATGCCCTTACAGGTTAAACTCCTTTCGAATTGATGAATGGGAAGAGTCCAAAGTATGAAGGTTCAGCGCCATTACATAATTGTGTTGACATTCTATAGACACTGAGACTAGGACTCTGTAAGGCCATAGGTGCCTTGTTTCGCAAGGCCGGTAATTATTAAGGCTAATACTGCTGTGTCTTGCCGTGTCTGTCTGTTCGTCTCCGGCTCCTGTTTCTGCAAGTTTGTGCATATGTGTGCAACCTGATAAATATAAAGTGCATCGGTTGAAAGTGACTGTTTTACCTTCAATCATTTATACTGGCGTGGTGGCAGTCCTTTATGAACCCACTACTCAACAGCAGTGAAACAAAACTGCACAATACAGGTGAGACAAGTACCACTTCCCACAAATCCATGATTGACTGATCTACAATATCGACAAGATGGCCGCCACTCACAGGGCCCCAAAACAATGGTGCCTCACCAAAGCAGAAACAATAAACAGTTTTGAAAATTGGAGACAAAACATTATATACACTTTATCCCTTGACCCGGAATTTGCTCCTTTCCTAGTTGATGGGTGTACGTGGAGTAAGAAATCAAAATCATTCCCCCTGAGAGGATTCACAGACGATGGTTCAGATGTGCTGAAAAGTCACGCAGAACTGCTGCCCAAAATGTGAAAATGTTACACTTAATGCTTGGCCAAATTGCCAACTACTGTCCAATCATTTCACGCCAAACCATCGTCAAAAAATCAAGCTCCCTGGACCAAATTTGGCAATCCATCAGACTACACTTTGGCTTCCAACTAACAGGAGGACATCTTCTCAACCTAGCTGATATCCATCTACAACAGGACGAACGACCCGAAGACTTGTTTCAAAGATGGTGGTATAACACATCATGGTGACAATATATGTGAAGATGAAGAGTTATCCCCCAGCCTAGACAACATGACAGTGTTGTTGTGACTGCAACTGATAAACAAGGACTTACCCAGACTGGTGAAACAGAGATAAGGTACTGAATTGAGAACAAGAACACTTGCGTCTATAAAACCTGAAATCTCCCAAGCTCTCGACTCACTACTTGAAGAACTTCAGACCACAGAAGATGCCAGAATCATGAGATCGGCGGCCTCCAACGCCCAAAGTACCAAACCTTCACCATTTCCAACTGCTCGATTCAAATCATCTTTCCATAAAAATAGAGTTCAACGTCCCATTAAAACCTGTCCTCTGTGCCAACAGGCAGGTAAAACCAACTTCAATCATTTTCTGAGTGAATGTCCCAACCTCCCTGATCAAGATCACAAATATAAGGCAAAAGCACGCCAAATTATAGGTATATTTGAGGAACAGGACACTGAAAGTATAGCCAATACATGTGCTGAACTTGAACAAGATTTTGGCCTAGATTCACAGGCACAAGCCCCTTCTGCTGGTTGAAATTCGCCAATCCCCATATTTGTATACATTTTGTGGCCATCACACAGCCCGTATCACTATTGACAGTGGCGCTACAGAAAATATGATTCGTGCTTCCACCGCCAATCATTTAAATGCCAACATCACCAAAAGTTCTCAGTCAGCACATCAAGCAGATGGTTCAGCCCCTCTCACAGTTGTAGGCGAAACTCAGCTTATCTGCACAGGAGACAAATACCAGTTTGTATTTGAGGGTTTGGTCGTCGAAAATTGAGATGTTGAAATATTAGCCGGAACGCCCTTCATGGAAGTAAATGATATAGCAGTACGCCCAGCAAAACGGCAAATTCTCCTCGGTGATGTTTCATCATACTCTTATGGTTCAATATCTAAACCAGACAAAATTCCTACGATACGTCATGCCTACGTTTTACGAGCACCTCCAAGTCCAACAACTATTTGGCCCGGTGAATATACTGAAATACAATTACCACAGACAATACATGATCAGGATGATACCTATGTCCTGGAACCTCGCATACATGCACGTCGTTCATCAATCACCAATTTATGGCCATCCCCCAGTATCATTTCAAGTGTAGCGGGAAAAATCTGTATACCAAACCTTACTAGTGAACCTCAAATTCTCAAACGCAATGAACATTTTTGCCAGGTACATGCTGTCACTTTACCTCAAACATTGAAACACTGTGACTCAGATGAACAACCTTCCAAACACTCCATGAGTCCCCCTGACTCAAATCATTCAGATTTGATTCAACTTGACCCAGATGACCTATTGTCAAATGACTTAAAGACTGCATTTCAAACCCTTCACAGAGACTACAATGAGGATTTTAACCCAGCATACAAAGGTTATAATGGAGCTGTGGGTCCATTCAAAGCAGTGGTAAGTATGGGCCCTGTCTTACCTCCACAACGGAAAGGTCGCATCCCACAATACTCTAAGGACAAACTTCATGAACTTCAAACCACATTTGACAAATTATAAGATACAGGTGTTTTCATGAAACCAGAGAATGCTAACATCACAGTAGAATATCTAAACCCATCTTTCTTGGTAAAGAAACCTAATGGAGGGCACCGACTAGTCACAGCGTTTGCCGATGCGGGGCGGTATAGTAAACCCCAACCGTCTCTGCTGCCCAATGTGGATTCCATATTTCGCAACGTTGCTCAGTGGAAGTATATCATAAAAACAGATTTGACTAATGCTTATTTTCAAATCCCATTGTCAAAAGAATCAATGAAGTACTGTGGAGTTGTTACCCCATTTAAAGGTGTTAGAGTATATGCAAGATCAACCATGGGGATGCCTGGATCAGAAACGGCACTAGAGGAACTCATGTTTCGCGTGTTTGGCGATTTACTTGTAGACGGCATCTTAGTTAAATTAGCAGATGACCTATATTGTGGGGCAGATACACCAGAACAGCTTCTACTGAATTGGAAACGAGTTCTGCAAGCATTACAAAAGTCCTCTTTAAATCTGTCTGCCCCAAAGACTATCATATGCCTACATACCACGACTATTTTGGGTTGGATTTGGCATCAAGGCACACTACAGGCAAGCCCACATCGTATTGCAACTCTCAGCACTTGTTCCCCTCCTACTACTGTAGCTGCCAGGAGAGCATTTATCGGTGCATACAAAGTATTGTCACGCGTCATCCCAAATTGTGCTTCACTTCTTGCCCCCTTAGACAACATGACGGCAGGTCAACAGTCCTTTGACCCCCTCAAATGGACAGATGAACTAAAGCAGGCATTTAAAGTGGCCTAGTCTGCATTAACCTTGAATAAAACCATAACACTCCCACATCCAGCAGACCAGTTGTGGATTGTAACAGATGGTGCAGTAAAGAATCATGGCATTGGAGCTACACTGTATGTAACAAGAGATGGAAAACCTCATCTTGCTAGTTTTTTCAGTGCCAAACTAAAATCCAGACAAACCACCTGGTTGCCCTGTGAAATCGAGGCTCTATTCATAGCAGTTGCGGTGAAACATTTCAGTCGTTACTTAGTCCAGTCTCACCATAAAGCATGTATAGTCACTGATAGTAAACCATGTGTCCAAGCTTTCGAAAAACTCTGTCTAGGAGAATTCTCCACAAGTCCTCGTGTATCGACCTTCTTATCCGTAGTGAGCCAATACCAAGCTTCAATAAGACATCTAGTCGCTTCAGCAAATATCCCTTCCAATTTCGCAAGCCGCAATGCCCCTGAATGCACCGAACCAAACTGTCAAATTTGCTCATTTGTCCAATGGATGGAGATCTCGACGGTATGCCAGATCTCAGTATAAGACATTATACAAGGCCAAGTTAAACTTCCCTTTACACTAGTAGGTCTGCATGGCTTGATATTCAATCTGAATGCCAGGATCTTTGCTGCACCCATGCCCATTTAAAATAAGGCACACACCCATCAAAGAAACTTACAAATGTAAAAGATGTGAAGCGTTATTTGGGCATTGCTACTATTGCTCGAGATGGCCTTTAAGTAGTCAAATGTGAGGAACCACTGCTCCCCTCACGTGAATGCATTATTGTGCCACGTCAGATAATTGATGGACTGACTACATCACTACATGTCAAGCTAGAACACCCCACATGTCATCAATTGAAAATGGTGATGCGTCGTTATTTTTATAGCCTAGACATGGACAAAGTTATTGAACAGGCTTCTGCTAACTGTCATTTCTGTGCATCTATCCGTAACACCCCCCATACCATTGTAGAACAGTCCACTCTACCACCACCAGAGGTCCTAGGAATTTCCTTTGCAGCAGACGTAATTAGAAGATCTACACAATATATACTTGCTCTACATTAATGTGTGACTTCTTACACAGTAACGTGTCTGATTGACAATGAACAACATGACACCATAAGAGACGCTTTGATTTCCATGTGTGTAGAATTAAGACCTTTAGATGGCCCTCTGGCTGTCATTTGCACAGACCCGGCTCCAGGATTTGTAGCCCTTGTGAAAGATGCTTCTCCCCAGCGCCACCGCATAAGTATCGAAATTGGCAGGGTGAAAAACAAGAATAAGTATCCTGTGGCTAAAAAAGCCATTCAAGAACTTGAAAATGAATTAAAACGCCTTGTCACAAATGGAGGTGCAGTCACACCCACGACTCTGTCAATAGCAGCTGCTCAACTAAATTCACTTCTCCATTCAAGGGGTTTGTCAGCCAGAGAATTATGGACCCAGAGAGATCAATTTACTTGCCATCATTTACCATTCTCAGACTTTCAAGTTATTACTGAACAACACCAACAGCGCATTGCAAATCACCTGTACAGTTCCATGAGCAAAGCTCCAGCAGGTAAACTGGCAACTCCTACCCCAGTTGAAGTAGGTGATTTAGTATACATCTACGCTGATGGAAATAAATAAAAAAGCCGGGACCGATATTTGGTAGTATCAGTAGATGGCTTATAGTGCAATGTTAAAAAGTTTTCTGGTTCACAGCTACTAAATGCATCCTACCGCATAAAACGTTCAGAATGCTACACTGTTCCAGGAGTGGTTCCCTGTCACTCTCCAGATCACTCCACCGATCATGTTGACGATAATGATGATGCTCCTAACTCCCATGACTTATCCAGTACCAACGACAACCCAGTGCCCCCTGAGCCCCCAGATCCACCAAGTATACCACATGAACTGTCCACCCCTCAGGACATTCCCATACCAGATCATGATACAGGTAGTACACTCAGACACTCTACCAGACAACGGAGTACCCCATTATATTTAAAAGACTATATAACAGAATTTTAATGTCATTTTTGCAGCATGGTTTAGTTGGGATAGAATAATTCCCAGTTCTATGCCTTCAGCCAGAAGGCAGTCTACCCCAATGACGGCTCTAACATACATATTAATATGCATTTTTTTTCTTTTTTTTTCATGCTCGTATATAATGCAGATGAGAAACATTTACTGCTGCTAAGAAACATGATGATAATGTTTATTCGACTTTTCACTTTCATCATACTATACGACTTGACTTTAAAAAAAAAAAAAAAAAAAAAAACCCCAGGAAAAGTGGTAACGCCATTACATAATTGTGTTGACATTCTTGACATTCTATAGACACTGAGACTAGTACTCTGTAAGGCCATAGGTGCCTTGTCTCGCAAGGCCGGTAATTATTAAGGCCAATACTGCTGTGTCTCGCCGTGTCTGTCTCGTCGTCTCCGGCTCCTGTTTCTGCAAGTTTGTGCATATGTGTGCAGCCTGATAAATATAAAGTGCATCGGTTGAAAGTGACTTTGCTTTACCTTCAATCATTTATACTGGCGCAGGTGCTGCCACCTACAGGCAAAAATGTACATGATAAAGAGATGAGAGAGAGCAGAATCAAAACAACAACTGTACGACCAGCTGTTAAGTCAGTTGACTTTCAAATTGGTGACAAAGTATGTGTCAGATCTCAACACGCGAATAAGGGAGAGATTAAATATTCAAAACCTCTATTGGTCAAACATGTAATGGTTCATGTGTTACATTAGAGAAGGGTCAAAAATGGAATACATCCAAACTGGCCAAGGTACAAGATCAAAGCACTAACCAAGGTATCATAGACACACCTAGTGTCCAAAATGAGACAAATGACCTCAATGTTTACATGGATATGTTCGATGGGTCTTATGTGCCAATTCACAACATGCCAGAAGCAAATGATCCTAATCTGGATCCTGGAAGAGGTAATCATGTGAGACATCAACCAAGGTGGTTGCAGGACTATGTCCCAAAGATAGGTGTCTTGAAAGTACTACGTGGTAGTGTTAAGTTTCTGAATTGACACAAATTACTATACAGTACAGCTCTTGCCAAATGGACCAAATTGCTGGCCTGTCGAGCATGCTGGTGCGCACACAGAAAAAGAGCTAGCCTTGTGTAGCATGCTCAAATAAGATGCTCACACCATCAAAATGCATGCTCATCCCTCTTTACATTTGGCTAGCAATGTGTCTGGCTATGTGCCATGGACAAGCATAGTGCAAATTGCAAGTGAGAATCGTGCCAGTGGCGACCACATCGTGGGACATGCCCAGTGCATTACACTTGCAGTCACCTTGTGCATTTGACAAAGTGGGTTGTCCTTCATGGCTTGCATTTTAAATTTGCATAAAAGATTGTAATAGTGTATTATGCAGCATTGCAGTGACCGACCTAAATAATGACAGCTCCCTTTCTAAGTTAGCCGGTCACCCTGAATCACATGTAAGTCACATGATCGATGAGCAGGAGGCCTGCAATAAATAACGCCATTACTGCTAGCTGTGGTGCGTGTTTCTTTGTGTAGTTTAAGTCCAGATACTACACATTTTGGCAACGAGTGATAGAATTGGTACGTGGATTGTTGCAGTAAGCCACGCAGGACATTTCACCATGAATCAGCTACCCTCAGTCGGCATTGGCCCATATATAGACTATGAATCGTGGGACTCGTATGTTGAAAGACTAGACATGTACTTTGTGGCTACAGAAGTCGAAGAAGATAAGGCTGGTTTGACAAAGCGCAAGGGCATTTTGCTGGCGTCAGTGGGGAAATATACCAACTTATGAAGAACTTGTTAGGGAACGAAAAACCTCAAACCAAAACGTACGACGAGCTGTGTCAGCTGATACAAGCTCACAAAAACCCAACACTGCCATGGCAGTCAGAGCGCCTGAAGTACTTAAACCAGAAACGCAACGCAGGTGAATCAGTCATGGATTACATTGCAGAGTTGAAACGTCTTGCACAAACTTGCCAGTTTACTGATGAGTATGAAAAAGCATTAAGGGACAGGCTTATGCATGGAATTAGGGATGAGAGGATACAAATGGAAACGATAAAAGTAGGACCAAATATGACCTTCCAAAATGCTCTGGAAGCTGCGCTAAAGCTAGAATCTATGGCTAAGAGCATTAGAGAAATAAAAGACGTTCAACATGTTCAAAAGCCAGGGAACCAAAGTAAAGTGTCTAATGTCAATGGGGCTGATGTCACAAGCCAGAGTGACAGCGATGTTCACCATGTGCATCAAAGTGGCCATGGTATAGGTTGGAAACAACAGGTGCCATGCTGGCATTGTAACGGTAAACATGACCCACCACAATGCAAATACAAAGAGGAGGAATGTTTCTTGTGCCATGAGGAGGGGCACGTCCAGGCAGTTTGCCCCAATAATGCTGCCCGAGCAGGCAGAAGGTTCACTCGTGGCCGTGGGCGCGGGGGACATAGAGGCTGTGGTGGCAATCGCTGTATGGGCCGAGGCAAATATGGAGGTCGCGGTAGTCGGTAAGGTCAAGGACAACAAAATGGCAGGAATGCACAGCATTATGTTAATGAGGAGGAAGGTTATTCCCACTCCCAGCAGCAAGGTGGTGAAGAATATTCACTCTATAATATGCCATCCGGTGGCAGTGTCAAACCAATTTATGTGCCAATGATAATAAATGGGAAAGATGGGAAAGAGTTATCAATTGAAGTGGACACTGGTGCGTCCTTTTTGGTGGTAGGTGCAACTGCAGTTAAAAATCTATTGAGCTTACAAGACTTACAATCCTCGAACATGGTGTTGCAAACTTATGGCAAGGAGCAGGCAAAAGTGAAAGGGGAGCTCCTGTGCCATGTCAGTTACAAAGACCAGTCAGTAGATGGGTTAAAGCTGTATGTGGTGCCTGGAAATGAACCTGCTTTGCTAGGCAGAGACTGGTTAGCCCATGTCAGGCTAGACTGTGCAGAGATTGGTGCATCACTGCCCAAAATTAACTGTGTACAAAATGCAAATGTAAAAGCACAAGAACGGAAAGCGAAATTTCCAAGATTATTTGAAGAATCCCCGGGGAAATTAAATGGCTACAGGGCTAGCATCAAGCTAAAGCCAAATGCAGAGCCTAAGTTTTGTAAAGCGGCGGCCGTGCCATATGCGATTAAAGACGAACTTAGTGCTGAAATTGACCAAAAGGTGGTACTGGGTATATTAAAGAAGATCGACTATGGCTAGTGGGCTTCACGTATTGTACCGGTGCGTAAAAGTGACAGTTCCTTACGAATGTGTGGGGACTTTAAGGCAACTGTGAACCCAGCAATTGAAGTAGACCAATATCCACTGCCAACCCCAGATGACTTGTTTGCAAAGTTTGCAGGCGGAGTGAAATTTATGAAGTTGGACTTGACACATGCATATGAACAGATCGAATTGTCAGAGAACAGTAAGCAGTACTTAGTGCTAAATACTCATAAAGGTCTTTACCGTTATTCGCGGTTGACCTACGGTGTCTCTTCCGCTCCAGCGATATTCCAAAATGTCATGGAATCATTATTCGCGTGTATCCCTGGTACAGGTGTGTTCTTGGATGACATAATTATCACAGGTGGCAGTGAGAGGTCACATGACCAAAACGTAGAAGCAGTATTGTCTCGCTTGAATAAAGCAAACCTGAGACTGAAGTTCGCAAAGCGCTGACGAAGTATGTTACCTGGGTCATAAAATTAGCTCTGCTGGTATCCACACATTACCAGATAAAGTAGCCGCCATTGCCCAAGCCCCAGCTCCACAGAATGTATCTGAGCTAAGCTCATTTTTAGGAATGGTACAGTATTACCAACGCTTTTTGCCAAATCTAAGTTCTCAGCTTGAGCCACTCCATGAACTATTACATGAAAATATCAAGTGGCATTGGTCGTCCCCGCAACAGAAAGTGTTTGGGGATATTAAGAGCCAATTGCAGTCAGCCCCAGTCTTGGTGCACTACAATACAAACAAGCCAATAGTGCTATCATGCCAATGCATCTCCCTAGGGTGTGGCTGGTGTGCTTAGTAACATGATGGAAGATGGTCTGGATCAACCGGTTGCTTTTGCCAGTAGAAAGCTATCACCGGTGGAGAAGAATTATAGCCCACTGGATAAGGAAGGCCTAGCTATTGTCTTCGCCGTAAGGAAGTTCCATAAATATTTGAGTAGAAGGCATGTCGTAATACACACAGACCATAAGCCGCTACTTGGTCTGCTTGGTCAAAAATAAAGGAGTACCACAACATGCATCCCCTAGAGTACAGCGGTGGGCTGTGACCTTAGCAGGCTATGACTATAAGCTTGTGTATCGCAAAGGTTCAGACAACAGAAATGTAGACTGCTCAAGTAGGCTACCTTTGAATGAAGCGCCAAGTTCTATTCCAGTGCCCGCAGAAATTCATGCAAAGTATCAGCACATGGACTCAGTCTTGTCGGTGAAAACAATTAGAACTTGGACCCAAAGAGACCCCGTGTTATCAGGTGTCACAGAATATGTTATGTCTGGTTGGCCTGAAAATCCGCCAGGCCAGCTAAATGGCCAGCTCAAGGTATATTTCACCATGAAGGATGACCTCAGTGTGGAAGATGATGTTTTGTTACGTGGATCCCGAGACGTGGATCATGAGCGATCGTACCGTAGAAAGGTCGAGAACAAGTCTTGACAGAGCTCCATGTAACACATCCCGGAATAACCTGTATGAAGGCCCTCGCCCGCAGTTATGTGTACTGGCCGGGTCTCGATACAGACATTGAAAAGACAGTGAAGTTGTGTAACTCATGTCAAGTAAATAGGAAGGATCCTGCAGAAGCCCCGTTACACCCTTGGGAATGGCCAAGTCGACCGTGGCACAGAGTGCACGGGACTTTGCTGGACCGTTTATGGGCAAAATGTTCCTACTCCTTATCAATGCGCACTCAAAACGGATGGAAGTCCACATAATGAACAGTACCACAGCAGAAGCCACAATTGAGAAGCTGGAATTCACTTATGCATCACTAGGATTACCTGCTTGTATGGTGACAGACAATGCAGCAGTATTATTGATGAGTCAGGAACTCCAACGATTCTTCCATGCAAATGACATGAAGCATATCACTTCTGCGCCATACCACCCGGCTTCAAACGGATTGGCTGAGAGAGGGGTCAAAATATTCAAATCTTCAATGTGCAAGATGGGTGGAGGATCGTTGCAGTCACGAGTTTCACATTTCTTTGCCAGGTACAGAGCAACACCACAAACTACAACTGGTGTATCCCCTGCTTTCCTATTGGAAAAATGCACTGTTCCCTAGACCTGATTAAACCAGATATCTCCCTCAAAGTTGCAAACAAACAGAGCTCACAAAAGCAATATTATGATCAACATGCTACAGATCGAAAATTCCAAGTAGGTGATACAGTGTATTATCGTGACTATGCAAAACATGCAACTAATAAGTATGCGCCAAGTGTTGTGACAGATCGTACAGGTCCTGTATCTGTAGAAGTACAAAATTCGCCAAGGTATTGCCAGGCAGCATGTAAAGATTTTCTGGTCATCCATGACATTTTGGCGTCTTACTAAGTGATAAATTACTTTTGATTTTTTCAATATAAAGGACTATTATATTATAAGAACTGACTTTAATACATAAGCATCTTCTATTTTCTAGATATATAAGTATTACTGTGATGATTTGTTTCAATGTATTATGCATTTTTTTTTCTGACTATTTGTGATTTGATGATTGTGTATTCAGTTTGGACCCACGGTCAATAAAGACTACTACTACTAATACTACTAGTTAAAATCTTACATCGTGATACTGAGCAACATGACCCTAGTCAGTGTGAGTCTAATCCGAATAATAATCTGACTACACCAAGTTCAGATGAAGATTCATACTTGAAGGACTATGGACTGAACCTGGTCATTGCAAGCACAAGTAGAAATGTTACGCAGGCAACCACTCCTGCTAGTGCAAATGTGCCTATTCCAACAGTTAATAATGGCCCTGAAGTGGCCCCTTATCCTGTTCGGTCAACAAGGGGTTAACCCCCAAATGAACTTACCTTGTGAGAGTGTTAATGTGTTCTCGGCATATTAAAAACGTTCCACAACATGACACGAGTGTAGACAAATCGCTGCTCCTAGTCTGTTCTGACTAAATTTAGCTTCGAGTTAATAATGTAGTTTAAAGTGTTTTACCATCAAAGATATTAGTAAAGTGCAATATGAACACTAGTCGCCAACATATTTTGATTTGGTGCTAAAAGACACGGAACGCTTGTACTTGATGCAGAAAGTCAAATTCTATTTTATTTTTTTTTTGTATAGGACTATTCGTTCTAATGGTATATGTTAAAATTCACTTCCCATGTTTGCTGAACTGAACTGTTGACTGATACGTGGAGTTTTCAACCAAAAGGGGAGGAGTGTAATAGTGTATTATGTAGCATTGCAGTGGTCGACCTAAATAATGACAGCTCCCTTTCTAAGTTAGCCAGTCACCCTGAATCACATGTAAGTGACATGATCGATGAGCAGGAGGCCTGCAATAAATTACGCCATTACTGCTAGTTGTCATGCGCGTTTCTTTGTGTAGTTTAATTCCAGATACTACAAAGATAAACATAAAATCCTAGCATACAACAAAATTTGTCCAACTCAGAACTACAAAAACTCTTAACATATCTTAAGTTCTGTTCTTTAATGTGTATAAATTTACATACACCTACGTGTCTAGCATACGCAGAAAAAGTGCGAATATCGTCAGTTAATGCTAGCATTGCGAGCACAGTTTGAAAAGTTGATTCAACCTCGCCAGACAGGCATTGAGCATCGTGCGATAGGCTCAACACATTTTGTAGCACGCCAGTCCCCAGATGCGAGATAAAATTAGCACTAAAATGCATGCTTAACTAGAACAGACTGATTTTCCAACAGAAAATCAAATGTCTCCCGGTGGAACACTTACGTCTCTGAATAAGCTACAGGTGGTAACAAATTACAAATGACCAAGTTTGCTTGAAAATTACAATCCTATTTTAGCTCTCACCTAGATACATTACTCTAGCAATTTTCATCAAGTTCTTCAAGACTTATTGCAGAGAAACCAATTTCACATAAATGACCCTGTGACCTTGAAAATTAGGTCAAGGTCACCCATATACAATCCCAACCTTGGTCTTACCTACATGTAGATACATAATCCTACCAAGTTTCATCAAATTCCATCCTGTTCCTCATGACTTATCGAACGGAAACCAATTTCACATAAGTGAACCTGTGACCTTGAGAATTCGCTCAAGGTCATCCAAACACAATCCCAACCTAGGTCTTGCCAAGACACATAATCCTACCAAAGTTTCATCAAATTCCATCCTGTCCTTCATGACTTCTCGAACGGAAACCAATTTCACATAAGTGTCCCCCGGCTTCCACTGGGAGACATAAAAAGGTATGCACGCACGTTTGGGCACGCCAATAGTAAGCATATCTCGCTGGCGGCATGCGAAATGCATGGTGCAGTGCTCAGCATAGTGCCCGCGTAAAACTGTGCGAGTTTGGGTGGTCCATGATGCGAGAGCTGTACTGTAAGTGCAATTCCTTAAAAATGTTATCTAGCCTAAACAGTTTTGGGACTACGTAAGATGCTAAATGTGCTCAGACATGATCTATGGAGTGAGTCTTGAAATTCTATGTCAATCCATAGATCTAAGCAGTCAATCGTAGCAAATCTAGACGAACTGCAAGTGTATGTGTAACATATCATCAACTTTTCTCTCATAAGCTTTTAATAAGAATATAGCACCATTCCATGTTCCGGACTGGAGTCCCACCTTTATCAAGCTACATGAGCCTCGATCTGAGATACGGCGGCAACCATGACCGTCACAGTTTTGTGAATGGAACAGGCAAAATTAAAGCCATCAAACAACACTCTTGTGTTAATGAGAACTGTAATAGTATCCATTATATGTTCTAAAATGTCAACTCATACCCCTATTGATACGTTTTTACAGTTTAGACTTGTAGCTAAATGAAAACATAATTGCCTGGTATGTAAAATAACAATTCACCCAAAATTTATCTCACAAAGGGACATGTGTTGTGTTCACAACTTGTAATACGATGTATGAATATGCACAAGCACCCCACATTTGGGGCATACAGGTAAGAATTGTGCGCTCAGACCTCCACTATGTAAGAAGCTAGATGTGTATAAAAGAGGTCCAGGTCTGGCACTTGAGGTTTGACTTCAATTACTACACACCATAACAGTCACCCATCTTCAAACTTGTTCAAGACCTCAAGTAGGACTATAAACACCTGGGCCCGTATGCATAAAGGTGGTTTAGGTGTGGTTTAGCTTATCCCAGGGAACAACCATGGTGTAAAGTCAAATCCGTATGCATAAAGGTGTTGCAAAGGTACCCTGGTGTAAAGTTACACCTGGTTTAAGAATCCGTATGCAACAAGGAAGTATAGCTTAATCCATGGTGTAAATGGCCTTAAACTACCCTAGATCTCTAAACCTGCCAGGGAGATAGTTTAACGGAGGTGTAAGTCCCAGTGGAAGTCTATTTCCGTGTATGCGAGGGACCTGTTATGATATGTAACGTAAATACTTATAACACTGTACATTAAGTGAGTGTTCATATAAGATCAAATGTCAAATAGTGATACCAACAGTACGAAAGATCAGCTCCATTTCACATGCCTTGTGCTGTTACCATTAATACACCAAATTGTACTGTGTGTACATTAGTCAAACATGCCAAATGTAAGCACTATCTGAATATTAAATGTGTTTTCTCTACTGCAAATCTATACATGGAAATACTGTAATTACAGAAATTCACACTATGTCCATTACTAGTATGAAAAACAATGACTAACAGTTTGCGTGAAACTAAATGTTTTATTGCCTGCAAAGGAAACCAAGTTCCGTCTTACTACACTTGGAAACCATGTATGTCTTAATCAAATGCATAGAAAAACAAACGTCAATAAATGTTACCCTTTATTGGTCAATGTAGTCGCCCAGGAAAAACCAGAGATAAAACCTTTAGAATTATATTATTTGGCCTAAAAACTCTGGGAACCTGTGTTTGGCGCATATAACGTTAACCTCGGGAGTGAGATGCCGAACTTCAATAATAATAATAATAATAATAATAATAATAATAATAATAATAATAATAATAATAATAATAATAATAATAATAATAATAATAATAATAAATAAAATAAATAAATTAACAAAACTCGTTGTAGAAACTTCCTCTAAAATTGAAATCGTTTATAAATTTCGAGTGCATATATTGAAGGTCCGAACTAGAGTGACTGAATACCTGCATTGCAACCGTACCGCCCTCCCAAAAAACCCCCCCACGTGACCATGCTCCGCACTAAGCTACTTTATTGCGTTACACATTCAGAAAAAACAATTCCCGCTGTACTTCGAAACGCAGGGAATATTTCAATCGTGTTCCATAATACCTAATCCAACGCCCTTTCGCTGCTGTATATTTCATGGGATATGCCGGTGTCGTGCATTTGGGTCACTATGACCTTTACCTTTGACCCGTCATGTGATTTTACCTTGACCATGCCTAATATTCTACACCCTTGCCCCAGGTTAGCCGGAACTTGGTCTGCTTTGCAGACAATAAAATATTTAGTGACTTTTGTCAGGTATTTTAACAGTTAGATGATATCTATAATGATTTCCACTTATTAAATCAGGTTAAGTTAAAATGTTAGTTTGATTCTATTTCCATTCAAAGCAATTTTTCAATGAAAGTAAAAGAATTGTGCCTTCATGTGTGCCTTGATCAGCGCAAGAACAATTCTGCAATAAAATATTTTGCCTCCAAAGGAGGCCCAGGCGGCGTATTTTGTTTTCTCCGATGGTTTAAACAAATACATATAAACATACATTAAAAGTTGTGTTCGAAAGAGGTGAAGTTTGTTTCAGATAAGTTAAATGCGTTTCGTATATTGCATGCAAAAAGTTGCTTTTTATACACATGTGCAAGATGAAGATTTAGTTAACAAATAAATTTACTCCAATGTTCAATCATTTTTTATCAAAATTTGCCCGCTACCTAGTCTCTCTGTCCGGCTAAATGCAATTTGATTGGTAAGTTGTGCGTTACATGTCTTTTAAGTGTAGTTAAGAAATATGGCTTGCACAAGCCGAAACGTCTTGTGGGGTTAAAGGTTGAGAAATAGGTCACAGTGACCCAATTTTGGCACATGACACTCCGCCATTCAAGGAAGTGTCTCCACGCAACATTAGGTTAGTGTGAGCCCAAGGGTATAGGAAATATGGCAACAGACTAGGCCCAAGAACGGACAGACGAGCAGACGGGTCTAAGTTACATACAGTTCATGCAACATATAAAACACATATTATGTCTTAACTCATATTAATGATCAAGGCAAACTGTTTGGCAAAATGAATTTCAAATAATTGAACCATAAAATGACCTTGCCTGCGTTGACATATTCTAAAAGTTAGCATCCTATTCCTTCTTGAACAATGCTTCTAATATTATTGCGAAATGTGTGACATTTCCTCAGATCTTTTGCAATAATATTAGAATCTTTGTTGTAGAATGAAAAACATTGTTCACACTAGAGTCCACAGTCTACACATTCAACAAACACAAACAAAAACTAGACATCTTCAATACGAAACATTGACTGAAGGGTCCGCATTAATAAGGCTGTAATTTGCTTCAGGTGGTCCTGTTATGCCACAATATAATCAGTGCAAATATCTCTTTTTCCGGCTCCATAAAGTAAAAATAGCGTTCCGAGAACGGATTACTCTCCGCGCCCACAATTTTTTTTCCTCAATTATGCATTTTTTTAGACTTCGCAGAAGAATAATTTACATACAATTTCCATATCATTGTCTGTGAAATGAAAGAGCACTTTTGAATTTGTTCTTGGGGCAAGTTCTGGTGACATAGACTACTTTACTGTGCGTCATGCGGTCAAATACTTCAAAAGTTTCACATGTATAAAAATAAGAAGTTAGTTTTCAATAGGAATGTGGTCCATTATGATGTGCATCTGTGAAAAAAATGGGAAAGCTGCGTTGGATCCTTCTTGAGATATCATGATAACATCGTCCCCATGTGCACCACTCAGACGGCTTAAAGGATAAATACATGTACTTAAAAGTTTCATAAGAATTTTATGAATACAAAGAGGAAGTTAATTTTAAATTGGAACCTGCCCATCATAAGATGGATCTCTGACAAAATTTGGGAAAGCTGTGGTAAATATTTTTGAGATATCGCGGTAACGTCGACAAGACGGGCGGACGGACGACGCAGCTGACGACAATACCCTCCGGAACCTTATTTCCCGTTGGTAAAAAGGGCGCATACAAACATATGCAAAGTATACATTTGATGAAAGGTCATTCACAGAAGTGTATTATCTGATCAAACGAACTATTGTTTATGAGACGATTAATTATAGGATCAAAGTTTTTGCCTTTTCCACAATCTACTGACCAATACATGTTTAAAAATGTATACCTTGCATCTGTCTATTTGAATACTTCTTATAATATGCAGCTAACAGAGGGATAGCGCACTGATAACTGTGGGGCATAGCTAGACAACGTTCTTTTTTCTCATGCTGCCAATTCCCCTCCTCCTCTTTTTGGCGTTGCTGTCTACGCCTTATGCAGCCATGGTTGTTGTGACTGGACTTGGAAAAAGGGGGTTATATGGGGCAGATAGAAATTTTAATGTTCTATTGAAACTCCAGTGATCACTTACATCATCATGTTATCCATAACACAGACATATTTTGAGGATTAGATACACACATATAAGGTTATTGTTTATCATGCACAGATATAAAATCAGTAATATTTCCATTATTGACCACTGTGTGTACACTCAATTTTATTTTGACAAACATAATTCTGAAGTCCCTTGCCCCCCTCGTCATGTAATGCAATCTGTCAATAAAAGGGGACAGCAATCACTCGACTGTCCTCAGTGTGCTCACCTAGGACAGCTCAGCTGGCCAGTGTCAGGAAAGGGGGTTAAAACTTGTATCAAGGTCTTCAGTTAAACAGTGGCGTAACTGCCCCATGGATTAGTTACCCCAGTTATAACTACACCAGCTTTTATGCATACCAATTTTCTTACACCATGAACTGAGGGGTAACTAAAACTGTTTTAAGTTATACCATGGGTAAGTTACACCTCCTTTATGCATACGGGCCCTCGGCCCGTATGCATAAAGGTGGTTTAGCTGTTGTTTAGCTTATTCCAGGGAACAACCATGGTGTAAAAACTGATCCGTATGCAAAAAGGCATTGCAAAGTTACCCCTGGTGTAAAGTTACACCTGGTTTAAGAATCCGTATGCATGAAAGGAGTATAGCTCAATCCATGGTGTAAATGGGCTTAAACTGCCCCAGATTTCTAAACCTGCCAGGGGGATAGTTTAACGGAGGTGTAAGTCCCAGTGGAAGTCAATTTCCTTGTATACGAGGGACCTGTTATGATATGCAAGGTAAATAATCATACCACTGTACATTTAATGAAGGTTCAGATATGGTAAAATGCCAAATGTTGATACCACCAGTACGAAAGATCAGCTCCATTTCGCATACCTTGTGCTGTTACTATTAATTAAAAAAATTGTACTGTGTGTACATTATTCAAACATTCCAAATGGACGCGCTATTTGAATATTAAATGTGTTTGCTCTACTGCAAATCTACACACGAAAATGCTGCAATTACAGAAATCCACAATGTATCCATGACTAGTAGTATGAATTGAAAAACAATGATCGTTTCATTGAAACTAAATATTTTATTGCAAAATTGTTCTTGCGCTCATGAAGGCATACATGGAGGCACTATTCTTTTCCTTTCATTGAAAAAAATGCTTTGAGTGGAAACAAAATCAAACTAAGATTTTAACTTTGCCTTGATTAACAAATGAAAGTCATTATAAATATCATCTAACTGTTAAAATGCCGGACCAGTCACACGTTTTACCAACAGTTCAATTCACTGCAGAGAACAAAAGTGATCTTTCAAATTTTCAGCACCATGTTTTGCTTAAAATAACAAATTCAACTAAAAGTATGAATATCTATATAATATGTAATATTCTTAAAAACAATATCAGTAAATTAATGTCACAAGTTGCTGAATAATGTCGCAGTAAAGGTCACTTTCAACAAGATCAAGTATTGCATAGCAATAGCCTACATAATCCCCCATTGGAGAATAGGTGATACAGTTGACCCAGTTTTGGTGTGCAACACACCGCTAGCCTATAATGTGTCAACACCCCATGGTAGGTGTACATGTTACCGTATATGAAGTATGGCCTGTACAAACTAAACTAATATAAGAGGTCAAAGATCAAGGTCACCGTAACCCAATTCAGCGTGCGACCCACCCCTATGCCATGAAGTGTCCAGCCACCAAATGTGGTAGAATCAATTCTTATGAAACAGGGAACATGGTTAGTTATAATAGGACAAAGTGAAACTTTATGTGGGGTGAAGGCAACAAATAAGTCACAGTGACCCAATTTTGGCGCATCACACAGCCATTCTATGAAGTGTCTACAAACAAAATTTGGATTGGTGTGGGCTAGCGTATCGGATATTAGGCCAGGTCAAGGTAAAATCATAGGCTATCAGGGGTCAAAGGTACAGGTCATAGTGACCCCACTTTAGTGCATGACACGCCTATCCCGTGAAATGTACAGCATTGAAATGTCTTTTGACTAGGTCTTATGGAACACGATTGAAATATTCCTGCGTTTGGAAGTAAAGCGGGAATTATTGTTCTGAATGAGTTACGCAACAAAGTATCCTACGTGACGGAAAAGGGGTGAAGTAAGTACAGGGGATGTGAAGCATGGTCTCATGGTTTGAGTTTCTTGTACGGTTGCAATGCAGGTATTCAGTCACTCTAGGTCGGACCTTCAATAAATACACTCAAAATTTATTAACGATTTCAATATTCAGGGAAGTTTCTGTAACGATTTTTGTCTATCTATCTATCTATCTATCTATCTATCTATCTATCTATCTATCTATCTATCTATCTATCTATCTATCTATCTATCTATCTATCTATCTATCTATCTATCTATCTATCTATCTATCTATCTATCTATCTATCTATCTATCTATCTATCTATCTATCTATCTATCTATCTATCTATCTATCTATCTATCTATCTATCTATCTATCTATCTATCTATCTATCTATCTATCTATCTATCTATCTATCTATCTATCTATCTATTTTTTAATTAAAAAAAATGAGGTGGAGTTCTGCATCTTATTCCTGAGGTTAATTTTCCATGTGCAGAACACAGGTTTCCAGAGTTTCTAGGCCAAGTATTGTAATTCTAGAGGTTTTATATCTGATTTTTCCTGGGCGGCTACATTGACCAGTGAAGGGTAACATTTATTGACGTTTGTTTTTCTATGCATTCGATTAAGACATGCATGGTTTTAAACATATATATGTATATATATATATATATGTATGTGTATAGATATATATATATATATATATATATATATATATATATATATATATATATATATATATATATATATACATTAAAAGTTGTGCTTGAAAGAGGTGAGGTTTATTATCATTCAGATAAGTTAGCTGCTTTTTGTATATTGCGTGCGCAATAAGAAAAATTTTAAGTTACTTTTCATATGCAAGATGAAGGTTGTATGGCAAGATTTTGTTAACAAATATATTTACTCGAATATTCAATCATTTTTTATTAAAAACTACCGGCTACTTAGTTACTCTGTCCGGCTTAACGCAACTTGGTTGTTAATTTGTGTGTTATATGTCTTAATTGAAAGTATAGTTAAAAATATGGCTTGCACAAGCCGAAACTTCTTGTGCGGTTAAAGGTAGGAAAATTGAGCACAGTGACCCAATTTTGGCGCATGACACTCCGCTGTTCAAGGAAGCGTCTGCACGCAAAATTAGGTTTGCGTGGGCCCAAGGGTATAGGAAATATGGCACAGAAAAGCCCCTGCGCAAGGACGGACAGATGAGCAGACGAGTCGCAAACTTAATAGTCCCCTTCCTGTTCCTGGTGGGGGACTACTTATCGCCTATTATAATATAACATGAGAGTTCAAGCAAAACACCATTAAACAATATTTACAAACATTGAATGCAAACTGAATTATCTTTCTAAACCATTGTATTGAATAGTACAGAAAACGTGATCCAAACAAATCACAAATTCCAAACCCAACAGTGACAGCAAAGAGATTGCAGAGTTGCAAAAGCATCAACATCCATCTTTCAATGCCAATGTAAAGAAACAAATTTCAATCCTGACTTGAGACAGGCAGCCACCAATAAAAGGCAACTGGTGGTTTTAAACTGGTCCTCTCAACCTTTGAAATATTCTTCATTAACTACAGACTATAGTGTTTCCAAAATTTATAGGCCAAACCACCCAAAATATTTTTTTTTACTTCTGCCAAAAATAAAAAGAGACCTAGTAGGCCTATCACTTTTTAGTTCTCCCGACTTGTCAGTCAGCTGAGTTTACAGCAAAAGAAGAAAGTAGGCCTATATCTTTTTTATGATATTTGTGAATCTGGAACATTATAAACACACTCTACCTCAACTATAAGGAGATATATGTCCATCGACCCTATATTTTGTAGTACAATACAAAATTAATAGTACCACTTGTGCCAATCATGTGTTTACCTGAGTAAAGCATACAGTTCATGCGACATATAAAACACAGATTATGCTTTCACTCTAACAAACGATCACAGCAAACTGTTTGGCAAAATGAATTTTAAATACGCGAACCATCAAATGACCTTACCTGCGTTGACATATTCTAAGTGTTAGCATACTTTTCCTTCTTTGACAATGTTTCTGATATTATTACGAAATGTGTGACATTTCTTCAGATATTATACAATATTAGAATCTTTGCTGTAAAATGAAAAACATTTTTAACACTACAGTCTACAGTCTACACGTTCAACAACCAAAAAGAAAAACTAGACATCTTCAATACGAAACATTGACTGAAGGGTTTGCATTAATAAGGCTGCCATTTGCTTCAGGTGGTCTCGTTATGCCACAGTATAAAAAGTGCAATATCTCTTTTTTTCCGGCTCAATAAAGTATAAAGTGCACATACAAACATATGGAAAGTGTACATTTAATGAAAGATCATTCACAGAAGTGTATTTTTTGATCAAACAAACTGTTATTTATGTGACAATTCGTCAAAGGATAAAAATTTTTGCCTTTTCCACAATCTACTGACCATTACTTGTTTAAAAATGTATACATTGCATATGTCTATTTGAATACTTCTTACAATATGCAGCTAACAAAGGGATAGCGCACTTATTACACTGGGGCATAGCTAAAGAACGTTAAAGTTGTTCTTTTTTGCTCATGTTGC
Organism: Hermodice carunculata; assembly: GCA_964020975.1. Taxonomy (NCBI): domain Eukaryota; kingdom Metazoa; phylum Annelida; class Polychaeta; order Eunicida; family Amphinomidae; genus Hermodice; species Hermodice carunculata. The sequence continues at coordinate 51,891 of CAXHWN010000155.1, read as the reverse complement.
CAATTCCCCTCCTCATTTTCGGCTTTGCTGTCCATGTCTTGTTCAGCCATTGTTGTTGTGGCAGCTGGACTTGGAAAAAGGGGGTCATATGGGGTATATAGAAATTTGAATGTTCTATTGAAATTCCAATCATCACTCACATCATCATGCTATCCATAATACAGACACATTTGGAGGATTAAATACACACATATAAGTTTATGGTTTATCATGTACTGATATAAAATCAGTAATATTTCCATTATTGACCACTGTGCATACACTCATTTTCATTTTGACAAACATAAATGTGAAGCCGCTTGCGCCCCTCGTCACGTAATGACAATTAAAGGGGACAGCAGCCACACGACTGTCCTCACTGTGCTCACCTAGGACAGGTCAGCTAGCCAGTGTCAGGAAAGGGGGTTAAAACTTGTACCAAGGTCTTCAGTTATTTTGTTAGGACCTGTAAATTGGGAGGAAATCCAGTTTCTCCCAAGATGGATGGCTGATCCCCTATGGGCACTTTAGCTTGAATAAAGATCAGTATAATGAAACATCCAGATGCAACCAGATTGTCAAAATACCACCAAAATGTACTGCAAGATCTTGCCGTGGATGTTAACAATTCTTTTGTGCCATGATTTGGCCAGGTAGAAAATCAGCCAGGAACTAGGTGAATCTGTCACCCAGCACCTTGGAGATCACCGAAAGGTCTAAAATACCAATGAACGCCGTACACTGATAGCCTCTGTGTTAACACAAGCTGTGCCTCGGCAGCCACAAGTTAACAGTATCAATGAAAACGCTTGTTCATTTGTGGGCCTTATTTTACTAGCAGGCACCTTACCAGATTCAGTTGCCTTTTATCCTGAATGAAAAGATGCAAATTTTCTTTATCTATCACCAACACCGCATCAGGGTCAGCGGTCTTTGAGCACACCTGCTTTGATTCATCCTTGGATTTACAGATATATGGCAATATGAGAAGAATTCTGACAGTTCCATTTTCACAATTGTAATGGCGCTGACATATGTTTGTGCACTTATCACGACGTTCTTTGAATTGTCCTTTCTTTATCTGATCTTCATTACTTGAACTTAAACTTTCAGCTAGCACTGGTGGCTCATCTCTTGGAAGCAAACGTAAATTTTGCTCATCTTCATGAGTATTCTGTGTGGCAGACCGACGGGAACTTGTGAACAGGTTCTTCCAGTCTGTCGTCTCCAAAGCTGCCACTGCTTTGTTTGCGGATATTGGCTGATGGTGCAATTTGCTCTGTACAAAACCTAGACGTTTTATTTTGTCAGTTTCATGCAGGAAAAACACCAGGTCTGGCTTTGCATTGTCCTCCGGTAGGATGAAGTCTGCGTTGCGATGTTCAAGTTCATCATCCAAGTGTCGGCATGAGTCATAAATGCTAACCTTTCCATTAAATTCTAGGCTCAGCTTTGTCGTTTTGATCCAAGATGGTGGCGTTCCATTGTAATTGCCTTCTCGTTTGAAGAGTGGACTGTCTCCTAAAAATTTGTCTCCAAAACAGCTCGAAATCCACTTGGGAATTAAGTATTCTATCAGTTTTCCTTTGAATGATGGAGTTGTCAAAGGATTGGTCAGTAAGTCTGTTACAGCTGTGTCCATTGTGACATTGTGTTCATCAAAGAATTTTTGAATGGCCTGGATGACTAATGTTTCCTGAACGCCAGTTACTTTTGGCTCACTTTCATTTTTGAAATATAAATGACAGATGCCATTGTCAACCAGTCCCTCCTCTTCTGCACCATGAGGAAATATCAGCTGCCCTCCTAGAAGTTCACAAGCAACAACCTGCAAATACCAGATGAAAATATTACTCATGGCTATGAATTAATTATATTCTGGATTTTCTCGTACAATACAAATATCTATAAAAGCAGAAAGTAGTATATTAAAAACAATGAACAAGTCTGTGAGCACTCTCTTTTGCATGTGCAGATAATGCGTCTTCAGTAAAAAAAATTGTATGTTTCCACAAAAATGAAAAGGATGATGAATGAAACAAGGCATAATTATGTCCTAGAACTTAACAAAAACATACACAGAAAACCAAGATGACCCAAACAGCAAAGGCTAGACAGTCCAAGGCCAAGTTACAAAGTAGAGACAAAAGCTAATTGGTACCTTTCCTTTGGCCATGAAAGACTTGATCTCAATGCTGTTTAATCAGTAATGTGCACTTTCGCAGCTACCACACTTATTAAGAAATCCCAACAGAAAATAACTGTTATAAGATTAAGTGAATAAAACTGACACACCATTCTCTGCAACAGCTGCCATATATCTACATGGACTGGTGGCTCTTCATCTGATATGAGCTTGACCAACAGTGGGCGCTCTGAGGGACGTCCTGCTTTGGGCAAGAGCTTATTCAGTGCCCAACCAAGACCACCTTCCTCTGAGCTAGTCAGGAAAGCACAAGCTCGATCCTTGGCATTGGAGACCAATTCTTCAGCTGATGTTTCTGTTCCCATCAAGGCTTCATATATGAAATAGGCCAGAAACCTTGGTCGCCCTGGAAGGAGAAAAAAACACAGGACTGTGGCAATCATGTATTCAGCTGACTAGGCAAACTAGGACTAAAGTGGTCCTCTTACCTTGTGAATTAGGTCAAGATGCCACACAAATGTGTCCTGCGACCTTGAAAATCAGATCAATGTCATCAAAATATAATCATGTCAAGAAAAGGTGTCCCGGTACAATAAGGTTAATTTCACTTTCATCTGGCCTTTAAATCATGATAATATTTTTGCTCACAAAGAATGTACTACAGATAGATAGTATGACAAGCCAAAAACAGTCTGCCTGTTCAGACTTTGTTGGGGGGGGGGGATGGATCTGTGGTACAGGCAACCTCCAGAGGACATGCACCATTGATCAGTACACGAGAGGAACGAGAGGATCCCAGTCTATCCTTTCCTGGATAAAAAGAACAGCCCCATAGATATTGCATTAGTATTCCATGGGTAAGTATAGTTGACCAATAACTGTGTGGAATCTCCCCATACTATTTGCTTGCCATGTGTGATCATGTTTTGCCATTAGTAACTAATAGGTTGAATTACAAGATAAGCCTGCTTGACCTTCTGAGTGCTCACAAAATTTTGAAGGCAATGCCCATTATGTAGAACTTAAGGACAGGCAAGACATCAAAAATAAATCCCACTTTAATCAATCCTAGCTCAAAATTTATTTGCGTTAGGATAAGAAATCATACATGTGTGTAATCATCATACTCCAGAGAATTAATATGTCTGTAGTTGGGTGTCTGTGATGTATTGTTGAATAAACAATTGATAGTTGACCGCAAAGCATCCACCCCAAATGTCGGTATAAGTCACTAGTTATTTGTGATAAAATCATAATTACACTTGCATCTTAGTCATGACATATTGGCAACAAAAAACAATCCTGCGATTTTTTGTTTGGTTTAGTTTTTCTCTGATTCATTCTCAAAGTTTGACATTTCGATTTTCCCTTTGATTTCCATGATGTTCCTTTTCTTTATTTCACAGAAAAAGAACGAAGCAAAATTTTGAAAATTGCTGAATCGTTTTTGTAGCTCAGACAATCAAAAGCTGTTAACTGAATTGAATTTCTTTCACCCAGCCATTTTCTTGGAATAACCATCCTAGGTGGGGTTCTCGTCCTATTATCTTTTCAGAGAAAACCTGCTTTCAGGCCTTTGATGTTGATCATTTGCCTCTGAAACAATACTGTTTGCTCAAGTTGAGCTGATATTTGTACAAAAGGATCTGTCAAACCGCCAAAGCGACAATCTGGTTTCAAGGTGTGACATAAAGGAGGTGGCCCTTCAGGTCCCGTGACCTCAAACCTGGCTATGATGGTTGTCTTGCCTTGCTTCGGTGGGGCGGCCTAACGAGTGCTCACGGTCAGTGTATGGGTTTGGTCTTCCGCCCCCTACCTCTTCATCCCACTTTTAGGGAGAGTGTTTTATTGTATTTACTACTATCTGTATACTTTATGTTGTTAGCTTGTTAAGACTTGTTTGTACACTCAGTTAGCTTGTTCTTATTTTGTGGTTATTTTCTCAATGAGTTTCATTTCTCTTTCCAACCTGAGTTTTATATCGCTATTTTGTGTGTTTTCTTTTGTGTTCACGTTCATGCTTATTTTGATGTAGTGATTTGTACTTTTATTTGCTCATCTTTGGGTTTTGATGAAATATTATGTGCATGGGTACTGTTGGTTAAAGTGCAATTTTTTTCCACGCTTGTCTTTGGTGTGCAGGACCGCTTGGGTAATCCATCGTGGCACAGCCTTTGAAGAGACATTGTCTGACAACTCCCGCTGCTCCTGAACATTTCAAGTCTTCCTTCATTTGAACTCAAAACAAGCAAGATAACTATAAAGTAAACCTCGAAAGCTGTGATATGTTTGTCTCATTTCCCTGTCCACAAACATACTTTCAGTATGCCACCTGATTTCACTGTGCCACTGCGATACCACTCTCGTTTTGCCATGGGCCGTTGCTAGCCACGTGACAGACTGTTAAGTTTGATTGACGGGTGGCATTTTGTTCTGCTTAGCGGCTGAAAACCAAAAAATGATACATGCATGTTCAGATGTCCACATGCTTGTGTGATTTTTTCCCCCATTTTTCTTGTATTTCTACTTTAGTTTAAAGCTTGAAATTTTGCCAACTTACAGAAAGGACATTTATCTAGTAAAAACTGTTAAAATCTCAAAAAATTGCCCACGCAAATGTTTTTGGTGTCTTACCTTTCATTCAGGGTTTACAATTAAAGCCCTCATCACTTTGGGGGCTACAGGGATGCACATGCACGTAAAACTTGCCTGCAAATATTCTGCAAATCTCTGATTTAAAGCTTCCTGCTTCGATAAACTGGGCCATGTAGTGAGTCATCTGGTTCTCTGTGGCAAAACTCCCGCCTCGTTCTTTGGCCTGGAACCTCTCGAAGGCAGCAAAGATTAAGTCATCTTGGTTCTGGACTTTGCCAATACAAGACTTGACCAGCTCCATACCATTTGACAACCTAAAAGCAGTTCCAGCCATGAAGGTGCACGTGTTCTCAAATTTGTTTAATTCTTTAAACAATTTACTGAAAAGGGAGCGTTGGCCATCTGTTGTGACACTGGAAAACATGTCCACACATTCATTCATGAGAACATGGGCTTCATCCACAAGGATGTAAAGATTACTCTTACCAACATATTTCATATCCTTGATTCGGCTGTGGAACCTGTTCAGGTTTTTTTGAAGTTCGTTATACACTTTGGACTTATCCCCACTGAGCAAAGTTCTAAAAACTTTCACAAGCAAGTTTTCCCCCAGTGATTCGATGTGAAGTGCTTTTTTGGCATGCAACTGCAAGAGTAACCACTCCTTGGGTTCTACATCCCTGTTCCTTTGAAGCACCTTTTCCAGCAAAAAAAGTCGTCCCAAAATAAGACAATTTATGTAATGAGTTCCTATGTCGTCCACACGGTTTTCTTTTCCACGCTGTATGGCATCTGCCAGTTCTAAATTCAGGGTGTTCTGTAGTTCTGCAAGGTCTGGAGACCCACCTTTTTCTGTTGCATAAGTTTCAAAGTAAAAGCCAAATTTTAAGCACAGCAAATGGTACATGGCCCTTGTCTTGCCACAGCCAGACACTCCAAACAGTACCCCCAACCTATGATCCCTGCTCTGTTCATAGATACGTTTTCCAATGTCCAACATAGTCTTCACTGGTGGAGTCACACTCCCTGATGAAGTTTTCTTTAATGGTAAACCATACATGAGCAGATCCGGGATTGTTATAAGGGTCCCATTCTTTTCCACCTGTGCAACAGGTACGCATGCTTTGGTAATGCGACCATGGAAGGGGTGATTTGCATGCGGAATAAATATATCTCGATTATCAATGTGCTTATTATGAAAATCTGTAAACAGGTTTTCGTTGCTTTCAATTAACATCTTTGCAGTTTCCATGGGATCCATGGCATTCATTTGATTCCATTCAGTTAAAATACCATACAAACCATACAATTCAAATTCAGGCACTTCTTGAGTGAAGTCACTAAAACCTTTTTTGATCTCTCTGATGCTCTTCAGCTCTCTCAAGTCCACTCCTTCTTTGATTTTTTTTAGAAGATGGCTGACAATTTCACATCTTATTCCTTTCTCCTCAAGATAATCTTTAATGCTGTCCTCTGAAAAAGACAAAAGTTTATAAATTAGAAATCTGGAAATAGATTTTGACCAAAAAATACAACTGTCAAACTAACTGTAAGGCCCCCTCTGCCAGTCTCATCTGGTGTTAAGTACCCTTGACGTTAATCATCAGCAAGCTTACCAAGCTCATGAAACTCATCCAAGATACTCCTAAGATGCTTCAGGTGTTAAGTTTTGATGGATATATCTTCACTTTTTGTGCAGATACAGTGTTCACAAGGACTTTCTGTTGATAATTGTGACCTCAAAAAAAAAGAGGTCAAGGTCATCAGGAAGCAAACTTGTCTAAGGTTCTCATAAGATGCTTCAGCTGTGAAGGTTTGTTCAGTTTCTCTTTGTATTAAGTATGTCCAGATGGGAAAGACCAATATTCTCATGTATATATGAAAAAAAGGATCAAAATTTTCTTCCACACTAAGAAAGGAATGGGAGGGAGGTGGAAAGAGGATGTCTGCTAGACATACAAAATTAGCACCCCTTTGAACTAACCTGTGTTCTCTTTCTTTGAAGCATGTGTACCATCAACTTTACAGGCTCCATCGTTAGCTTGACTTGTCTCAGTTTCTGCTGAAGATGCATCAGGAACTGACAAGGAATCTACGGGAGCATCATTAAGGTTTACCACTTCAGCCATTTTCAGTGTGACACTGCCCAGGGTAGACTGCAAGACTTGACAAGAACTCTCACTCATGTCCAGTGTTGTCTCCACATGCGAGACAGTACTTGCATTGCTGACAGAAGACTGCAAAGCTAAAAAAAAAAAAAAAAAAAAAAAACAAATTGTACGTATATACATACCTACATACATACATACATACATACATACATACTTACATACACATGTATGCAATCTAAAGTCAGTTAGTGTTAGTGAATGTGGGGAACGCTATGCACACACAATCTTGTTTTATCCTTCAACTGTGATTCAAATAGCAATATACTGATCTCTTTTACATGTTATCCTTATTAAAGGTACATGTTACAAATGACAATATGGGCAGAGCACTTCAAAATATTAATGGTAGCATTTTCCTGCCATACTAAAGTATCAATCGGGGTCTCTTTCTCCAAATAATCCCTCATAGATATGGGGCAATTTTTTAAGTCTCTTCCATTCTTCCTCAGCCTGATGGTACAGCCACCTCTTGATCTCTGGTCCACCCAGTTTGTATTCTGTTGCGTGCATCTCCACGAGCTTGTTGATGACCTGCTGCTTTTTACTCAGTCGGTCTTCTTTGAATGGATGCAAGGAAGCTCCATCAATCGGAGCATAGTGGTTCACTTAGAAGCTCTGTTTTGTTGCTTTGTGTGAATCAAGTGTGTCTTCTGCAGAGGTTCTAAGTCATTTTCTCCCAATTCAGATGTTCCTGATTTATCAGGAGGAATCCAGAAGATTGTACAGATGATGGATAGGAGGGCTGGGGGGCCCTCTTGACACGAGACATTCTGGTAAATATGCAGTTAAAATGGTGCACTGTGCAGTGTGGTGGTTTAAAATACTGTTAACAACAGTCAGCAGTAAATACACAAAAACACTTGCACAACACAAACAATTTATGCAAAATGTCAACCTTTTTTTCTATGAAAACAAGGGCCAACGGGCCTATAGGGTAATCTGTGGCAAATCTTTAATTTATATGGTATCTGTGTTTTACAACGTGCAAAATCAATGTCATCTCTCCAGCTGCACAGCATGATTCATAGTGTTTGGCATATTAAATATCAAGGCTTTCCATTAAATTGATTTAATATCCTACATCCCAAAGGGAGCCCCATGGCACGCAGAAATATTGATCGGATCTGGCTTTGCATCGTGTATGCTGGGGCCTCATTTGGGTTGCGGGTGAAATTGCAATCGTTTGAACACTCTATCCGTTACTAGAATACAACAGATTCTGTCATTCTATGCGGACAGTGCTCTGATGTGCCTTCTATATTAAACTTTGGTCTTTCTTTCTTGTCTATGCAATCCAAAGAGTTCGACACAACAATCACCAGATTCGTCCTCGTGCAAACAGATGACCGTGCATCTCCATTTGTATACCCGGATGTGCCAACTCCCAGTTTTGGGTTTAATAATCATTCAGCCTTCAGGGAAGCGTAAGCCCGTCTTCCCGTTCTGTATTGCAGTAACATGTGACAAAGTTTTCGAACAAAGTCTGCCTTGAAACTGTAAACTTGGGTAAGGCAAAGTTATATATATATATATATATTTCGTATACCAGCAAATATTGGTACACAAAGGCCTTGCGGTAATGCTAAAAGGCGATTATTTCCCGAAGTGGCGATGTACACACGACTGAACTGCACACGCAACAGCCGACAGGTGATCGCTTGGTCTAGGGGAAAGTTCCCTCCTCTCCGGTGGCACAGCCTTACTCGCACCAAGGTTGGACAATTATGCACTTCTCTTAGAAGTCGTGTGTGAACACAAATACGAAATAGTCTATCATAAAAAGATGTACCCAAAAATGGTGTTACAACTCTTAAATGACGATTTACTTCAACAGGGTAACCCTCCGCGCATCACACCGATCTGGCAGTGGCATGCTCTCACTCCTCCCCGGTTAGCTGGCACGAAGGAAACGCTCAAGTAAACCATTCACTACTTAAATCACAAAATACACAACTTTTTTTATTTCTTTTCATTTGCGGTACAAAACTATCTATCCTCTGGACCAAATGTGACGTTTGAGGCTGGATATTTTTGGCCGGACCCGTTGCATCGCAAAATGTATTTCAGGGGGAGGAAGTGATATAACACTGCAATAAAGTATTATATAACATGGACACCGCAGCCCCTACCGCCCAAGCATTTATTATCTGTTTGGGATCTGGTTCAATCTTCGCTTGGAAAATGGAACTGGGAGGCAAAATTAGCCTTAAAATTTACCGGAAAAATGAACAGGCACAGGAAAAAATGGGCAGGGAGTGGAACAAAAGGGTAGGGCACTGAATAAAAGGGCAGGGCGCAGCGCCCTTCTATTTTAGCCGAGCGACAACACTGCGCGGTGAGACCCCCGGCGGGCCCCGCATCACTCGTGAACACTGTGTTCACATTGGAGTTTCACTCATGACGACAACTGCTTCCCCCTGCTATATGCTAGAAGCTTCACTTGTGATACAATCTGAATCTCGAGTGTTTCACTTCTGACAGCTTGATTCGGAACCATGAGTCTGCTGCCCCATTCGAGTCTCACCTCCCATGTATAGTTTTGTTACAAGTTTTCAGATGATTTAAATTTCCTGTCTGTTGTAATAATGTCTGTTCCCACTCTTCAGATCCTGAACATGAAGAATTTCAAATTGAACATCAAGTCCGATCCAGCATACATATGAATCTGAAAAATGTTTGGGCGCTGCTATGGGAACATGTAAACAAAATGGCTGCCAGAACTGATTAGAACAACTGTGGCTTCGCCACAGATAAAATGATAATTTAGGATTTCTTTTCCAGGATTCACGAGATCAGGAGACTTTCAAGCAATGAGTTAAATTTGCGAGATCTCCAAAAAATTCGGGAGTGTTGGAACCTCTGCTTTTAAATTCATTGTATACATCACCCATTGTAAATTCTCAAAATTTCTGAACAGTTTTAACTTGGGGCGATGTATATGAGGTTCTTTAAATTATATTTCATGCCAAAATACTTGTAAGAGATGAACAAATTTAATATGGGATAATGTAGTAACAGATGAAATGATCATGGTGAATAAAGTATCATGTGCAATGCAACATACTGTTTGAATGTCAGTTTCACTTTGTGAATGCTTGCCTGCTAAACATCCGTTCTTGGCGGTCTACTACCCCCCAGCGAACGTCTGCCTTTCTTTGGCAGCGTCACTGTCTGGAAGCAGGCAGCGCCGTCCTGGCATCGCAGCCAGCGAGTGGCCAGGTGTGGGGATGAGCGCAGTGGATTGTGGGATAGGGACTCTGTGAGCGCCAATTTGTTTCTAGGCTATTACAGGGCCCAGTGGGTATTGACCACACGCCGCTCAATAACTTTTTTGAGTTCACCTGCTGGGAAGGTGCGAACAACATAATGGAGGTAACGGGATTAACACCTCTGCTGTGCGATATCCAGCAGGGGTCACATTAAGGATTTTTCAGTGTGGGTCCGTTGGACCCATCTTTCTCCATTTTCAGGAAAAATAGTGGGTCCATGAACTGAATCTATGGGTCCAGTCTGAAATTGTGCAAACTGGACTTCATTTGATGTAATTTGATTAATTTATTTTATTTGGTATAATTAACATATATCACAATGATAAATATATAAAACATGCATGTAACTTAAGCCTAGAAACGGACATAACATAGGGTCTGTATGCTCATGTAGGTAACTCATTATTATAAAATTTAAGATTGAATAAAAAGTTACCAATATGCCAACTTGATGTAAAAGGGTCTAAAAGTTGTTGATGGTACCAAGGATGGATTCAATCTACCCAGGAACCTGCTATTACGACTAAGTCTGTATAGCACATCCCTGGTCTACCAAAAAATTGGTTGTGAACGGGGCTTAACCCCTAGCACGCTGCTACTGTGCCAGTATCTGGTGTTGTACACCGTGTGCCACCGGACAGTTTTTTAAGTTAAACTCGCTTGCACAACAAGCGGCATGTGTGATTGAACATGCCTGGGCTCTGTTATTTTTGCGATTGATTCCACGTGACGAAATTGTCAGAAATTATATGATTTATATTTCTTTGCACTTTCTATTTCAATGTACCTGAAAAATTTGATACCGTAGGCGGTGTTAAGAGTCTGATCTTAATTACGGTCACTTAATTCACCAAGCAACACGGCAGGCCCACAAGCCGTGCAACACACAAGCGAGTGTACACAGCCTGTCACAGGCATGAACCCAGGCATGGTTTTCCGCTACACATTTTTCCGGCCTTCGATCATAAATATTTTTAAATCCTACAGATTTGTTCCATTCAAACATTTCAATGAAATCAAAACAACCAAATTTTGTTTCAAAAACACCAATAACCACGTGAACCAACGGAGACAGTGATGAACAACATCGTGTTACGCTGTTAGGCCGGCTAATGCAAAATTTCTCTTCGTTCACGTGTAACCCTGCGATGACTAATCTGCGTATTTTCCTTGCCGTCCGTAATGAATTTTCACTCGTGCCTTTATCTAGATCTAGTTCGATGGAACTCTTCTTGGTGAAAATGTGATTTGAAAATTTAACATCTTAGTCCAATAATCTTTGCGTGATACAACTTGTACCTTCCCAACATTGCGGACATGAGACAAGCACATGGGGAACAACGAATTTGATTGGACAGTGAGCGGCACGCGATCAAATCCACCCAATGAGGAGCCTGGAAGTGCTCTCAGCATTTATAATGAGGTGAAGTGACGTCCATCCATTCCCATTCTGGCAAATTTTTGGAGGGATACCCCACGAATATTTTTTCTTAGCAAATAAGAGAGCTTGTTACATAGAAAGACGCACATCAGAGGATTCCATCAGTATAATAAATAATCACGAGATTGATAATGGTCGATACAAAACACCGTGACCGCTTGGGGTAATTTTTGCAGTTGTATCTTTCAAAAATGCATCGTGTTTTTGTGCGTGCGTCCACAGAGACGCAAAATGACAATGTTTTATTAATTTCCAGGCGTCATTTCTTTATTTTTTGCGTCTATGACGCATGACGCAAGCTTAATGTGACCCCTGAAGCCAGCTACTGTTCTGCCATGTACGGCAACTGTGTTACGCACTCAGCCCAGTTGTAATTACTAAATTAGCTGCCTACGAACAGCGTCAGTGTCACGGGAAAAAAGAAAAAAATGGATGAGAAAAAATTCCGGGAAGTTCTTGAGGATTGTTGGCAAGAGATGGGAGTAATTTATCAGGCGACCAAACACCAGGGGCAAGCATTATTTAAATTTTAATGTTATTGTTGAGAAGAAAGACACTTTTGTAATTTTACGAACAGGCAGTGGAAAAAGCCGAATATTCCAACTAATACCTGACCTGGTGAAACAGAAAACGCCTATTCCAGCCAAACCTGTAGTAATCTTAGTTTGCCCGCTCGGAAGTCTAATGAAATCTCATTAGCAAGAACTGAGCAAGTTAGGGGTGTCGTCTTGTATTCTGGGTGAAGGTGACGCCGGGAACATTTCCCATCGCAATACACAGCACCCTGTTCCATTCTAACATCTTTTACTCCAGTAAGTCACAGATACACAAGCAGGTAAACCACGTTTGAGAAGGTGTCAATTGGATTACTCCCTTGGGTCCTCGACCTCGTGGAGTTATTTTGACTGCTGTGTGGGAAGTGACGTGTTGCTCGCATCTGATTGGACGACGCACAGCTCATTAATAATGCAGTAGGCAACTTTCACGATAAGCGAAGTACAATTCATTGGCCCAGCGGCGCCTGACAACGTTATCGCCAGATCTGCTAATTGCCTCTTGAAATGGTATTGCGACATGGCCGGGCAGACTTTCGCTGGGGGCCAACATAGTGTATCGCCCCAAGAAAGTCTGCTTAGGAGGCAATGTGAATGCAGATTCACAAAAATCAAAATTACAATACCTCTAACTGCATACCAGTGAACATTTGCAAATGAATACTGGAAAAGAAACAAGCCTAATAAAATAGACTTGGTATTTTACATGTGTTTCTTTTTATTATTCCTTTTTAATTTATGAACAATGTCTGTTCAGAATTAATCTACAGATAAACACTATAGTCTGTTGTGGAGTTCTTTCCATTAGACTTGGTGTGCAAATAAATTCAAGAAGACCTATACAAATGTTTACTGTATGCTATAACGCATTTACACAAGAAGGGCTGTGTGAACAGCCCATGCTCAGCTGATCTTGACATTCATCACAGGTGCAGCTCTATGAACTGGGGAAAGGAGCAAGATCATGCACCATGTTCTGAGTAAGTCTGACCTTTATGCAAGAACACTTACATGTGCAACATCAAGGTTCAAGTAGCTCTCAAGTTATAATGAAGAGCAAAATTCATGTATGTTGCACTGTGACCCCAGAAATGAGGTCAAGGTCATTCATATACTGTCTAAACGTGACCCTCATACAAAAACATTAACATGTGCAGCATTACGGTACTATCTCAAAACAGATCTCAAGTTATCAAGTGAACAGTAAATTTCGAGTCAGTAATCCTGTGAATTAGCATTAGAATGCCCATTGACTTACATAGTAATCAATAGGAAAGCTGCACTGACCGATAAGTACCTGAATTGAAAATCCTTAAAAATCAGGAATCCAAAGCAGTGCCACCTAGTAAACAACTTTTTTTTGACTTTTCCACAAGAACATCTCCATCACATTTCAGCTTAATCTGAGTGACGGTTCTGAGAACAAGTGAAAAAAAGCAAAACCATACAAAAAATTCTTTTAAAAATTAGAAAAAAAATTGCAGCGCCACCTGGTGAACAAATTGGGAACTAGGTGTCCCTGGGAGTGTCTATGTACGATATCCAAGCAATTGGGTGAGCGGTTTCCAGGTTTCATACTGCTTGGCAGCTTTCAAATTCAAGGACTTTTCCAGGACTTTCTGGGACCTTTTTACCAAAATTCAACGACTTTCTGACTTGATAAATTTTCTTTTTTTGTATCTTGCTGTCCACTTTTTGGAGTTTCTATAGTGAGAGGCGAGGAAATGATGGAGCCAACCTATCTTTTGGAAGAAGATGCATTAATGGATATATAAAATTGAAGGACTTTTCAAGGACTTTATTGCCAAAACATTGATATTCAAGGTTTTCAATGCCTTAAAAATCAGGTAGTAAATTTAAGTACTTTCAAGGATTTCAAGGACCTGTATGGACCCTGTATAAAAGTACAGTTAGAGAGAGAACAAGAGGCCCATGGGCCTAGTGTTTTGCTTACTTGCAATTACATCAATAATACAAAGACTGGAAACAAAACGAGCAGGTTGGGTAAACTAATGTGTTTATTGTTTTGCCATTGATGTCCAAGCTACACCATGTCATAACAAAATCACCTCTTTCAAATTTAGAGGTCTGGTGATCTACGCAAAATAGGTGAAAGTCACTGTATTACAAAACATATTAGCATTGGACATGATCTATATACTCTATAAATTTAGAATGACTAACTCAATATTTTTTGGAGATATGGAATTTATACTTACAAGACATTAGAACTAATAATTTCCATCAAATCATTGGTGGCATCACTAATGGCACATACATTCGAGATTTTAGCCTCCTCCACAATCCCATAAAATTTCATGAACATCTATCACACATAAAGGATACTAGAGCAGTCACAAAATTTTCACATATTGACACATATATTGCAGAAAACTGTTGGTGGCACCACCAATATCGAAATTGATCTATTTTCATGCGCTTGATCAGTTTTGAAAGTTGTATGGGGCTATCTTGAACACTGCGGACTGTATCACACTCACAAGCAAAAAGCTTACGGGCAGATAGACATGAGTAATCACATAAGCTCTTCAAACTGTGGTCATCAAAGCTAAAAAAAAAAACTAACAGCACCACCTGCTGAACAAATTGTGATCTACGGGTACCCGAAGTATTTGTCTGCAAAATTTTAAAGCCAATAATAATAATAATAGTAATTAGAGCAAGACCAATTAAAGCAACTTGATAGAGATCCACTCAAGGTACAGACCAAGCATGTTTGAATTGGATCTGGTCAATAATTTTGAAGAAAATTAAATCCAAAATTGCTGATCCATGCCCCCCCCCCACCTCATTTATAACCCTGCTAATCACAGGTCTCATTTTGAAATGACTGCAGTCAATTAAAATAAGCTATCACCGTGACCCAGATACTTGAACTACTGATCTACTTTTATGCATGACACACTCTTGTGTTCAGATACACACATGTAAAGTTTCACAATTCTAAGTCAAAGGACAACAGAATTACAGCCCAGGCATGAAGTGCAATGTAGTTTTACATGAATGTATCACCATGACCAAGATACTTGACCCAGTGACCTACTTTTGTTTCATGACACACCTTTAGGTCAAGATAGGTATGTGTGTGAAGTTTCATTACACTAAGTTAGATAGTAAAGGAATAACAGCCCAGACACGATTTCGCAAGGATATGTCACTATGACGCAGATGCTTGACCTAGTGACTTATTTTGGGTACATGGCACACCCCTATGTCCAGATGCACTTGTGTGTAAAGTTAAATTAATCCAAGTTGAAGCGCAAGCGCATTATAGCCTGGACTTGAATAGCACAGGACCAGATACTTGACCTACTCTTTTTCATGGCACATCTTTTGGTCATGATATATGTGTTTGTGAAGTTTCATGAAACTTGGTTATCATAGTGAAGAAATTATGGCCTGGACACTGTTTTACAAGGACATGTAACTGTGACCCGGATATTTGACCTAGCAATCTACTTTTGATACATGACACACCCTTATGTCCAGATGCACCTATGTGTAAAGTTTCATTAATTTAAGTTGACAGACAAACGAAATATAACCAACACAAAATGCAGGAGGACGGACGCATGGAAAAAGCATTTCTATATGGCTCTCCTCTGGTATGAGGGAGGCAGAACTACAGAAAAAATCCATGCATCCCCACAGGAACTATACAAGTATGTTGTTTAACCAATCCTTACAAAATTTCAAATATTCTTTAACAAGAAGGCTGTGTGAACAGCCCGTGCCTATGCTGATCTTGACATTCATCACACTTGCAGCTCTATGAACTTGGGAAAGGATCAAGGACCCCATCTTCTGAGTAAGTCTGACCTTTATAGAAGAACACTTACATGTGCAACATCAAAGTTCAAGTAGTTCTCAAGTTATAATGAAAAGTAAAATTCATGTATGTTGCACTGTGACCCAACAAACGAGGTCAAGGTCATCCATGTACTGTCTCAGCATGACCTTCATACAGAATAATTAACATGTGTAGCTAACTCAAAACTGATCTCAAGTTATCAAGTAAACAGTAAATTTCGTGTCAGTTGTCCTGTGAATTAGCATTAGATTGCCCATTGACTTACATAGTAATCAATAGGAAAGCTGCATTGAACGATAAGTACCCGAATTGAAAATCCTTAAAAATCAGGAATCCAAAGCAGTGCCACCTAGTAAACAACTGTTTAAATCTGGTCAATATTATTAAAGTTATGACCATTACAAGAAATTCCCATGTTAAACTTTTCTATTAAAACTTTTGTAGAGATTTTTGAAAAAAAAATCATAAAAAAATCCAACATTCATTGGAACATGACCATTGGAACAAACCTGGTAGACACCCACCCAAGGTACATTGCCACCAAGTTTGAAGTAAATCTGGATGACGGTTTTGGAGAAGAAGTCGAAAATGTAAATTAGCATTGGAATGCCCATTGACTTGCATGGTAATCAATAGGAAAGGTGCATTTACCCCTAGGGAGCCGAATTGAAAAAAATAATTAAAAATCAGGAATCCGCAGCATTCCTACATAGTGAACAATTTTGTTTGGCCCTTCCATAAGGAACATATCCACCACGTGTAGGCTTAATCTGAGTGAGGGTTCTGGAGAAGAAGTCGAAAATAGCTATAGCACACAAAAATTCATAAAAAATTAGGAAAATGCAGCGCCACCTGGTGAACAAATTATCAACGAGGAGTCCCTAGGTGTCTTCCTGTGTGATATCAAAGCAATTGGGTAAGCAGTTTCGGAGAAGAAGATTTTTTAAGATTTGTCAGAAAAAAAAAAAAATTCATTAAAAATCCAAAAATCACTGGAGCATTGACATTTGAACAAAATGGGTAGAAACCCACCCCAGGTACATTGACACCAAGTTTGAAGTTAATCTGGATGACGGTTTTGGAGAAGAAGTCGAAAATGTGAATTAGCATGAGAATGTCCATTGACTTCCATAGCAATCAATAGGAAAGCTGCATTGACCGACAAGGACCAGAATTGAAAAAAAAAATCGTTAAAAATCACGAATCGGCAGCACTCCCACATAGTGACCAACTTTGTTTGACCCTTCTACAAGGAACATATCCACCATGTTTCAGCTTAATCTAAGGGACAGATCTGGAGAAGAAGTCGAAAATAGCAATAGCACACAAAAATTCATAAAAAATTAGGAAAAAAACTGCAGCGCCACCTGGTGAACAAATTAACAACGAGGAGTCCCTAAGTGTCTTCCTGTGTGATATCAAAGCAATTGGGTAAGCAGTTTCGGAGAAGAAGATTTTTTAAGATTTGTCCGGAAAAAAAAACAAAAAATTCATTAAAAATCGAAAAATCACTGGAGCATTGACATTTGAACAAAATTGGTGGAAACCCACCCAAGGTACATTGCCACCAAGTTTGAAGTTAATCTGGATGACGATTTTGGAGAAGAAGTCGAAAATGTGAATTAACATTAGAATGCCCATTGACTTCCATAGTAATCAATAGGAAAGCTGCATTGACCGACAAGTACCAGAATTGAAAAAAATCGTTAAAAATCAGGAATCCGCAGCATTCCCACATAGTGAACAACTTTGTTTGACCCTTCTATAAGGAACATATCCACCATGTTTCAGCTTAATCTAAGGGACAGTTCTGGAGAAGAAGTCGAAAATAGCTATAACACACAAAAATTCATAAAAAAATTAGGAAAAACTGTAGCGCCACCTGGTGAACAATTTAAGAACTAGGAGTCTCAGGGAGTGTTCTTGTGTGATATCAAAGCAATTGGGTGAGCGGTTTTGGAGAAGAAGATTTTTTCAGACTTACCCAAAAAAGAACAAACAAATTCATTAAAAATCCAAAAATCACTGGACCGTGACCACTTGAACAAACTTGGTAGAGACTCACCCAAGGCACATCTCCACCACGTTTGAAGTGGATCTGGCTGACAGTTTTTGGGAAGAAGTTGAAAATGTGAATTGTGGACGACGGACAACAGACCCTCACAAAACCTCAGCTGACTGACAAGTCAGCTGAGGTAAAAATCAGCAAATGATAGAACATACGAGTGGTGTGCACTTTTGATGCGGATTAAATCAATCTGCAACCCAGCCAGTTTTGAAGAGAATCCACCTTGCAGTTTGGGAAAAGTTCAACAGTACAAACTGCACATGCAGACAGACAGACAAACAGAGATGCTGAACAAATAATATTGAGGTCTTGGAGTCCCTAGAAGTATCCATATGCACTTCTAAAGCCCCAAAATGAACCAACAATTAAAAAGAAATTTCAAATTACCAGATTGCGAACTGTTGAACACACCTCTTTGACAGACCCACAAGGTATATACCCAAACGTTTGACGAGAATATGACAGACAGTTTTTGAGAACTCAAAATGTGATTTGTTGACGGACTAACATATGAAACTCCAGCTTACAGCATAATTGAACAAACAATTCATCTCTGGTAAAAATTGGGTGATCCATCCCAAAATCTTGGTAGAGCAACCCAAGTTACCTGCTCACTAAGTTTGAAGAGGACCAGGCCAAACAGTTTGAACCGAGAACTTGAAATAGTGAATTGAGGAAGAACAGACCTTGTGATGACAGTCCACAGGTTGAGCACGTCCGGCGGACAGTGGCCACCCTGCACCAAAGACCACAGTATGTTATTCCAATACATATGCTGATTTCACATACCATTATCTGGCAAAATTAAATGTTTGAAACAGATGATAGTCTCCACCTTACCTTGAGCATCTTCTTCAGCCTTATCATGATTATCCTCAATGCTCTTCTCTTCACTTTTGGCTTCTTCCTTGGTTGCTTCTTTCCCCTCTGTTGCTTCTTTCCCTTCTGTTGTGTCACTTTCTTCTTCATTTTCTTTCTCCAAAACTATGCATTCAGCCTTATTATTTTCGGCATCTTCCTCTGCCCCAAGCTCACCTTCTGCCTCATCCCCCGTTTTTACTTCGGAAATACATTCTTCCAGTTCTGGAGTGGAATTTTTAGGACCAAAAACACAACATTGTTAGACTATCAATGAAGCTCATATTATCCCATTGCTATAAATGGTGACTCCCAAGGGTTCTTAATCCTGGATGATTAGTTATGCAAGTTGTTGCAATACATTATTCCAGTTCTGGAACAATATAAGGCAACAACGAATTGGTCGTTCATAGGAGGTATCAACAATATGATATATGTATGTACTGAGCAAAATATCCTGAAAAGGTGTTCTATGTCGGAGTAGTAGGTCAAGCCAGGTACCACTGTGTAATGAATCATTACAATACATTGTATTCACCAACGAACACAACATTGTTAGACTATCAATGAAGCTCACATTTTCCAGTTGCTATAAATGCTGAGACTACAAAGGTTCTCGAGGCCACATAAAAAAAATATCCTGGTTTATCATCAGTGGTTTTCCAAAATAATGATGAAGGAGGCAATTTTTTTTCCTACCAATGATTTACTGTATTAAAGCTCTCCTGAAGTCCTCATTGCCAATACAGATAATATTTCATTCAGAATGTCACAAGAATGCTGAAGCTTTGTCAGCGATTTTTGTCCGAAATGTTTACAAATTTTCTTTTTTTAAAGTTTGGTTCATCACAAAAAAGCAATGCGGGCACTGATGATAAACCGGGATATTTTTAATGTAGCCTACAGCTGGGTTAATTATGCAAATTCTTCCATCTTTGACAAACTGGTAAAACTGATCCAGTTGCATGTAAGAATAAAGGTGGGCCATTTTGCTTAACTAGCCTCTGGAGAACCCTGTGTATCAGCACTCATCTGGACCAATAGATCCCAATATGTTGTTCACAATGCCATGCGTTCAGGTTCCCTTTTCCTGTCCACATCTGTACCACAAGGATCTATATCAGTCCACTGCTCTTCACAATGTATACTTACGATATTTACCTAGCATCCTCTATATTTGACTCAACTTCCTTATGCAGACAATACAACTTTAGCAAGTTCAGTGTCATTTCAAGTTATCTGCTCAGACTAATGTTGGCGGTAATTTATCAGAATCCATAAATACAAAGCTGAAGAAAGCTTATAATTGGCTAGCAGCTTGAAAATAGACAAAACTAAAAACATGATTTTTCATTTTCCTCAGACAAAATTTAATTTAGATTAGATAAAAAGTTGAAAAATATATTTATTTTCAAAGTATCTGTATTTCATTTCCTTGGTTTACATATTCATGATACTTTAAACTGGCAAATAAAATCACTCTGAGTTCCCAGTTCTTATCAATAAGTGACCAAAAGTTTGTAATTACCCAGATTTAAAACACTATGTCAATCTGATCTGTCAAGGTCACACATGGTCAAAATTAACAACACCAAAAGTAACTCCATAGGCATTTTCCTATAAATGTCTAAGAACCATGCATCTAGGATCCACCATTAACAACAGACAAGCCAATATGTCAGTTTCGCCGCTTAAGGTCACTGAAGGTCACAATCAACAACACTTAAAGAAATACCATAAGTTTTCTCCTCTGGTTGCCAACACAACACAGCATGACCCAAATACTTGACCTATTGACCCAGTCTTGTTACATGACACACCCTTGTGTCTTGATACATTTGTATACAGTTTCACGAATCTAAGTCAAGCACTACAAGTTTATAGCCCAGAGATAAATGTATAACGGATCGATGCAAGAAGCATTTACCTTGTGACATTTTCCCACCAGGAGCATAACACAATAATTAATACCAATGGGTGATAATATATTTTCACACAAGCTGGAGAATAGCTAAATTGAAACTGAATTAACTGCTAGCAGTTTCTCTCTCATCAAGCAGGTGCATTAATTTGATATGACAACATGTCTAAAAGCTACTTACCTTTTTCATCTTGTTCTCCAGTCTTGTCCTCCACGTCATCAGTTATCTCCTTGTCAGATAGCTCCTCTGCATCCACGACCATGTCCTCTGATTTGTGTGATAAGAAAAAATGAACAATAACTGTATCTTCATGGTATTTTACTCTCTCCGCTACACAGGCTGAACCTTCAATTTCCTGCTGCAAAATTGTAGTAGGTTCACACTGCAATTTCCTGATCAATTTTGATCAACTACTAATTGCAATTTTTATTAGAGGCATACATCCACTGGAACATAGTAGTAACCTCTGGTGTATTTAACTGCTTAAACACTTCTGTAGCTGATCATTTGTAAATAAACTATAAATGTCACTTTCTTGAGAATGAAATTTATATCGCCATTACATTAGGGTTTTCCCCATATGTCAACTGAAAGGCGTGCTGCCTCTTAACTTTCCGAAACGCCTTTCTAAATTTACCACCTTTCTCCACAAAAGTACATCTAATTCTCAGAATAAAGAATTTTCTCAAAAATTAAAGGGAGCATGATAAGATAATTACTTAAACTAGTAAATTTGTCTTGACTTAGAATAGTATTCTTCATAGTTGTGTATTCTAATGTGAGTCACATATTGCAGTCTAATGTTAGTTTGCAATGTCAGTCATGAACTCGGTACCATTTGGCCTTTTGACCTAAATGATAGATTTAAAGGTGTTGGAAATGTATCAAAGAAATACTCAAAAATAGGTAATTCCTCCCAATTGATTAATACACATACCCGCCCCAATAGAAGCCATGGACACCGTAAACATCACAATAAATCATTTCATGATTATGTTACTGTCGACCTTATTAAGGATACTTATGGCAGAACTGATGGCCTTCATCTTTTACGCTCTCTACTCTATTCTATACCTCTTAATCTTCTCTCTAAATTACAGTCTGATATTTCAGCTTTATTCATTAGAAAAGAGATTATAAAACCTGTATTTCTCAATGTGACTGATATATCAAATCATCGACATTTTAAGCCAGTTTCCACTATTAATAATAGTAAGAAACGAACTTTCATTAAAATGCTATACAAAGACAGAGGAATTGACTTGATTATTGTTTCTAATATTCTTCACAACAAAAAGGTTCAATCACTTATCCCACCCTATTTGGACACAAGTGTTCCCACTATATCTTATAAAAACACCAAAACAATCTCTTCTTCTATTTTTAATCACGTGAAGACAGTGTCAGAATTTGAGGTTGATAGGTTTTGTCATAATGAATATCCCTGTGAATGTGGTCAGTCCCCATTTTTATCAACTCATCATGGTCATGTCATTACAGGCAATCTTTCCATTATTTCCAATGAAGCACTTAGAGATTTAATTTCAAAAGGTCCTAAATTTAGAGAGCAGAACAAAATATCATGGAAAAGGGATAAACAAATAGTAATGGAAGATATAGAGAATTATGCTAAAACATGGGCTAAAAAAGAAAATTGTGATGTTTCAGTTTTATCTGAGTGGATTAACGAGATTGGTAGTATAGTGGATAGAAAAATTGATAAACTGAAGAAAAAAACTAAACAACCACCTGATCCTGTCGTTCATAAACCTGATGTTAAAGCATGTCTACATGATTTACATGAAAAGTATGTTTTTGCTCCAGCTGACAAGGCTGCCAATAATGTTATCATCATTTGTAAACGGTTCTATCTTGATGTAATTGTCAAAGAATTAGGGCTACTACCTATGAAAAGGTTAACTTTTCTGTTGAACATTTAGTGGATGGTCACTTTAAATATTTAATAAAGTACAACTTAACTTTCAGTGATAAATTCCGTAAATTACCAAGGATTTTTGCAATTCCAAAATTACATAAAAACCCATATAAATTCCGTTTTATTGCTGGATCTAAGTTCTGTTGTACTAAAGAATTGTCAGTTCTACTAGCTAAAGGATTAGAAAAGGTACAGGAATTTTGGTTTAATTACTGTAAAAGAATTGAAACAACGTCAGGAGTTAATAGGTTTTGGGTATTTAAGAATTCTGTAAGTTTACTTGATGCTTTACAAACAGATAATGTTTCACCTTATAGACACATATCATCTTGGGATTTTTCTACTCTGTATACTACAATACCTCCTGCAGATTTGAAACGTAGCATTCAATCATTGGTTTTTAAGGTTTTTGAGAAAAATAAATTTCAGAAAATTATGATTGGACATAAACATGCTTTCTTTGGTGATTCTGCTAAGAATGGTCAACATGCATTTGAGTATGATGAGTTTGTAAAACTGTTTGAATATTTGATAGATAATATTTACATTCGTTTTGGTGATAGTGTCTTTAGACAGGTCATAGGAATTCCCATGGGTACAAATTGTGCGCCACTTTTGGCTAATCTTTATTTATTTTATCACGAGTATAATTTCTAATGAAAATGGCAAAAGATAAAAATTACCATGCTCGATCATTTAATTTAACTTTCAGATATATATATGATTTATTAAGTGTCAACAACAAACATTTAAAAGATTACATAACATCAATTTATCCTAGTGACCTGGAACTAAAAGAAACCACTGAATCGAACATAACATGCTCATTTTTAGATCTACTCCTATTCAATGATGGTGGTATATTAAAATCAAAAGTGTATGATAAAAGAGATGATTTCAATTTTGATATAGTAAATTATCCATATATAAGTAGTAATATTCCTATCAATCCTGCTTATGGTGTCTATGTCTCAAGACTAACTGCTTTCGCAAGAAACTGTACTGATTTTAAAGATTTTGCTAATAGACATAAATCACTTTTTGGAAGACTTATTAAACAGGGGTTTTCCAAAATAAGATTAAAAAAGGTTTTTCTTAACTTTAAAGATAAATATCAATATGTTCTACAGAAATATCATGTTGATTTATATGAACATATTAATAAGGTATTTTCTGAGTGTCAGTAAAACACATAGAAATATGTTTATGTATTTTAATGTTGTAGCTGAGATTGTTTTACCATGAGCTTGATCAAACTTTCAATACTGGAACATAAAATTTAGTATAATTACAACAAACATAAAATGAAATAAGGACCATTTAAGTTCTCAGGCACCATGTTGAACAATACAGGCCTTCTATTTTCTCATCCTTTTGAATATTGTGACAAAATGTAAGGAAAACTTACTCAGCTGATGTGAGTAATATTTTTGTAACGAATCTTAGGCCTATTGTGCTGTTTTTTCTAGTGATAATGGAACATGGAAGAACTTAACCATGTTTCATAATAAATATAATATTAGCATCAAGTTTAGTTATCCTGTGTTCACGTGGAAACTTTTTTTGGTGTTTAAATTCAAATTTTGTCATGTTACGCAGTTCTAATGTAAATATAGTAGTCTGACTTAAAATTCTTAATTGTCCTGTCATTGTTTGGATGATGTCTGTGAACTATGGTCAAGTAATTACCTTTTATAACTGTACATTAACATTAAGGGCTAAATTTGTTTTAGGCCTACTTTAAATGAATGTGAGTGTTTTCCAAAGTGGGAGGATTGGGATCCCGTAAAACTGGTTTAACCCACTGCCAATACGTTGGTAACCTGTTCCAAGTCAGGTAGAAGATACTCTCATTCGTTTAAATATCATTACTGTTGGTCATGGATTCTTCTGACGACGAACACTAGCATGTCTTACTATTTCGCAAATGATCCTGGATCTGACAAGGTTAAACTGGTATTCGGTTTGGTCTCATCACTATCATTGAAAACTGTTATCCACTTCTCTTTTCATGGAACCCTTATATATTTGGTAACAATTTGAACAATCAGGCATTTTCTGCACATATTACAGTGCAGTTATAGTTATAGTTTGTTATTGTGAAAGTCATGTCAGGTTGGCTCAAAGTGTTTAATGTTCTCTTTCTCTGTCTCTCTCTCTTGTATAAATAATTAGCATATAAATCAACTGACTGACAAGTTGAACTACGTCTGATTATAAATGAAAAAATTTAAAACTGTTACAGCAAAACAGTTATACTTACAGTTACCTTTAGGAATTTCAAATGATCCCTCTCTCTCTCTCTCTCTCTCTCTCTCTCTCTCTCTCTCTCTCTCTCTCTCTCTCTCTCTCTCTCTCACTCTCTCTCTCTTTCTTCATAAAACCGAATTCTTTCTCTGATAAATGTAGTAGAATTTTACAATAATTAGGACTGTTTTACAATTTGACCTTTTGAACTTTATAGAACCACGAGTTAGATGTACATTTTGCTTGGCTGACTTACAGATGACTTACAATGGCATACTACATTTTTGGAATTCTAAATTATTACCTTAATGATTGACTTATTAGATGATTTGTGGGATTATATGCTTCCTTGAACATTTAAATGTCCTTTCAAAAATACTTCTGGAAACCAACTTGAAATGTGACTGCTATCCTTACAAATTTTGACTATTGTAATGCATTTTTGACGACGTTTTAATGATTTGAGGCCTAATGTCACTTACTTCTGGCTCATGTTTAACATTTGAACCAATGTACTTACTATATTTGGAAATTCAAACACTTTTCCTTTTGAAATACTCTTAGTTTATCTCCTTTAAAACAACATCATGTCTTTAACTACATGCCTAAAACACATCGAATTATATAATCATGTTGTTTAGATTCTTATTGATGATCATTTTAGGCCTAGAGGGCTTTTCTGATGGATTGATGTCGGTGTTGGTGTCGCTTTGTGGACTTGTATGGATGATGATCATTGTTGAGATTGTGGTTGCAAGTAGTACCTTTTTAAATACTGAATTTTATTGACATTTTCAACAAGTTAAGAACCCCCACTTACAAATTCTCTGATGTGCTGCAAATTTTGGTCCCTTTTTATAAATTGTATGGTCCTGTATATGCATGAATGATGCAAATGTTCAAGCCAATTTACTGAAATAGGCCTATAATTTCAAACAAAACTTTTTGCATTCTGTCATGTGAAAACTAGATAAAGTTTTTTCCCCCTATGGACCTTTGCACTTACGTTTTGGTCTCTTTTGGGTAAATACGAACTATAAATTTATATTTTTCAGCTATATATACCAAGGAACATTGCCTTTGGTCGGAATTGACTTGGATTTGTTTTGTTAGGACTACGGTTTGGATATGGTAATGACACTGTCTAATGTAGTGTACTCATCAACTATCATCATACCAATGGGTGATATTATATTTTTAAACAAGCTGGAGAATAGCTAAATTGAAAATGAATTAACTGCTAGCAGTTTCTCTCTCATCAAGCAGGTGCATTAATTTGATATGACAACATGTCTAAAAGCCACTTACCCTTTACATCTTGTTCTCCAGTCTTGTCCTCCACCTCATCAGTTTTTTCCTTGTCAGATAGCTCCTCTGCATCCACGACCATGTCCTCTGATTTGTGTGATAAGAAAAAATGAACAACAAGTATATCTTCATATTTTACTCTCTCCGCTACACAGGTTGAAGCCTTCACTTTCCTGCTGCACAATTTTAGCAGGTTCACACTGCAACTTCCTGATCAATTTTGATCAACTACTAATTTAATCAATCTTCCATCACCCCTTGAGCCTAATTAGGACATTGGACATGCACATGCATAGCCTTGAAGCCGATATCATGAATATTAGACTCAAAAAGTGCCACACAAACATCAGTGAAGATGAACAAAAAACGCTATAAGGTCAACTCAAAACAAATCCTGATGCTATTAATAAACCAGCTGACAAGGGTGGCACTATTGTCTTACTTAATAAACAAGACTATATTTAAGAAGCCATGCAACAACTGGGGGGCTGCAACTGCTACCATCCCCCAAACGAAGATCCTACAAATAAGTTCAACACACAAATAAATGTTTCTGGATGACCAATATAAGAAGTGCCACTTTTCTAAAGAAACTAAGCATTTATCATAGAATTTCCACTTTCACCAGGTATTTACTTTTTACCAAAGATCCATAAAGCACCAGTACGAGGAAGACCCATGGTCTCTGCCATAGGGGGTCCCACAGAGAAGATTTCTCACTACCTAGAACATCATATTAAACTCCTAGCTCAGGCAACCCCTTCATATATTCAAGATACCAGAATTTTTGAATGAAATTAAGGATCTCAACATTGAACAAACCGATATTATGGCCACCCCAGATGTAGGCTTCCTATACACATATATACCACATACGGAAGGTATCACAGCATGCAAAGAGGCTCTTAACAGTAGAACAGACCCAACACCCCATATTTGGCTGCCACTAAGACTTGCATTTCATTCTCACCAAAAATACACCTTGTGTCATCCTAAAAGCTGCGTAAATTCTATTCCATACAGTCAATTCCTTAGGACTAGATGCATATGCTCCAAAAACACAGACTTCTACACTCAAGCAAACAAACTCAAAGGGTTTTTCCTTAAATGGGGATATCCGGCTAACCCACTTAATTATGCCCTAAACGTAGCAATAGCTGACACTGACGCAGCTACAATGATCGTATCAAATGAAACTTATTCTCTCATATTCAGCTGGAAAAAATGAACAGTCAATCTTACAAAAGTCTTATTATTGTCAGTTTTATTCATCTGTTGCAAGCTGACACTCATGCAGCTAGATTGATCTTGTCAACTGGAACTTTATCTCTCATATCCAGCAGGGAAAAAATGAACATTCATCCTTCTGCTTGTCTCCTCATTTTAGTTTTATTCATCTGTTGCAACCTGACACTGACACAACTGCATTGATCACAGCACCAAATCCATATTTGCCACAACTTCCAGAGCCAGCTGGTCCAAGTGTTGATGCCTTGTGTATGTTGTCGGAGTTACCTGGTTCATCAGTTGTGCCACGTTCACAACTAGATTCACCACCAAATAAAAAGACAGCTGAGAGTATTGATTACCTTATTTATCTTAAGAAAAACCTGAAGATCTAAATATACCCATATGTCCTGGTGAGTTCAGTAGTACTTAAATACTTACTGTGCATCAGTCAGTAGTTGTGGTAATACTTAACACAAGAGGATCACGATGATCCTGTGCTCAGCTGATATGCATCTGCTTATTTTAAAAAAAATGCCCAAAAATTTATGCAAAAATCAATGCAGTGTGACCATTTCAATAAAATATATAGAGACCTATCAAAGGTACAATTCTACAAAGTATGACATAAATTTGGGGAAAATTATCTAAGTTGTTTCCATTACAAGAAATTTCCATGTAAAAGTTTCGTATAAATCTTTTTTATTTTGTACTTTTTCAAAAAATGAATGAAAATATGAACCAAGTCAACTTTTTGAGCAACTTTGTTTGACCCTTCTACACGGGACATATCCACCAAGTTTCAGCTTAATCCGAGTGACGGTTCTGAAAAGAAGTCGAAAATAACAAAAACACACAAAAAATCATAAAAAATTGGAAAAAATTTGCAGCACCACCTGGTGCAGAAATTCTGAACTAAAATTCCCCGGGAGTGTCCCTGTGAGATATCAAAGCAACTGGGTGAGCGGTTTGGGAGAAGATATTTTAAGATTTGCCCCCAAAAGAACAAAAAAATTCATAAAAAATATAAAAATCAATCGAGCATGACCCATTTGACATACTTGGTAGAGACACACTCGAGGCATATCCCAACCAAGTTTGAAGTCAATCTGGATGACGGTTTTGGAGAAGAAGTCAAAAATATGAATTAGCATTAGAATGTCCATTGACTTCCATAGTAATCAGTAGGAAAGCTGCATTGACTGACAAACACCTGAGTTTAAAAAATCGTTAAAAATCAGGAATCCACAGCAGTGTCACCTATAAAACAAGTCTCTTTGACCCGTCTGGAAGGAACATATCCACCAAGTTTTAGCTTAATGTGAGTGACAGTGTGGGGAAGAAGTCAAAAATAGCAAAAAGACACAAAAAATCATAAAAAAATAGGACAAAAAAGGCAGCACCACCTGGTGAACAAATTAAGAACTAGGAGTCCCAGGGAATGTCCCTGTGGGATATCAAACCAATCAGGTGTGCGGTTTCAGAGAAGAAGGTTTTTTTAAGATTTGACCCGAAAGTGAACAAAAAAATTCATTACAAATCAAAAAATCACTGGAGCATGACCATATGCACAAACTTGGTAGAGATCCACCTAATGTACATCCCCACCACCGTGAAGTAAATCTGGCCAAAACTATTCAAGTTATGACCATTACAAGAAATTCCAATGTTAAACTTTCCTATTAAAACTTTTGTAGATTTTTGAAAAAAAATCATAAAAACATCCAAAATTCATTGGAACAAACTTTGTAGACATCCATCCAAGGTGTATTCCCATTAAGTTTGAAGTAAATCTGGATGACGGTTTTGGAGAAGTTGAAAATGTAAATTAGCATTAGAATGCCCATTGACTTACATGGTAATCAATAGAAAAGGTGCATTGACCGACAAGTACCCCAATTAAAAAAAAAACGTTAAAAATCAGGAATCGGCAGCATTCCTACATGGTGAACAACTTTGTTTGACCCTTCTACAAGAAACATATCCACCAAGTTTCAACTTAATCTGAGTGACGGTTCTGGCGAAGAAGTCGAAAATAGCAATAAAAGGAAAAAAAAACATACAAAATTAGAAAAAAATTTGCAGCGCCACCTGGTGAACAAATTAGGAACTGGGAGTCCCTAGGTGTCTTCCTGTGTGATATCATAGCAATTGGGTAAGCGGTTACAGAGAAGAAGATTTTTTAAGATTTGTGCCAAAAAAAGAACAAAACAAGAGGGCTGTGTGAACAGCCCCTGCCTCAGCTGATCTTGACATTCATCACACTTGCAGCTCAATGAACTTGGGAAAGGATCAAGGACACCACGTTCTGAGTTAGTCTGACCTTTATAGAAGAACACTTACATGTGCAACATCAAAGTTCAAGTAGTTCTCAAGTTATAATGAAGAGTAAAATTCATGTATGTTGCACAGTGACCATGCAAACGAGGTCAAGGTCATTCATGAACTGTCTCAGCATGACCTTCATACAGAATAATTAACATGTGTAGCTAACTCAAAACTGATCTCAAGTTATCAAGTAAACAGTAAATTTCGTGTCAGTTGTCCTGTGAATTAGCATTAGATTACCCATTGATTTACATAGTAATCAATAAGAAAGCTGCATTGACCGATAACTACCCTAATTGAAAATCCTTAAAAATCAGGAATCCAAAGCAGTGCCCCCTAGTAAACAACTGTTTGACCCTTCCACAACAACATATCCATCACATTTCAGCTTAATCTGAGGGACGGTTCTAAGAACAAGTGAAAAACAGCAAAACCTTACAAAAAATTCATAAAAAGTTGCAGCGCCACCTGGTGAACAAATTGGGAACTAGGTGTCCCCGGGAGTGTATATGTGCGATATCAAAGCAATTGGGTGAGCGGTTTCAGAGGAGAAGAATTTTGAAGGTTTGCCCCAAAGAATAACCAAAAAATTCATAAAAAATCAAAAAATCAATAAAGCCTGACCATTTGAACTCACTGAATATAGAGCCACCCAAGGCATATGCCACCAAGTTGGAAGTAAATCTGGTCAATATTATTAAAGTTATGACCGTAACAAGAAGTTCCCATTTAAACCTTCCTATTAAAACTTTTGTACAGATTTTTGAAAAAAAAATCATTAAAAAAATCCAAAATTCATTGGAACATGACCATTGGAACAAACCTGGTAGACACCCACCCAAGGTGCATTGCCAACAAGGTTGAAGTAAATCTGGATGATGGTTTTGGAGAAGAAGTCGAAAATGTAAATTACCATTAGAATGCCCATTGACTAACATGGTAATCAATAGCAAAGGTGCATTTAACCCAAAGCAACCGAATTGAAAAAATCATAAACAAGAGGGCTGTGTGAACAGCCCGTCCCTCAGCTGATCCTGACATTCATCACACTTGCAGCTCTATGAACTTGGGAAAGGATCAAGGACACCATGTTCTGAGTAAGTTTGACCTTTATAGAAGAACACTTACATGTGCCACTTCAAAGTTCAAGTAGCTCTCAAGTTATAATGAAGAGTAAAACTCATGTATGTTGCACAGTGACCATGCAAACGAGGTCATGGTCATTCATGTACTGTCTCAGCATGACCTTCATGCAGAATAATTAACATTGAAGCTAACTCAAAACAGATCTCAGGTTATCAAGTTAACAGTAAATTCCGTGTCAGTTGTCCTGTGAATTTGCATTAGAATGCCCATTGACTTACATAGTAATCAATAGGAAAGGTGCATTTACTGCAAAGGAGCCGAATTGAAAAAATCATTAAAAATCAGGAATCCGGAGCATTCCCACATAGTGAACAACTTTTTTATTGGCCCTTTCATTAGGAACATGTCCACCACGTGTAAGCTTAATCTGAGTGACGGTTCTGGAGAAGAAGTCGAAAATAGCTATAACACACAAAAATTCACAAAAATTTAGAAAAAAAAACTGCAGCGCCACCTGGTGAACAAATTAACAACAAGGAGTCCCTAGATGTCTTCCTGTGTGATATCAAAGCATTTGGGTAAGCAGTTTCGGAGAAGAAGATTTTTTTAAGATTTGTCCAAAAAAAAAAAAAAAATCATTAAAAATCCAAAAATCACAGGAGCATGACCATGTGAACAAAATTGGTAGAAACCCACCCAAAGTATATTGCCACCAAGTTTGAAGTTAATCTGGATGACGGTTTTGGAGAAGAAGTCGAAAATGTGAATTAGCATTAGAATGCCCATTGACTTCCAAAGTAATCAATAGGAAAGCTGCATTGACCGACAAGAACCAGAATTGAAAAAATCGTTAAAAATCAGGAATCCACAGCATTCCCACATAGTGTACAACTTTGTTTTACCCTTCTACAAGGAACATATCCAACATGTTTCAGCTTAATCTCAGTGATGGTTCTGGAGAAGAAGTCGAAAATAGCTATAACACACAAAAATTCATAAAAAATTAGAAAAAATTGCAGCGCCACCTGGTGAACAAATTAAGAACTAGGAGACCCAAGCAGTGTTCCTGTGTGATATCAAAGCAACTGGGTGAGCGGTTTCGCTCGAAAATGTGAATTGTTGACGGAGGGAGAACGATGGACAGAGGACCATAAGATAAGCTCAACTGATTGATAAGTCTGCTGAGCTAAAAATCGCTGGAGCGTGAACATTTGAACAAACGAGGTAGAGACCTAGACTTGCACAAGTCCCTGGTGCATGTCCCTATTTTCCCACCCCGCGGTCCCACCCAGAAGTGCGACACATTTTCCCCTCCACAAAGTTAACTGAATAATATTATGCCAACTACACGGTGTTATTAAGTAGGTCCTACTACTATTATTATATTTTTTTTAACTGGTCGACACTGCCGCCGTGTCGGTTTCAACAGTAGCAGCTATTGAGTCCTGGTCAGTTCTAATCCCTTTATCATTGCGAGTGGAAAGTGGCCTTCGATGAATGCATGGCTAGTCACTGGCCACTCAAGCGAGACAAAGCTGACCGTCTCCCTCCGGCTGCCGACACCAGGGACTTGTCAAACTTGCACAAGCCCACTCTGGACTACCATCGATTCGGTGGGAGTGACGTCACAACATCCGGGGTTTCGCGGGATCTTAGAAGTCAAATCAGTGCCACAACTTTTTTATTTTTGCATTAATGCAAAATGATCCACGTCATGATTTAAGTTTTGTTGAGTAAGACCTCTACATTTCTATGTGGCTCTTTTGTCAATTTAAACGAAAAGTCCATAAACACACTTTATCGCAGTTACTGACAAACTGTCAGCATGATAAACACGCGGCAGCGGTATTTTCACCCGAGCCATGTTTACCTGCGGCTGGCGTATTTTACTCTCTTTCCGTGAAAAAATTGGACCCTCTACTCTATTGTACGCAAAGACTGGTACAGTGGTAGTATATGTTATCATTCTCACCAATTTACAGCGTTAAATTTTGTTCCTTGCTTTAATAAATTGTCCGTAATCGTCACTTGTCACTCTGCCCTCCTTCCCAATTGTATTCTACGAATAAAATATGTTTATATCACTTGTGTTCACACAAATGTCACCCATCTTTCAAGCCAGACTTCACAACACGAGGCAGCGAGTTCTACCGAACGAAACAGCGATAGAAAAACTTTTTGAGTAGACAGCGAACACCATGTGATCGATTCTGGGCCCTTGTAGTTTCCGACTAAAATAACGACGCATCTGTTTGAAATAGAAGCAGTTTTGAAGGTGTTCCCGCTAAAATACTTTTGTTTCAGCCAATGGGAGAGCTTGTTGTTAAAATAGACAAGGTTCTGAGCATTCTAACTATATGAACAACATGGCGCGGAGACAAAAAAAATCGAGATAGAGACGATGAAATCACCCTATTTTTGCGCAGTTTTGCAAAGTTACATCATTCAAATTGTCACAAGCAACGACCCGGTCATTGATTTAAATCATCGTAGTAGGAAAATATTCATTTTAACGCCGCTCGAAATAGCCATCGGCAAGAACTGACGTTTCTCTACAATAAAATGTGCATGCTTGCATGTAAATAAACAACAGTCAACACAAGGAATTTGAGACGGCCTTGAATCTGTCACGTGCTTGACTGCTCATGAATAATTCATAGCAGCGACAAGCCGGCAAGTTTGACAAGTCTCACTGGACGCCCTCTGCCTGACGCGGTTCACTGTAATTAATCCTTCATTACACAGTAGCTCAATTAACAGCTTCTGAAGAGGAGTGCGTTATGACCGCTCGCTTGTCTGAGTGATAAGAAACACAGTGTAGACCGCCCGGCGCTAATCATCTGGAGTCAATGTTATCTGGTTATATACACGTTCCACGCCAATCAGCTAGGTAAAGCTACGACGTGTGTTTACTTAAAATTTAATTTGGCAATGAATTTGATTTTAAATAAAATACGGAAGACAGTCCAGTGAGACTTGAGCAAGTCTAGTAGAGACCCACCCAAGGTACATAGCCACCAAGTATGAAGTGAATCTGACTGGCTGTTTTGGAGATGAAGTCAAAAACGGTGAATTGAGAATGGACAGAGAGAAGCCATGGATGACTGAGTGTTCTAATATCTCAACCTGACTGGTAGGTCAGCTGAGCCAAAAAGCGACTGTAAGTCAAAAAGCCATGTTACAGGTGGTCACTTTACTCAGGAACTTCAATACAAGACTGTAATGTTATAAGATATTAGCACTTCTATTCTGCGGAGTCCTGGACAGGCAAATAGCGTTGGTGAGGCCTAAAACAAATGTTGTGCTTCCTGTTGCAGCGAAGCACAAAAAATAGAGTAGGTAGGGATTTTTTTTTTTTCAATTTTTATAAACTGTGAATCTCTGAATCACAATGTGATTTGATGTACTTAAGTAGAGTTATCTGATATCAACATTCTATTGAATTCCAAAAATTATTTAATGTTTTTCTGACAAATTCTTGAAAATTATAAACAAAAATCATTCTTGACAAACATTACACTGGCACTGCATTTTTTGATGATGCAAACAAAATTTTCATGGAGGCAATAAGGTTCCAATCTATTTAAATATAATGTAATTTGTTTATTGTATTGGTTGATTGATTTAAAAGTATATGTTCGAGTGTCGGCCTCCCTGTCATTTAATGAAATAAAACTCAACTTTCACATTGCAAGTATTTTACAAAATCGCTTCCAATATATCTTTGTCTGGCATCTTTTCCTCGTTGGATGACGTGTGGTGGGTAAAAGACAGTGAAAGATGAAAATTGATACATGTTGGAACTTGTGCATGTCAGTATAACAATCTGCCAGAGTAGTAAATGGAGAAATATGTTAATTTTCTTTACAAATTCATTATAATATCTGAAGCCTGCAGTGCTATAATTCAGCGGTTAATTTCACATTCTTTGACATGGGGGGGGGGAGGCTCAAGTATTCTTATGTACACATTTACACATTTACTTTTTATTTCAATTCCATTAAATTGATTTGATATCCTACATCCCAACGGGAGCCCCACGGCACGCAGAAATATTGATCGGCTCTCGCTTTGCATCGCGTATACTGGGGCCTCATTTGGGTTGCAGTGAAACTGTGATCGTTTGAACACTCTATTCGTTGCTAGAATACAACAGATTCTGTCATTCTATGCGGACATTGCTCTGATGTGTCTTTCTTTCTTTCTTTCTTTCTTTCTTTCTTTCTTTCTTTCTTTCCTTCCTTCCTTCCTTCCTTCCTTCCTTCCTTCCTTCCCTCCCTCCCTCCCTCCCTCCCTTCTTTCTTTCTTTCTTTCTTTCTTTCTTATCCAAAGAGTTCGAAACAACAATCACCAGATTCGTCCTCGTGCAAACAGATGACCGTACATCTGCATTTGCATACCCAGATGTGCAAACTCGAGAAGTTGCGTTGATTCATTCAGCCTTCAGCAGGGAAGCGCAAGCCCCTCTTCCCGTTCTGTATTGCGGTAACATGTGCCGAAGTTTTCGAACAAAGTCTGCCTTACGAAATAGCCTCTCATAAAAAGATGTACCCAAAAATTTAACCAAAAGTCAATAGTATTAAGCACTTTCTTTCGTTACGGCCGATGTGAACACAAGCGGAACGTCGACCAACACGTGGAGCGATGTGCCATTGTGCGCACGCATGTAATTCTGACTGCATACGCCACGCCCACGGGTGACCGCTTGGTCTTGGGAAAGTTCCTTTGTCTCTGGTGGCAAGGTTTTACTGGCATCAAGGTTGGATAATTATGCACTTATATTAGAACACTTGTGTACACACAGATAAGAAAAGGCCTCTTATTAAAAGATGTACTTTCTTCACGACACAGAGGCGCGTTTTTTCGGGTGAAACGATCCCCTAATGAGCAACAAGTGGATATTTTCAGACTTCTGAGAGCGGCCCTTGACGCATATATCAACTTCGCTTCAAGTTTTCAACTGAATTGAATTAATTGAGGACTTACAAATGGTTCTTTTCAAGCTCTTCAGACCCGGAACCTCAACAATCGGGCCTTAAACCTCAAATTCCCTTTCAGAAACTTGGATATCCCCAATTTTTTTGGCATTGCCAAGCAACAAGTAAACAAAGATGGCCCCCAAAACTGATTGTAATGTTTGTGGCTTCACCACAGATAAAAAGTCTAACGACAGACGGACGGACGGACGGACGCAAACGGATTCTATAAGCTCTGCTGACTGACAAGTCAGCAGAGCTAACAAATTGCAGTGCCACCTGGTGAACAAATCAAGAACTAGAAGTCCCAGGGAGTGGTCCTGTGTGCTATCAAAGCAATTGGGTGAGCGGTTTCGGAGAAGACTTTTTAAGATTTGCCCCCAAAAAGAACAAAAAATTCATTAAAAATCCAAAAATCACTGGATCGTGACCATTGGAACAAACTTGGTAGAGACCCACCCAAGGCACATCCCAACCAAGTTTGAAGTCAATCTGGATGACGGTTTTGGAGAAGAAGTCAAAAATATGAATTAGCATTAGAATGTCCATTGACTTCCAGAGTAATCAGTAGGAAAGCTGCATTGACCGACAAACACTTGAATTTAAAAAAATCTTTAAAAATCAGGGTTCCACAGCAGTGCCACCTATAGAACAAGTCTCTTTAACCCGTCAAGAGGGAACATATCCACCATGTTTCAGCTTAATCTGAGTGACGGTTGTGGGGAAGAAGTCGAAAATAGCAAAAACACATAAAAAATCATTAAAAAAATAGGAAAAAATCGCAGGGCCACCTGGTGAACAAATTAACAACTAGGAGCCCTAGGGAGTGTCCCTGTGGGATGTCGAAGCAATTGGGTGGGCGGATTCAGAGAAAAAGGTTATTATGCAGGGGCCCCTGCATATTTATATGGCGAAAATCCAGGCGTTTGTTTACATGACGTAACCTATACACCACAGTACACTGGATTATGTATGAAATAATACAATTTTGAGTGTGCACGATGTGAGAAGAGCCAATAAAATGTTCATTCAACATGTTTTATTTAAGTTGTGTGGTGTCTTTTTTTTTTAAAGCGCCATTTTACTGTTGAGGGGTCGTTTCAAGAATCATAACAGTGTTGTAAAGGACCGCTACAGAAATCGTATAGTTGCCCTAGCTTTTGTTGATGGTTTAAATAATTTTGTACCATGTGACAAAGTTTACAGTCAATAACACAGAGCCAGAATTTAGTGTCAATATTCTTAAAAACCATCCCTAATAAAAAAAACGGGACATAATATTCAAGTTACTGTAAAAATATATAAAGTTTGAGGTACATCGAGAGGAACTGTTTTATATGAAAAGGAGCTGCAGTCCTGTGACAGCGGTCGCCAGGAGGCTATCACATGTCAACAAGGTCAAGGTCAACCATTAAACAAAGGAAGAACTGGACTCGCACGTGTTGACTAGTGTTTACGTTTAGACGCATCAATGGGCACACGAAGGAAAATAGTGTACTGGCGACAACAATAAGTGGATTTTAATTACGAGGTTGTGATACAAAGTGTGCAGCGGTAATTTTGTTTAATAAAAGCTTAATTACCGTACAAATGTTACAAATTGGCAGAATACTTCATCGCAACGATGCAACTTTTGTTCATCATGAAAGATGTCATCATACACGCGATGGCGGGGAAGCCTGATTGATTTTGAAACATTCGTCACTAAATAGTTTTTCGAGTGTTTTCGATTAAAATTTCATGGGCGCTGTTTCAAGAAGTAAACAAGATGATCGAGTTAATCTGTTGTGTTATGCTTGGTGCAGTGGGTCTACGAAGCCGACATGGTGAGGCACTGAGGGAAACCACGCTCTCACCATCTGTGCGAAGAAAAAAGTGCACAAATCACTGTACAGTAGTCCCGCTTTTGAGCTA
Source organism: Hermodice carunculata (assembly GCA_964020975.1). Classification (NCBI taxonomy): domain Eukaryota; kingdom Metazoa; phylum Annelida; class Polychaeta; order Eunicida; family Amphinomidae; genus Hermodice; species Hermodice carunculata. The sequence continues at coordinate 14,034 of CAXHWN010000155.1, read as the reverse complement.
CCAACCCCCGCGCAGACCAAAAAGCGGTCGTATAATGCAGGTGGTCTCTCATTGGAGGAGCCCCACACTCGCGAGCTGAACACTAACAGCTCAAATCCTGGTCGGCCTTTCCCTGGTGGTACTGGTAGCGAGGTTCGCAAATTTCTGCAACCACCAGTTCATCACGATCGATTACATATGCTTTGGGGAAAAAACACGATTTATTGAATTCAACCATTACAACCCTTAAATTCTTTATTAGTCCCCCGCCCACTTGGTGCGGGACTATAGGTTTGCACCTCGTCCGTCCGTCCGTCCGAGGCTTCTCCGGGCCATATTTCCAACACCATAACACCCACAGCGACCAAATTTAATGTGTTTGTACTTCCTAGGATAGAGGTGTATGGTGTGCCAAAAGTAGGTCACTAGGTCAAATATCTGGGTCACAGAATACATATGTATGAAAAATCTTGTCCGGGCCATAACTGTTTTGTCCTTTTACTTAGAGTTATGAAATGTTACACAAATGTGAAGCCTAGTCTAAGAAAGTGTCATAAAGCAAAACTAGGTCACTAGATTAAATATTTGGGTCACCATGATATGTAAATATACAGAAACAAATTTTGTCCGGCACATATCTTCCCTATATTAATGCTACCTCTTCAGTTTTTTTGTGGTAGGTAGACCTTAAGTAGTAGCTGTGCATAGGCATTGTTTTGTGTGGCTAATTACTTTCATTAATTAATTATTTCACAAAGTTCGTTAAGCAAGACAAATTTTGTCCGGGCCATATCTTCTAAACTATTAATGCTAGCCCTTTGAATTTTTTGTGGTGGATACACCATAGGTAGTAGGTGTGCATAGGCATTGTTTTGTGTGGCTAATTACTTGCATTAATTAATTATTTAACAAAGTTCGTTAAGCAAGACAAATTTTGTCCGGGCCATATCTTCTAAACTATTAATGCTAGCCCTCTGAATTTTTTATGGTGTGTAGACCTTAGGTAGTAGGTGTGCATACGCATTGTTTTCTGTGGGTAATTACTTCCATTAATTAATTAATTAACGAAGTTCATTAAGCAAGCTCAAGATACAATACAAATTTTGTCCGGGCCATATCTTCTAAATTATTGATGCCAGCCCTTTGATTTTTTTTATGGTGGGTAGACCTTAGAGGGGATATGGTAATGGGCACCCTCCGTGTGTCCGTCCGTCCGTCAAATATTTGGGTCACAGTAATACATAAATGTACAGTATTTTCATGTCCTTACTGTAATTCTTAAAAAATTTTGACTTCTTGTTATAAAAGTTTACTGATAATGTATTGTGACCTAAAAGTGTGTCACGATGCAAAACTAGGTCACTAGGTCAAATATCTCGGTCACAGTGTAAACTCCATATAAAACCTTGTCCATGCCATATTTCCCTTACTATAATACCTACAGCTACCAAATTTATTATTTAAATACTACCTGGGGAGTTGTTGTGTTACATGGCAAAAGTAGGTCACTAGGTCAAATATCTAGGTCACTGTGAAATCCATTCAAAATCTTGTCCGGGCCATAACTTTTTTGTCCTTTTACTTAGATTAATGAAATTTTACACAAATGTGAAGCTTAATCTAAGAATGTGCCATACTTTTAATTTTTTTTTTCATCTAGGTCACACCCCTATATAGTAGTCCATTCAACCTCGTGGGCGACGAGCGGGGGACTATGTATTGCTCTGCAATACTCATTTACTTGTTTCAATAAAGAACGCTTGTCTTGGTGGTGAAACAAGTGAAAGACGTGTGTTGCAACTTGAAAATATTTGCCCGTCCTGAGTTGTCTTTCCATTACGCTCAGCCTCAATGGGCCTGATGCATCACCCCGTATGGAGCTTTCGCTTGCGAAGTAATGAGCTTAAAGTTAACTGTCGTAAAATTGTTTTGATGATAAAACTCACTTCCTTAACTTTATTCTACACGTTCCATGGAGTCTAACTCACCGTAGTTCATAAGTTATGGATCAAAATAAGACTCGGCATTTTCTTGTTGCCACCACGTGTGTTTTGGGCACCATGTTGACCTCGATCTGGACCGTGGGAAAAATAGATCGACCCACTGCGTCAGTGTCGGTCGCTGAGTCATGCAGGCAAGCGCGTGCTTGATCGGGGTTTTGATCCAGTGAAAGTTATCATCGTTCATTTTATAAATATTCTACTATAAAACGTCGTTCAATTAGATAGGAGAACACTTAATCATATTTCTGTAGCTTTGCTCGTATCTGCCAGAGTTAGGTAAGGTTTCGCATGCAAAAAAGGGATGACCACGTACGTGGGTTTGTGATCTGCGGGGAAATGACGGAAAATTGTTGCGGACATTTCCGGAGAACGTCGGCATCATTCGTCCTGCATTTGGATTTGAAGTATTTCAAGGTGGATGATGTGAACGATCATGAGTTCGAGCGATCAAGTTCCCACCACAAGGAAATTTCTGCCGATCATTATGAGGTTTAGTTCAGAAAACTATCCATAATATCCCAGCATACAGAGAAACAAATACAGTGCCATTAGTGGTCGAAATCCTCTTAGATCCGCTATGGAGAGGCCCGATACATGCAGAGTATGCCACATTCACTGTCATTTAAAAGTGTAAATAAATGGAAAGATCCTACCCTCGTAATAATTTGAAATAGGGAGGAATAGATACAGATTGATCAAATTAAAAACTTGGTTCAGGAAATTTACTGTAGAAAGAAATCCTCTATTGTTTGCACTAACTAAATTCGACAAGAATCATGTAAATTTAAAAACAATGGGAGAGTTGCGTGCATGTATTTTGTTAGCCAATAGGAGACATTCATATTTAACTGTGATCCTGCTCACTTCCTGTGTTGCCAAGGCAACAGACTGATGCTTCCACCATATGATTAGGGCAGATTTCTATTATATACTGCATAAACATCCATAAATAACATCTTTGCAACCAAAAGGGAGCCCATTTCTAATCAATTAAGGCATCCTTTATGTTTCAAATATATGTTGAAACATTTGCTTCAGATTATTCTGTGTTCGTGCTCTTCATTTTATTGAGAAAGCACTTTTGACCATGTTAAATACGTGGATCTGCCCTGATGCAGGTGGCTCCCTCTTTTGCTCATCAGGTGCTAGCGTAGGACTGCATTTAAATCTGAATACATCGTATTTGAGGCATAGTGACAGGATATGGCACTAATTTGTGGGGCGCCGGAATACCCCCTCTGGATCACGGGTCACAGTTAATTCTAAGGCCCTTTTCACAGATCACAGTGAATTCATAAGCCCATATCACAGTCACAGTAATGTCAATCTTCAAAATCTTAATCACATTTATCAACAAAATAATAATATCAATCACAGATATCGGCAAATTTGAAAAGTACAAATTTCACGTGTACTTATTTTGATAAATAATGCATAACAAGGAACTACCCTGATCACATTTTTTTTTACTCAGTAAGATAAGTTTTTTTACTCAGTAACAAATCACGGTTAAGTAAACAGGTCCAATAACAAAATAAACATCCCCCCATTTGTGTAATGTGGTCGCAAAATCTGTTCATTTGGCATGGTTGCTGGTCGCGTTTAACAGGTGGTCGTTCATGAGAGGTAAATTATTAAAGAAAAACAAGTGACCGAATTTGGTCCTTTAAACCAGGTGGTCATTTATACGAGGGGTCGTTCAATGCAGGGAGAGACCCATATATGGGTTAGGGCGATGGTCATGGATGCTATCGGTATATTTCGATCAATTGGCGTGTACAGTGTTTGCAAATTCTTCACAAGAAACAGTGTTCTTCATTCAAATTCAAACGAAAAATAAATTTCAAATTCGAAATTTGTCTTCTTTTAATCATGGATCGTCGAGGCCTCGATTTTTTCTATTTTTTTTAATCATTTTTTGTGTTTTTCCTTTTTTGTCTCCTCCAGAACCATCACTCAGATTAAGCGGTGGAGATGTTCCTTGCCAGGAAGAGTCAAAGTGTTTCACTAGGTGGCACTGCTGTGGATTCCTGACTTTTTTTTTTTTTTTAAATTCAGGTTCTTGTTAAATGCATCTTCTCTATTGCTTACTATGCAAGTCAATCGGCATTTTAATGGCAATTCACATTTTGGACTTCCCTGACGTAACTGTTCGTCATATTTACTTCAAACTTGGTGGCAATGTACCTTGGGTGGGTCATCTACCAAGTTTGTTCAAATGGTTACGCTCCAGTGATTTTTGGATTTTTTTATGATTTATTTTTAAATCGCTACAAAGTTTATCATGGGAATTTCTTGTAATGGGTATAACTTAAATAATTTTGGCCAGATTTGTGCCAAACTTGTTAGGGATGTACGGTTTATAAATATCTACCTTATTTTGTGCAAATGGTTATATGTTTTTCAATTCTGGTGCTTATCGGTAAATGTACTTATTCTGTTGTTTACTATGCAAGTCAACGGGAATTCTAATGCATTCTAATGCTAAATCACATTTTGGACTTCTCTGAAGAAATTGTTTGTCAGATTTACTTCAAACTTGATGGCAATGTACCTTGGGTAGGTCTCGACCAAGTTTGCTCAAATGGTCATGCTCTAGTGATTTTTGGATTTTTTATGATTTTTATCAAAAATCGTTGAAAAAGTTTTAATAGAAAAGCTCAACATGGGAATTTCTTGTAATGTGTATAACCTAAATAATTTTGGCCACATTGTGCCAAACTTGGTATGGATATACGTTTTACATTTTGTGTCTACCTATTTTGTGCAAATGGTCATACTCGAGTGATGTTTGGACCTTGACCTCATTCCCAAGGTCACAGGACAACTGACACAAAATTTACTGTTCACTTGATGACTTGAGATCTGTTTTGAGTTAAGACCTTGATGTTGCACATGTTAATGTTTCTCTATGAAAGTCATGCTTACACAGTACATGAGTGACCTTGACCTCATTTCTGGAGTCACAGTGCAACAAACATGAATTTTACTCTTCACTATAATTTGAAAACTACTTGAACTGGGACCTTGATGTTGCACATGTTAGTGATCCTCTGAAAAGGTCAGACTTACTCCGTACATGGATGGCCTTGATTCTATTCCAAGTTCACAGAGCTGCAAGTGTGATGAATGTCTAGGTCAGCTGTGCATGGGCTGTTCACATAACCCTCTTGTATATGTTTTTTTTTCTTTTGGGGGGCAAATCTTAAAATTCTTCTTCTCGGAAACTGCTCACCCGATTGCTTTGATATCACACAGGAACACTCCTAACGACTCCTGGTTCTGAATTTGTCCACACAGTGGTGCTACGATTTTTTTTCTGATTTTTTGTGTTTCTTATTGCCATTTTTAACTTCTATGTTTCTCAGATACAGCTGAAACTTGGTGGATATGTCCCTTGTGGAAGGGCCAAACAAAATTGGTCACTAGGAGGCACTGTTGCGGATTCCTGCTTCTTAATAATTTTTTCATGCGGGTACTTGTTGGGAAATGCACCTTTCCTATTGCTTACTCAAGTCAATGAGCATTCTAATCCTAATTCAAATTTTTGACTTCTTCGGCCAAACCTGGCAATGTACCTTGGGTGGGTCTTTAGCAGATTTGTTCAAATCAAATTTTGGAGTTTTTATGAATTTTTGTGTTCTTCTTTGGGGACAAATCTAAAAATCTTTTCCTGCTCACTCAGTTGCTTAAATGTCATACAGGAGCACTCCTAGGGACCCCTGGTTCTGTTTTTGTTCACCAAGTAGCGCTGCGATTATTTTTTATTTTTTATTTTTTATGTTCATTGCTATTTTCGACTTCTTTTACAGAACTGTCACTCATATTAAGCTGAATGTTGGTGGATAAGTTCTTTGTGGAAAGGTCAAACAAAACAGTTCACTAGGTGGCCATGCTCTGGATTACTGATTTTTAACGATATTAATTCGAATATTTACCGGTAAATGCACCTTTCCTATTGATTACTGTGTAAGATAGTGGGTATTCTAATGCTGATTCACATTTTGACCTCTTCATGCAAAACCAACATTCAATTTCACTTTAAACTTGGTGGCAATGTACTTTGGTTGGGTCTCTAGCAGATATGTTTAAATGGACACACTCCATTGATTTTTGGATGAATTTCTTTGTTCTTTTTGGGGACAATTCTTATAAATGGCAAGGGTATATGTACATGTCAGCTGAGCACAGGACTGTCACAGTCCTCTTGGTTTATAAACTAAGTAAAGCATAAGCAAGGAACTGGTTATTATTTTTATAAATTATATTCAGCAAAATGTTTTGGTTACACCTGAACAGCCTTTCCTTCAATTATTTCAATTTGTTCAACAGCCCTACAGGCCAACATATGCTTTGCCCATGCATTGAGGTCACCAGGCCTTGTTTAAAATTTGACCCAAAAAAGAACATTAAAATTTATTAAAAATCCAAAAATCACTGGAGCATGACCATTTGAACAAACTTGGTAGAGATCCACCCAATGTACATCGCTACCAAGTGTGAGGTAAATCTGGTCAAAACTATTCAAGTTACGACCATTACAAGAAATTCCCATGTTAAACTTTCCTATTAAAACTTTTGCGAAGATTTTTGAAAAAAAAAATCATAAAAAACATCCAAAATTCATTGGAACATGACCATTGGAACAAACATGGTAGACACCCACCTAATGTGTGTCACCATTGATTTTGAAGTAAATCTGGATGACGGTTTTGGAGAAGAAGTTGAAAATGTAAATTAGCATTAGAATGCCCATTGACTTACATGATAATCAATAGAAAAGGTGCATTTAGCAAAGAGGAGCCGAATTGAAAAAAATCGTTAAACATCAGGAATCCGTAGCATTCCCACATAGTGAACGACATTCTTTCACCCTTCCACAAGGAACATATCTACCACGTTTTAGCTTCATCTGAGTGACGGTTCTGGCAAAGAAGTCGAGAATAGCTATAAAACAAAACAAAAATCAGAAAAAAATAGAAAAAATGTACAGGGCCATCTGGTGAACAAATTAGGAACTAGAAGTCCCTAGGTGTCTTCCTGTGTGATATGAAAGCACTTGGGTAAGCGGTTTCAGAGAAGAAGATTGTTTAAGATTTGTCCAAAAAAAGAACAAAAAAATTCATTAAAAATCCAAAAATAACTGGAACATGACCATTTGGACAAACCTGGTAGAAACCCACCCAAGGTACATTGCCACCAAGTTTGAAGTTAATCTGGGTGACGGTATTGAAGGAGAAGCCGAAAATGTGAATTAGCATTGGAATGTCCATTGACTTCCATAGTAATCATTAGGAAAGCTGCATTGACCAATAAGTACCCGAATGGAAAAAATCGTTAAAAATCAGCAATCCGCACCATTGCAACATAGTGAACAACTTTGTTTGACCCTTCTACAAGGAAAATATCCACCAAGTTTCAGCTTTATCTCAGTGATGGTTCTGGAGAAGAAGTCGAAAATAGCTATAACCTACAAAAAATCATAAAAAATTAGGAAAAAATTGCAGCGCCACTTGGTGAACAAATTAAGAACAAAAAGTCTTAGGAAGTGTTCCTGTGTGATATCAAAGCAATTGGGTGAGCGGTTTCGGAGAAGAAGATTTTTTAAAATTTACCCAATAAGAACAAAAAAAAATTCATTAAAAGTCCAAAAATCACTGGACCGTAACCATTTGAACAAACTTGGTAGAGACCCACCCAAGGCACATCTCCACCAAGTTTGATGTGAATCTGGATGACGGTTTTTGAGAAGAAGTCGAAAATGTGAATTGTGGACAACGGACGACGGAGCCTCAAAAAACCTCAGCTGACTGACAAGTCAGCTGAGGTAAAATTCGTTAAAAATGAGGAATCCGCAGCATTTCCACATAGTGAACAACTTTGTTTGACCTTTCTACAAGGAAGATATCCACCATGTTTCAGCTTAAGCTGAGTGAGGGTTCTGGAGAAGAAGTCGAAAATGGCTATAACACACAAAAATTCATAAAAAGTTAGAAAAAAATTGCAGCGCCACCTGGTGAACAAATTAAGAACTAGGAGTCCCAGGGAGTGTTCTTGTGGGATACCAAAGCAATCGGGTGAGCGGTTTCGGAGAAGATTTTTTAAAATTTATCCAAAAAAAAAAATTAAAAAATACATTAAAAATCGAAAAATCACTGGACCGTGACCATTTGAATAAAATTCGTAGAGACCCACGCAAGGCACATCTCCAACAAGTTTGAAGTGGATCTGGATGACGGTTTTTGAGAAGAAGTCGAAAATGTGAATTGTGGACGACGGACGGACGGACGACGGACAACGGACCCTCACAAAACCTCAGCTGACTGACAAGGCAGCTGAGGTGAAAATGAGCAATCCGCAGCATTTCCACATAGTGAACAAATTTGTTTGACCCTTCTACAAGGAACATATCCACCAAGTTTCAGCTTAATCTCAGTTATGGTTCTGGAGAAGAAGTTGAAAATAGCAATTACTCACAAAAATTCAAAAAAAATTAGAAGAAAATTGCAGCACCACCTGGTGAACAAATTAAGAACTAGAAGTCCCAGGGAGTGGGTTTCTACCAGGTTTGTTCCAAAGCATTGCCACCTAGTAAACAACTGTTTGACACTTCCACAACAACATATCCATCACATTTCAGCTTAATCTGAGGAACGGTTCTGACAACAAGTGAAAAATAGCAAAACCATACAAAAAATGCATCAAAAAAATTGTGGTGAACAAATTGGGAACTAGGTGTCCCCGAGAGTGTCTATGTACGATATCAAAGCAATTGGGTTTCAGAAAAGAAGAATTTTTAAGGTTTGCCCCCCAAAAAACCAAAAAAATTCATAAAAAATCCAAAATCAATAGAGCGTGACCATTTGAACACACCTGGTAGAGATCCACCCAAGGCACATCCCCACCAAGATTGAAGTAAATCTTGCCAATATTATTAAAGTTATGACCATTACAAGAAATTTCCATGTTAAACTTTCCTATTAAAACTTTTGTACAGATTTTTGAAAAAAAAATCATTAAAAAATCCAAAATTCATTGGAACATGACCATTGGAACAAACCTGATAGACACCCACCCAAGGTACATCCCCACCAAGTTCGAAGTAAATCTGGCGCACCGTTTTGGAGAAGAAGTCGACAATATAAATTAGCATTAGAATGCCCATTGACTAACATGGTAATCAATAGGAAAGGTGCATTTACCACAAAGGAGCCGAATTGAAAAAATCATTAACAAGAGGGCTGTGTGAACAGCCCGTCCCTCAGCTGATCCTGACATTCATCACACTTGCAGCTCTATGAACTTGGGAAAGGATCAAGGACACCATGTTCTGAGTAAGTCTGACCTTTATAAAGGAACACTTACATGTGCAACATCAAAGTTCAAGTGTTTCTCAAGTTATAATGAAGAGTAAAATTCATGTATGTTGCACTGTGACCCCACAAACGAGGTCAAGGTCATTCATGTACTGTCTCAGCATGACCTTCATACAGAATAATTAACATGTGTAGCTAACTGAAAACAGATCTCAAGTTATCAAGTAAATAGTAAATTTCGTGTCAGTTGTCCTGTGAATTAGCATTAGAATGCCCATTGACTTGCATAGTAATCAATAGACAAGCTGCAATGAACGATAAGTACTCGAATTGAAAATCCTAAAAAATCAGGAATCCAAAGCAGTGCCCCCTAGTAAACAACTGTTTGACCCTTCCACAACAATATATCCATCACATTTCAGCTTAATCTGAGGAACGGTTCTGACAGCAAGTGAAAAATAGCAAAACCATACAAAAAATGCATCAAAAAAATTGTGGTGAACAAATTGGGAACTAAGTGTCCCCGAGAGTGTTTATGTACGATATCAAAGCAATTGGGTGAGCGGTTTCAGAAAAGAAGAATTTTTAAGGTTTGCCCCCCCCCCCCCCCCGAAAAAAACCAAAAAAAAAATCATAAAAAATCCAAAAATCAATAGAGCGTGACCATTTGAACACATCTGGTAGAGATCTACCCAGGGCACATCCCCACCAAGATTGAAGTAAATCTTGCCAATATTATTAAAGTTATTACCATTACAAGAAATTTCCATGTTAAACTTTCCTATTAAAACTTTTGTACAGATTTTTGAAAAAAAAAATCATTAAAAAATCCAAAATTCATTGGAACATGACCATTGGAACAAACCTGGTAGACACCCACCCAAGGTACATCCCCACCAAGTTCGAAGTAAATCTGGAAGACGGTTTTAAAGAAGAATTCGAAAATGTAAATTAGCATTAGAATGCCCATTGACTAACATGGTAATCAATAGGAAAGGTGCATTTACCACAAAGGAGCCGAATTGAAAAAATCATTAACAAGAGGGCTGTGTGAACAGCCCGTCCCTCAGCTGATCCTGACATTCATCACACTTGCAGCTCTATGAACTTGGGAAAGGATCAAGGACACCATGTTCTGAGTAAGTCTGACCTTTATAAAGGAACACTTACATGTGCAACATCAAAGTTCAAGTGTTTCTCAAGTTATAATGAAGAGTAAAATTCATGTATGTTGCACTGTGACCCCACAAACGAGGTCAAGGTCATTCATGTACTGTCTCAGCATGACCTTCATACAGAATAATTAACATGTGTAGCTAACTGAAAACAGATCTCAAGTTATCAAGTAAATAGTAAATTTCGTGTCAGTTGTCCTGTGAATTAGCATTAGAATGCCCATTGACTTGCATAATAATCAATAGACAAGCTGCAATGAACGATAAGTACTCGAATTGAAAATCCTTAAAAATCAGGAATCCAGAGCAGTACCCCCTAGTAAATAACTGTTTGACCCTTCCACAACAACATTTCCATCACATTTCAGCTTAATCTGAGGGACGGTTCTGAGAACAAGTGAAAAAAAGCAAAACCATACAAAAAATTTATAGAAAAATTGCAGCGCCACCTGGTAAACAAATTGGGAACTAGGTGTCCCCGGGAGTGTCTATCAAAGCAATTGGGTGAGCAGTTTCAGAGGAGAAGAATTTTGCAGGTTTGCCCCAAAAAAGAACAAAAAAATCATAAAAAATCCAAATATCAATAGAGCATGACCATTGGAACAAACATGGTAGACACCCACCCAAGGTACATTGCCAACAAGTTTGAAATAAATCTGGATGCTGGTTTTGGAAAGGAAGTCGAAAATGTAAATTAGCATTAGAATGCCCATTGACTTACATGGTAATCAATAGGAAAGGTGCATTTACCACAAAGGAGTCGAATTGAAAAAAAATCATTAAAAATCAGCAATCCGCAGCATTCCCACATAGTGAAGAACTTTGTTTTGCCCTTCCGTAAGGAACATATCCACCACGTGTAAGCTTAATCTGAGTGACCATTCTGGAGAAGAAGTTGAAAATAGCTATAACACACAAAAATTCATAAAAAATTAGAAAAAAACTGTAGCGCCACCTGGTGAACAAATTAACAACAAGGAGTCCCTAGATGTCTTCCTGTGTGATATCAAAGTAATTGGGTAAGCAGTTTCAGAGAAGAAGATTTTTTAAGATTTGTCCAAAAAAAGAACAAAAAAAATCATTAAAAATACAAATATCACTGGAGCATGACCATGTGAACAAAATTGGTAGAAACCCACCCAAGTTACATTGCCACCAAGTTTGAAGTTAATCTGAATGAAGATTTGGGAGAAGAAGTTGAAAATGTGAATTAGCATTCGAATGCCCATTGACTTCCATAGTAATCAATAGGAAAGCTGCATTTACTGACAAGTACCAGAATTGAAAAAATCGTAAAAAATCAGGAATCTGCAGCATTCCCACATAGTGAACAACTTTGTTTTGCCCTTCCATAAGGAACATATCCACTACGTGTAAGCTTAATCTGAGTGACCATTCTGGAGAAGAAGTTGAAAATAGCTATAACACACAAAAATTCATAAAAAAATTAGAAAAAAACTGCAGGGCCACCTGGTGAACAAATTAACAACAAGGAGTCCCTAGATGTCTTCCTGTGTGATATCAAAGTAATTGGGTAAGCAGTTTCAGAGAAGAAGATATTTTAAGATTTGTCCAAGAAAGAACAAAAAAAATCATTAAAAATACAAAAATCACTGGAACATGAACATTTGAACAAAATTGGTAGAAACCCACCCAAGTTACATTGCCACCAAGTTTGAAGTTAATCTGAATGAAGGTTTGGGAGAAGAAGTTGAAAATGTGAATTAGCATTCGAATGCCCATTGACTTCCATAGTAATCAATAGGAAAGCTGCATTTACTGACAAGTACCAGAATTGAAAAAATCTGCAGCATTCCCACATAGTGAGCAACTTTGTTTGACCCTCCTACAATGAACGTATCCATCATGTTTCAGCTGAATCTGCGTGACGGTTCTGGAGAAGAAGTCGAAAATAGCAATTGGGTGAGCGGTTTCGGAGAAGAAGATTTTTTAAGATTTACCCAAAAAAGAACAAAAAAATTCATTAAAAATCCAAAATCACTGGACCGTAACCATTTGAACAAACTTGGTAGAGACCCACCCAAGGCACATCTCCACCAAGTTTGATGTGAATCTGGATGACGTTTTTGAGAAGAATTCGAAAATGTGAATTGTGGACAACGGACGACGGAGCCTCAAAAAACCTCAGCTGACTGACAAGTCAGCTGAGGTAAAATTCGTTAAAAATGAGGAATCCGCAGCATTTCCACATAGTGAACACATAGTGAACAACCTTGTTTGACCTTACTACAAGGAACATATCCACCATGTTTCAGCTTAATCTGAATGAGGGTTCTGGAGAAGCAGTCGAAAATAGCTATAACACACAAAAATTCATAAAAAATTAGAAAAAAATTGCAGCGCCACCTGGTGAACAAATTAAGAACTAAGAGTCCCAGGGAGTGTTCTTGTGGGATACCAAAGCAATCGGGTGAGCGGTTTCGGAGAAGATTTTTTAAGATTTTTCCAAAAAAAAGAACAAAAAAATTCATTAAAAATCGAAAAATCACTGGACCGTGACCATTTGAATAAACTTCGTAGAGACCCACGCAAGGCACATCTCCAACAAGTTTGAAGTGGATCTGGATGACGGTTTTTGAGAAGAAGTCGAAAATGTGAATTGTGGACGACGAACGGACGGACGACGGACAACGGACCCTCACAAAACCTCAGCTGACTGACAAGGCAGCTGAGGTAAAAATGAGCAATCTGCAGCATTTCCACATAGTGAACAAATTTGTTTGACCCTTCTACAAGGAACATATCCACGAAGTTTCAGCTTAATCTAAGTGATGGTTCTGAAGAAGAAGTCGAATATAGCTATAACACACAAAAATTCATAAAAAATTAGAAAAAAATTGCAGCACCACCTGGTGAACAAAGTCTGAACAAGGATTCCCAGGGAGTGTTCCTGTGTGATATCAAAGCAATCGGGTGAGCGGTTTTGGAGAAGAAGATTTTTTAAGATTTGCCCCAAAAAAGAACAAAAAAAAAAATCATTAGATATCCAAAAATCACTAGACCGTAACCATTTGAACAAACTTAGTAGAGACCCACCCAAGGCACATCCCCACCAAGTTTGAAGTTGATCTGGCAAATGGTTTTTGAGAAAAAGTCGAAAATGTAAATTGTTGATGATGGACGGACGACCATAAGATAAGCTCAGCCAACTGACAAGTCCGCTGAGCTGAAAAAATTGCAGCGCCAACTGTTGAACAATTAAAGGTCTAAGGGTCTCGAGAAGTGTCCCTATGCAATTGTGAAGCAATTGGCCAAGTGGTTTTGGAGAAGATTTTTTAAGATTTCCCTCCACAATGAACAAAAAAATTCATAAAAAATCCAAAAATCACTGGACCGTGACCATTTGAAAAACTTGGTACAGACCCACCCAAGGTACATCCCCACCAAGTTTCAAGTGAATCTGACTGATGGTTTTGGAGAAGAAGTCGAAAACATGAATAATCACAGCAGTCCACATTCACTTACATGGTTATCAATAGGAATGTATGCATTGGCCGATAAGTACCCGAATTGAAAAAATCTAGGGAACAAACTTGTTTG